>CABFVX010000010.1:571155-630132 GCA_902151425.1 Timema shepardi | reverse complement strand
CCCCCCCCCCCCACATACACACACACACATCCCTAGACGTGCCGTGATCTTGTCCCGACGTGCTTGTAGACATTCACTAGATACGTGTTTCAGATAGTACGGTTGTCTGGCGCTCTACATGGCTATGGTGCTACCAACCAACCAAACACCTCCTGTTAACTGGGATATGGCGGCTGGGAGGGGGTAATATTTAGCTCAGTGGTGCCATCTGTGAAAATAGGGGTAGGGGGGTTTGTCTGATCTAGTTTAAGTTTGTGTTCTCCGATGGGCCGAAGTTAATATGGCGAACCTTGTTTACTTTAGAAGGTGTGGATCAGCGCGAGTTGGTTGCTAATTTGGGTAGTCCGATATGATAATAATAATAATAATAATAATAATAGCTTTATTTGGAATTAGTTAAGGTTAGCTCCTTTTCTTACACTTAACCCACTTAATAATAAATAATTTACATTTAATATTTATTTCCCAAAAATGAATTTATAATATTTGTACAAAAATAATAATAGTCGAAAAAATATAT
The DNA here is from genome assembly GCA_902151425.1 of Timema shepardi. Lineage (NCBI taxonomy): Eukaryota > Metazoa > Arthropoda > Insecta > Phasmatodea > Timematidae > Timema > Timema shepardi. The sequence continues at coordinate 629,612 of CABFVX010000010.1, read as the reverse complement.
CAAACGTAATTAGTGTACATTTTTAAACATAATGAGATAAAATAAATTAGGAAAGTAGAATTATTAAAGGAGAGCCAGAGAGAAAGAGATAGAGAGAAAATAAACACCAAAGCACACAATCATTCCACACACGCATTCACATGTTATTATTCTACGTATAACATATCTAAATATGATGGAGATAGAAAATGATTTAAAAAGGGAACAATGTTGAGAATAGTTACTCTATAATGTAAATACATTTTTATATTATATAATAGCCAGAGCCCAGATTTTTATTATCAAAATATAATAAAAAAATGACAAATAAAATGACCTAAAATTTCAAAAAAATAAATAAATCAAATTTTCAAAAATATTCCTTAAAAATATAAACAAAGAGCCCTTATAAGATGCACATGAATAGCTCAGACATGTGCTTTACATATATGTAAACTCATGAAAATACTTTAACAGCTAAACCTTTTCATTCCGCTATATAATTGGTTTTCAAATATCTGCTTCAGAAGTAGTAGCCACCCCCTTCCAAAGCGACACTCGACACCATAGTTTTAATTTCACCAAGAATGTTTAATTTTACAATTAAACAATCAATGAGGATACAAAGTCAATTGCCTGCACTATCTTTTTGTTCTGGCAAGCGTGAGTTGGAGACAGTTCATGGATCTATAAAATATCGTTAGTATTTTAAAAATATACATACTCAACATGTATTCCTTAAAATGAGTTAAATATCCTAAAAAATTACTACTAAAACTGCCTAAGAATTATTCTAAAAAGACGCAAACTAAGAAAGTTCCCAAATAACAAAAATTATACCTATAATATTTATATTTCTACTACCAGCTGATAATGAACAGAATATTTCTACTTATAATCATTGTATGTGGTAAACCAATAAGAAATATGTCATGCCATTGAAATCCTGGATTTGATAATAACAATAACAATAATATTATCTTACACACACGTTCTTACTGTATCCCTAAATTTCCCCTCACATCGACGAACGAGAGATATCTAAAAATCCTTAAACAAGCTGGTAGCGAAAGTATAATCACTCATGAAAGGTTGACATTTTAAGCAGAGCTTGTTAAAACCTTATCTTTGGTAAATATCTTCTTTCGCATTCAGTGGCGGGACTCCTGGTCTAGTGTTCAGCGTCCTTGGTTACTCATATTGAGATCCCGGTTTTGATTCCCATAGGTAGCAAGAAAAATGGCAACGCTGTTTCCCAATAATATCCCTGTAGTTACCTCAGAGATGATATCTAATGTAAATACGGAATCTCTCACCATCAAATATTCCATACGCTAAATAAAAAATCACAATCGGTTTCCCGTTTAGCCGGTCATACTATTATTATTATTACTAGAACCGCGTCTTACTACCCATTAGGGTTATATGCACTTACGCTAATGCGTAATGGTAGGGTGATTGTGAGATGAAATGGAGGACCTACAGTTTAACGTGGGATCCGAACTCACAAGATGTCTTGTCAGAGGTGAAGGAAGGGTTTGGTAATAAGATAAATCTGTGCCGGGACCGAGGATTGAACCCCGGCCGCCAGTACAGAAGTCTGACACCTTGCCCCCTATACCACCAGGTCACCACCGGTCATACTAAGTTATTCTTCACATTCCTATAAAAGGAATGTATATTTGTTTAATTTAGCACAACATCCCACTACCCTTTCGGGTTATCCGATTATATGCTATCTCCGCTAGTAGTTTTAGGGATTAGGAACGTTATATATATATATATATATATATGAAGAGTACTCGCATTTGCAGGGATTAAGAGTGTAAAACGCAGGAGATCTAGTGGTCTAAGGGTAAGGTGTCAGACTTCTGTGCTGGAGACCGGGGTTCAATCCTCGGTCCCGGCACAAATTTATCTTATTACCAAACCCTTCCTTCACCTCTGACAAGACATCTTGTGAATGTGGGGAGTGCCAGGCCTCCACCGTGGTTCGGATTCCACGTTAAACTTTAGGTCCTCCATTTCATCTCACAATCACCCCACCATTACACATTAGCGTAAGTGCTTATAACCCGAACGGGTAGTAAGACACGGTGCTAATAATAATAATAATGATAATAATAATAAGAGTGGAAAACCATTTAGTAAATACCACCCTTAGTACACCTGATTGAAACTCGAACCTCAATCTACCCGTCAAAGAGAGTCTAGCCTACTGCGATAGTAGCGCGTTAGACAACGCATCCACCGAGGTGGGTAGTGTGTATTAGTAAATAGCCGGCCTATTAATGTTCTACTTAGGGATTATAATAAATTAAACACTTCCACTTTAAACAAGTCCTGCTTATCCTGCACACAAACCAAAAAACTGAAAAAAATCACATACCTAAACTAGAGTACCTTTTTCCCCATCTTTAATCGAAGTTTTCATAAAATATATATAAATATAAAACACTGTTAATTACAATATCTTTTTCGCCAAATTTAGCTAGATTTTTAAAAGTAAAATGTCCACCATAATCTCTCTTATTTTTTCTCTTTTATTAAAATATTTTTTATTTAAAGAATAAGGTGACCTGGCGGTTTAGGAGTAAGGGGTCAGACTTCTATGCTAGAGGTCCGGGGTTCAATCCTCGGTCCCGGCACAGTTTTATCTGATTGCACAACCCTTCCTTCACCTCTGACAAGGCGTGTATTAATCACAACCTGTGAATGTGTGGAATGTCAGGCCTCCACCGTGGTTCGGATCCCACGTTAAACTGTAGGTCCTCCATTTCATCTCACAATCACCCTACCATTACACATTAGCGTAAGTGCGTATAGCCTGAACGGGTAGTAAGACGCGGTGCTAATAATAATAATAATAATAATAATAATAATAATAATAATAATTATTATTATTATTATTATTATTATTATTATTATTATTATTATTAGCACCGCGTATTACTACCCGTTCGGGTTGTACACACTTACGCTAGTGAAATGGAGGACCTACAGTTTAACGTGGGATCCGAACCATGGTGGAGGTCTGGCATTCCACACATTCACAGGTTGTGATTAATACACGTCTTGTCAGAGGTGAAGGAAGGGTTTGGGCAATTAGATAAATCTGTGCCGGGACAGAGGATTGAACCCCGGACCTCTAACATAGAAGTTTGACCGCTTACCCCTAAATCGCCAGGTCACCTTATTCTTTAAATAAAAATATGTTTAAAAAAAAGAGAAAAAAATAGATTTTGGTGGACATTTCACTTTAAAAATCTAGCTAAATTTGCTGAAAAAGATATTGTAACTAACAGTGTTTTATATTTAGCCTATATATATTTTATGAAAACTTCGATTAAAGATGGGGAAAAAAGTACTCCAGTTTATTATAATAATAATAATGATAATAATATAAAGAAGCTTGTATAGTTTGTTGAAATCAATAATAATAATATTTAGCACCGCGTCTTACTACCCGTTCGGGTTATACGCTTTAAGTACTAATTACGCTATTGAATTAGGAATTGGGAAGGTTTAAGAATAGGAAGTGAACCCGCATTTGCGTGGAGGGAGAGTGGAAAACCATTTAGGAAAAACCACCCCCAGTTCACCCGACAGAGATTCGAACCTCGATCTCCCCGTCCTCAGCGGTCCAGCTCGACACGACTAGCGCGTTAGCCAACTACGCCACCGAGGTGGGTTGTTGAAATCAAAAGAGGTCCAAATAACCTCAACTTCAAAGAAACTTGAGCAACTCTACACAAAATCTCAGTATCGTAGGAAGTAGGTTAGAAGGGTAGGTTTTCCCCATGAGAATTTTGTAGAGGCGGTTTCTCGGCCGAAGTTGTAAATGGGGGTGTTTGATGGGAGGTTTTTGAAGAAAGGGGGAGAGTAAGAATATAAGCCCGAACGGTAGGTCAGAAAGGGGTGTGGGTTTGTAAGGTTGTATTAATTTTGTGGCTAGAGGATTGTTAGATCTTGGGATGATAGGAGAAGGTTTCTGCACCACCCTCCCAGCCCTTAACACCTTTGCGGTCGATCATACCGCGGAGAAGTAGAAGGATGGGTCGAAAGCACGCAAACTAGAAACCTGTATCACACGGTACAAATGATGGTTGATAAAATTAATATTATTATTATTATTATTAGCACCGCGTCTTACTACCTGTTCGGATTATACGCACTTACGCTAATGTGTAATGGTAGGGCGATTGTGAGATTAAATGTAGGACCTACAGCTTAACGTGGAATCCGAACCACGGTGGAGGTCTGGCATTCCCCACATTCACAATATGTCTTGTCAGAGGTGAAGGAAGGTTTTGGTAATCAGATAAATCTGTGCCGGGACCGACGATTGAACCCCTGCCGCCAGCACAGAAGTCTGACTCCTTACCCCTAGACCGCCAGGTCACCGGTTGAGAAAAAAGGAGGGGATCTGTCAGTGTCGTGTAGTGTAGTGTTGCCAGGTTAAGCAGAGAAACCTATTTCACACGATCAGTTGGGGGTTGAGACATAGAGTTTCACAGTGTCATGTAAAGGAGTGTTGCCAAGGTAAGCAACGAAACTAATTTCAGGCGTTACAATAATAGGTAGTAGTAGCTTATCTGCCTTAAACGCTTTACTTGGATTATTATTATTATTATTAGTATTATTATTATTATTAGCACCGCGTCTTACTACCCGTTCGGGTTGTACGCACTTACGCTAATGTGTAATTATAGGTTGATTGTGAGATGAAATGAAGGACCTACAGTTTAACGTTGGAATCCGAACCATGGTGGAGGCCTGGCATTCCTCACATTCACAAGATGTCTTGTCAGAGGTGAAGGAAGGGTTTGGTAATCAGAGTTTACTTGGAAAATTGTATTTTCTTTGATACAAGAAAAATGTTTGTAAATATCCATAGTTTTAGTTTTTATGACAAAAATATAGTTTAGCATAGATAATAAAATATTTAAGGATTATATACTCTCATTTTTATTTTCTACACAAAGTAATCTCAACAGATTTAAATATCTGTCATTGGAATGACAGAATAAAAACGAGACTTTTCTCGTCATTTACAAAGTTTCTGGTCAAAAAATTTTAAAAAAACTTTTAAAATATGAACCCAAGCTATCATTTCATTCCATGCCATCCTCAAGCACATCTGAAAATGAACGTGGGAAACCGGTTTGAAGCTTCACTTTTCCGTTCCACTAGTGCATGCTATGCCCCGTTAGACATTAAATCACTTCACTTGTAATCAAATAAATCACAGTTTACATCGCACGGATGAGTTTCTTCGCACTCACATTTTTTTCCCTTTGTGTAAAAAAACATAAAACACCAAGAGAAAAATGTTTAGTTCTTATTTTCCAAAATTATTAATCTATACCTTGATTCCTCTCCACAAATCTTTCACTACATAAAACTATCAGTGTGTTTGTACAACACATTACTTAACGTTGTGTCTTAAGAGTTTTTATCACATGCTCCGGTGGCCGTATGGTCTAAGGCGTCACTCTTGTTATAGACTAGACTGGTGAGGAAGGGGAGGTCGGAGTTCAAATCCAGCTCAGGTGTGTGTAATAAGAGTGGTTTTATTTCTAAATTCTCTTCAATTTACCTCCACGAAAAGGTAGGCACACTTTCCACTAAATTTACCATTTATCATCTCTATAACCCGCCTCGGTGGCGTAGTTGGCTAACGCGTTTGTCGTGTTGAGCTGCTCGACTGCTGAGGACGGGGAGATCGAGGTTCGAATCTCGGTCGGGTGAACTGGGGGTAGTTTTTACTAAATGGTTTTCCACTCTCCCTCCACGCAAATTCGGGTTCACTTCCTCTAATTCAACCTTGCCAATTCCTAATCCATTAGTGTAATTAGTACTTAAAGCGTATAATACCTGAACGGGTAGTAAGAAGATGCGGTGCTAGATATTATTATAATATTCTCTATATAATTAGCGTAATTAGTACATACGCGTATAATCTGAACAACAAGTAAGACACGGTGTTTAGAAAGTGTGTATGTGTATGTTAATACACGCTTCTTCATGCGTATATTTTATACACCAAAAGGAAAATTGAACGGCTCAGCATGAAGTGGATAAATTTCTCCTAATATCGCGACTTGGCTTCTTCGCTTGTAGATTTCACGGACTGATAAAAAAAAATGCCTGGTTCTTGAATGGGGTAGGTGAACTGGTGGTCTAGGGGTAAGGTGTCAGACTTATATGCTGGCGGCCGGGGTTAAATCGTCGGTCTCTGCATAGATTTATCTGATTACCAAACCCTTCCTTCACCTCTGACAAGAAATCTTGTGAATGTGGGGAATGCCATGCCAGGCCTCCACCTTGGTTCGGATTCCACGTTAAACTGTAGCTCCTTCATTTCATCTCACAATCACCCTGCCACTACACATTAGCGTAAGTGTGTATAACCCGAACGGGTAGTAAGCCGCGGTGCTAATAATAATAATAATAATAATAATAATAATAATAATAATAATAATAATATACTGCTGAGGACGGGGAGATCGAGGTTCGAATCTCGGTCGGGTGAACTGGGGGTAGTTTTTACTAAATGGTTTTCCACTCTCCCTCCACGCAAATTCGGGTTCACTTCCTCTAATTCAACCTTGCCAATTCCTAATCCATTAGTGTAATTAGTACTTAAAGCGTATAATACCTGAACGGGTAGTAAGAAGATGCGGTGCTAGATATTATTATAATATTCTCTATATAATTAGCGTAATTAGTACATACGCGTATAATCTGAACAACAAGTAAGACACGGTGTTTAGAAAGTGTGTATGTGTATGTTAATACACGCTTCTTCATGCGTATATTTTATACACCAAAAGGAAAATTGAACGGCTCAGCATGAAGTGGATAAATTTCTCCTAATATCGCGACTTGGCTTCTTCGCTTGTAGATTTCACGGACTGATAAAAAAAAATGCCTGGTTCTTGAATGGGGTAGGTGAACTGGTGGTCTAGGGGTAAGGTGTCAGACTTATATGCTGGCGGCCGGGGTTAAATCGTCGGTCTCTGCATAGATTTATCTGATTACCAAACCCTTCCTTCACCTCTGACAAGAAATCTTGTGAATGTGGGGAATGCCATGCCAGGCCTCCACCTTGGTTCGGATTCCACGTTAAACTGTAGCTCCTTCATTTCATCTCACAATCACCCTGCCACTACACATTAGCGTAAGTGTGTATAACCCGAACGGGTAGTAAGCCGCGGTGCTAATAATAATAATAATAATAATAATAATAATAATAATAATAATAATAATAATTGAATGGGGTAACACTAGTACTTCTCAGCTAATAGACTGGCTATTTCATGAACTGGGCAGATCTATCGTGACCCAATTCATGAAATGGACGAGCTTTTGTCTTTTTCGTCAAATTAAAAAGTGAGAAAATGTTTGGTCTTTGAGTTAATACAATTTTTTAATTCTTTAAAATGGAATATAGGTTGGATTAGTTTAATATAATATCTTAAAACGAGTTTAAGCTAAGTTTGCAGTTGATTATACGTTATAGTTAATGAAATGGACAAGAGTTAATGCGTTTTTTTCCCAAGTTAGTGGAAAGGTCAATATATAAGAGGTCAGTTCATGAATGGGGACAAAAATTTGCGCAATTATTTAACTGGGCAGTTTAACTATTGGAGTGTATTTAACATAACATATATCGAGAGGAATTTATAAAGATTTGGTTTAAGAGGTAGATGCTAGTTGGGTCTAAAAACATATAGAACGTATATAATATATCCCACTTTGAAGTACAGGTGTGCCCACTACATTGGTGGTTTGTAGGTTGTTCTCAATTATTATTATTATTATTATTATTAGCACCGCGTCTTACTACCCGTTCGGGTTATATGCACTTACGCTCATGTGTAATGGTAGGGCGATTGTGAGATGAAATGAAGGATCTACAGTTTAACGTGGAATCCGAACCACGGTGGAGGCCTGGCATTCCTCATATTCACAAGTTGTGATTAATACACGCCTTGTCAGATGTGAAGGAAAGGTTTGGAAATCAGATGAATCTGTGCCGGGACCGAGGATTGAACCCCGTATCCCCAGCACACACAAGTCTGACACCTTACCCCTAGATCACCAGGTCAACTACAATCATTTTAAAGGCCAAGGTTAATACGGAGTTAATGGAAACAATTTGCCAGTTCTTTAATTTGTGGATAGGCAGTTTAAATTTTATTCTCGTATTGTATGGTATGCCATGAAGGGATGATAAGGCATCAAATCCTAGCTTGGTGTACTAAGGTTTATTTCTATAAAAATGTTTCCCCTTCTCTCTATTTCTCCCTTCTTTCTTTATCCCTTCTCTCTCTACGCAAATACTAGCACACTTTATCAAAATTGTATCTTACTCATCCATACTTCACTAGTAATTAAATGGTTACAGCCAGAATGGATATTAAAATGCAGTGATAAAAATATTAATAAAGTTCTTTGAAACTTTATTTTTCTAGAGACTATTTACAATCCTTCACTGCTTAATCAGCCTGATTGACAAAAGAAAAGCGAAAATTGTAAAAAGTATTAGGTAAAAAAAAAGATAATAAACCAGAAAGTTAAAATATTAAAATTGTTATATATATATATATCACAACACCCAGGCGAAAATTTTCCAAATTCAACTTTGATGCATCTCAAATCACAAGTTTTTATACCAAGGACAATAATTGGTGTAATTTACTATTTTATAAGTTTTATTTAATACATATCGATAGTATACATTCAGAAGGTACCCTCCTCGGTGGCGTAGTCGGTTAACGCGCTAGTTTCGTGTTGAACTAGACTGGGAAATTGAGGCTAAAATCTTGCTCGTGTGAACTTGGTCGGTTTTTACAAAATGGTTTTCCTCTCTTCCTCCACGATTATGCGGGGTTCACTTCCTTTATATTCAACCTTCCCAAATCCTAGCCCATTAGCTTATATAGTAAATAAGCGTATAACCTGAACGGTTAGTAAGACGCCGTGGTAAATAAATAAAAATTAAATAGATATAAAGAATGTATGCAGATCACAAAACTGGACGTATTAATAGATTAAATGTAGTAGCTTTTCTAGCTGCCCCATAAAGATTGTTATTTACTAATTCCCATTGATGGATTAGATATTTTAAAATGAAGGTGACCTGGTGGTCTATGGGTAAAGGTGTCAGACCGCTGTGCTGGCGGCCGGGGTTCAATCCTCGGTCCCGGTACAGATTTATCTTATTACCAAACCCTTCCTTCACCTTTGACAAGACATCTTGTGAATGTGGGTGAATGCCAGGCCTCCACCGTGGTTCGGACTCCACGTTAAACTGTAGGTCCTCCATTTCATCTCACAATCACCCTATCATTACACATCAGCGTAAGTGCGTATAAACCGAATGGGTAGTAAGACGCGGTGCTAATAATAATAATAATAATAATAATAATAATAATAATTTAAAATGTATCTGTGACTATACAGCTCACGACCTTTTATTTTTCATAGATCCCGGTCACTTTTTTTTTGTTATTACCACAGGAAACTTGTTTTTGAAAGCGTTCTTACATTAAAGTGACTATCGTAAATAACGCACATATATCCATCCGACCAATGACCAGACTAATTTTTGAGCTGGCAGCATTCAGACGGTCAACCCTGCATTGTAAGGGTAAAACCAACAAGCCAGTCATGTAGTACAGATCAAGACCTCATTCAGCACTCTCTTCACTTTTTTTTTTCGTTGTCAGTTCTTCTCTTGTTTAGTTTGTGAAGGTTAATAGGAGGTTAGAGGGGTGGGGGTGGGGGGTAAAACAGGTGTACTACCCTTATCGCGGACTGGCACTCACATGATTGAATAAAACGGGATTATATGATATTATGAGTTATGGACGATGGGAAGAGGGACGTATTCCCTGGCTCTGGGGAACAGTTTGTTCGTTTTGCATTAATAACACCCCCCTCGCCCCCTCTAACCCTTATTCCCTCTCCCACAAAGCACCCGCGCTTCATTCTGTCATCTCGCTTGCACCAGCAAGTTTCTGTTTTAAGAGAGAGGTGTGGGTACTGGGAGGGGGGGGGTAGGGGGGGGATAGGGATAGCAGGTCAAAAGCAAATATGGAAAATTGTGTTTTGAACCTTGTTTAAGTTTTTATCTGACGTTTACAGACCGGTTAGCTAAACGTAGTTTTTTTTATGTTAATATTTGTGAGTTTCATTTCAGTTTACATTTAACCAACAAATTATGTTGTCCATTTTCTCTTATGACTCAATTTGCATGAGTAAACAATTCGCCTTTGTTTACGTTAATTTCTCTTTTTTTTGCTTTATCGGGCTTTGGTTGTGAATAATTTATTTTCTTCTGTTCTATATCATTTCATATATTAAATTCAAAACATATTTGTATGAAGTGGTTAGCTGATAGTTAATCAATAAAAGCGACCAACCATATAATAAAAATATATTATTTCACACTTGTCGAACTTGGTGGTCTTGGGGTTAAAGTGCCCACCTCATGATCCACAGTTCCAGGGTTCAAACCCAGCCGGGGTTAATGGGTTTTCACTGAACGTCATAGATCCGTAGCACAACCTCCTTCGTAGGAGAAATAAATCCGTCGGTCCCATACCGATTGTGTCATGTAAAAGAACCCTGGAAATTATGTGTAGAAAATTGTCATGTGCTTATATAATGTCAGTTCATTATTATTATTAGAACCGCGTCTTACTACCCGTTCGGGTTATACGCACTTACGCTAATGTGTAATGGTAGGGTGATTGTGAGATCAAATGGAAGACCTACAGTTTAACGTGGAATCCGAACCACGGTGGAGGCCTGGCATTCCCNGAATGGAGGACCTACAGTTTAACGTGGAATCCGAACCACGGTGGAGGCCTGGCATTCCCCACATTCACAAGATGTCTTGTCAGAGGTGAAGGAAGGGTTTGGTAATCAGATAAATCTGTGCCGGGACCGAGGATAGAACCCCGGCCGCCAGCATAGAAGTCTGACACCTAACCCCTAGACCACCAGGTCACCTGTCAGTTCATAAATTTAACATTAAATACCTCAAATGTATAGTTAAAATAAATAGCCCACAACTCAATCACCTAAATTCAAATAATACGTATTGCGTATAAACAGATCTCGCATTATCTATTAGCCCATCGGTATAGAACCCATTGTACACCCCTGCATTGCACTTAAAAATTCATTACTGATGAATACGTTTTGGCAGATAAAGTCATACATCCATTAAAGTAACAAAACAGCTCTGTTAAAGACCCGAGAGACCACAAAAGAGCTCGCTGTAAAGTCCTTTCAATACTTATAACCAAACACGTGCCAATATTCCAGCACGACTCGGAAACAAACAAGCCGTGGGTGCCACCCAACAAGGCACATGCATGCGTAGATAAACAGAAGTTCACAAACATAATACCATTATTCAATAAAGTAAAAAAAATGACAGCCTGTTACCCTTTGTCTTTGCGCTCTTTGTGGTTAACCGACACGTATCGATGTGTGAAACACATGAGCTAATGTTACTAAGTTCATGGCGGCATATTGTCCGTTGAGAGTCAACGTGAGCTGTGATTATGTATAGCTCTGAGTGGCCGGTACTTTCACCAGGTATTATACACTCAATATACCAACAACTAGTGTAGGACAGTGACGGCTCGTAGCTAAAATTAGTGGGGGTGCTGCTCCAGAAATTTTTTAGCTTAAGTTTTAAAATTGTGGGGAAGGAAAAATACATGCATAAAAAGAAAATTTATTCAGGAACTTGATAAAATCTTAACAATAAACACCAAACACTTTTTACTAACTTTAACTCAAATTGTTACAGTTCAAGCTTGATCTATTCATTTAAAAATGTAGTCTATTATTTTTGTTTTAATTTGAGCAAAATATTCCATAATTTTCTTCTTGATTTCTGGATGACAATTGAGGAAATTTTTCTCAATTGAAAGTACTGCAAGCGCATTTAGTCTTTCTGTTAATCTATTTCTACACTCTTCTACACTTTATCACATTCAAGAATATTGTACACGGTTTTTAAGCACAACACACGCTGAGTAAAAACAAACTTCCTTCCACCATCACGCCAGAGCCGGCACTGCGAAAGCAACAGTGCTTTATATACCTGGCAGTCTCNCCCCCCCCCTCCTATGTGAGCATGCGCACAACAGTCAAACACCACATCACTGGCACTGTGAAGCGCACAGCTCCATACACAGATTTTTGTATCTTTTTCATAAACTTGGGGATGGCTACTGAGGTACTGAGCTTAAGCTTAAGGAATATATGTTGTACTACAAAAATAAAGAAAGAATTAAAGAAAAAAGGACTCATTATATTAAATGTTATCGAAAATATCAAGTGGAAATAGGGGGTGCTGCAGTTTCGCAGTGCCTATTCACGAGCCGCCACTGGTGAAAGATGTACCTGTATACGAGAAAAACTAGAACTGCTCATTGGTTGATCATAAACTTGACAAGCAAAGGGTCTTGGTTCGAATTACCGTGTCCAGGTCGTCATATTTCACTTAGTTGGGTTGTATTTACCTATCAGGACCTATCAGTGAATGACCATCGAGTATCATTTTGTGATACATATTAATTAGTATAATAATATTATATTTTACATGATGCCTCATGGGATCAAGGAAGGAGGAGGGAAGAATCATTCTAAGGCAACAAAAAGACAAACCTTTTAAATTATATTTTCTTAGAAAATGTGCACTTAAAAAAAATCTGAGCATCCATCAGAAACCTTTTAAAAAATTTAAAAACTATTCGGTTGCCACGAAATCTAACGCACCACTTTCTTAGAAGATTAGACTGCCGTTCAAAGTGAGATCTAGGTTCGAATCTCAACCGGGTGGTTTTACCAAAAGGGTTTTCCACTTTCCCGCCACTCATATATGAATTCGCTTCCTATAAATATAGCCTCCATAATTCCTAAAACCATTAGCGTAATTAATACATAATCGTATAACCCGAACGGGTAGTAATACATGGTGTTAAATAAAAAACCATCTAAATATAAAATAAGTTGAAATGAAAAGGGATTGTTTAATAAAGAAAAAGAATCATCACTAGCGTGAATAAAATAATTAGAAAATGTATTGAATATAGAATATTTTGATCTACTCTCGGGATATTTAACAAGATTTAATTTTATTCCTCCTATAACTACACATCCGGTCTACATATGTAAGCCTAGCTAATTACGCTAATTAAAAAGTGAGGAGGAAGGTAGGGTAATAGATAGAGTATGGAAAGCAATTTTTGTGTGTATAAAAAACACCTTCATTATACCCGTAAGCCTTACCTGCCAATCAGAATAAAGAAGACTAAAACAATTAGTCTACGTGCCCACCAGTGCAAGATAGCCCGGATTCCAACAAACTTATACAACATCGGTGACTCCTGTCCAACGATTAAACCCACTCGCTTTTATTATACACTAAATGTAAAAAAAAAGCAGCAAAATAATATAATCATAGCTATATTTTTACAAAATCGATGAATAAATATTTGATCCAGCAGTCAAGCAATGCAAATTGTTTCATTCAATTATGAGATGATACAATATATTTTTTTTTACCCGGCAGCATTAGAATCTAAACAGATTTAAATTAGGAGACTGTGCATTTATATTGAAAATTTTATTTCTGTGCAAGCTGCGAAATTTTCTAGATTTATGATTCACTTCCAAAACATGCAAGTAATCGGATTATTATTATTTTTTTACCAACTCTGCTGTGAATTCTCTCAACATCACTTTGGGTTAAAAAAAATCTGTATGTAAATTAGCGGCAAAGTTTTTAATGTTCCATCGAAAATAAAAATAAATTGCTTTGCAATGCGAGATAAAACGGTGTGTATAGTAATTACAGTAAAACATTAAGTGACGTATTTATGATGAGGAACCATGGCTTTTATATATTTTTTGATGATATATGTGAATTAGTTTTCGAAAACAGATCATCAATGTATTTTCCCTAATATTTGATGCAGTCTGTGAATAAAGCGGCATACATATTTCTGGACAAGCTATAGTATAATTGTCTAGTGCTAATTACACTTTGGATTCATTATATCACGTTCCCTCCATGTAAGTAAGTCATTACCCGCCTCGGTGGCGTAGTTGGCTAACACACTTGTCGTGTTGAGCTCGACTGCTGAGGATGGGGAGATCGAGGTTTGAATCTCAGTCGGGTGAACTGGGGGTGGTTTTTCCTAAATGGTTTTCCACTCTCCCTCCACGCAAATCCGTGTTCACTTCCTCTAGTTCTACCTTCCTAATCCATTAGAGTAATTAGTACTTAAAGCGTATAAACCGAACGGGTAGTAAGATGCGGTGCTAAATATTATTATTATTAAGTAAGTCATTGATAGGGAGGTCAAGGTTCTAATCTAGGACCTGGCGCACTGGAGGTCAATCTCTATAGTGTTTTTAAATGTGAGGTTTTCCTATCCTTTTTAAATGTTACTGCAGGTGTATTAACTCCAATTTTAAATTTAAATACACAGCCTTTGATAAGGTCATTTATATATATTTGCGTTAAACTCAATAACGAAACAACTAACGACTTTATTGTAATTTTTTAAAGCACAGAGTATCACTACCCGTTAATGTTTTACGCATATGTACTAATTATAATAATGTTTCAAGGAGTAAGAAGGTTGAATTTAGAAGACGTGTAACTGCGTTTGCGTTTAGTGACAGTAGAAAACAATTAGAGGAAACCAGCAGTCTAATTTAGTGACGCCTTAGATCATACAAACACTGATGAAGGTGAAACTATCTAAAATCAGAATATTGTTTGCACTGATTTGTTAAGTTCCATACTGATTATTTTGTTTATTTTAATTGCAGATATACCAAAATTTGGTGAGCCGATAAACAACGTTACCATACCTGTGGGTCGCGAGGCAACACTGACCTGTGTCGTAGATGACCTTGCAACTTATAAGGTAGGTTTCTTATTTACATGTCATTGACACATTCAAGGCTACGTTTTATTAGCCTATAGGAACTTAAGAGGAATAACCTCTTAAACCTGCTATAAATTAACATTAATGTATTCGTACTCAAAGTACTAGGGTGTTTAACAAATAATTTGTTTTTACACATGATGTGAATTTTGACAGATACATAACAAGTATGATCATCCTGTGAGGATTTTCAATATTCGCGTAGCTATTTTTTTATTATTATTTGTATCCTGCCAACATTTAATTATCTAAGTTTATTTCATTCTGAAACCTATTTAATGCATTTCATAGATTGCCGCCTTGGCAACACGCCCACTTAAATCTCTTTGAAAAGTTACCAGAGCAAATTATGTATCCCTACGTCGAACCATATGATCTGCAAAAAACATGTGATTAGCAGCTGTCACTTATGACAGTCAACATTTAGGTATATACAGTCAGAAGTCAGCTGTGAGCTTTCAGTCAGCACCAAAGAAGCCACGGGGCTACTGTACTTAGGTTATTCCCTGGTAGCTTAAATATTTGGAAAAATGTATCCGAAATTTAATATTATATTAATCCTTGCTTTTTTTTTGTACGTACTCTTTTTGTTGTCATTTCCCCTCGTTTCTTTTTACTGATTAAAAACTTATTGTATGTGATCCATCTTGATTAGTTATGTAGTTTACGAACCCGGCACATGAGTGTGTAAATAGTAGAGTGGTCTTCTTCTTCTTATTAATATTATTATTACTATTATTAGCACCGCGTCTCGCGCTTACGTTAATATGTAATGTTAGAGTGATTGTGAGATGAAATGAAGGACCTACAGTTTAACGTGGGATCCTAACCACTGTAGAGGCCTAGCATTCTACAAATTCACAAGTTGTGATTAAGAAACGTCTTGTCAGAGGTAAAGGAAGGGTTTGGTAATAAGATAAATCTGTGCCGGGACCGAGGATTGAACTCTGGACCCCCAGCACAGAAGTTTGACACCTTACCCCTAGACCACCAGGTCACCGACAAGTGTTTTCTTGTTGCGCGTTGATAAATATTTTTTTAATTATATTTTTTTGTGGGCAGTTTTTTTTATAAAGAATAGGGGCTAGGTATGGGTTTGTAATTGGTCTTATAATTTTTTTTTATCAATTGTAATAGTTTGTTCATATTTTAAGTAATTGGTTTTTGGGCCTATTTGTAGTGTTCAAGATTTTAAGGTAATATTTCCGCCAGTTTCAGGTAACTTTGCTGAGATTCTCGGTAGATACGCGTCAAAATTGCTGAGACAGGATAGGTGTGGTTGGGGGGTGGTTGACGAAAGGGAGAAGTGGAGATTCTGTGGTGTGGCTCCAGTTTAAAATTGTAAAGGACCCTTGAGTAGTGAGGCTATTCATGAAAACTAATACATTATAAAGTCAGGGAATCTACTGTTATTAACACTAGCTACAGATAAGGAGCAATCATATCTAGCATAGTCCTTAGGGGCTATGCCCTTTTGCAACGAGCGATGCCTTGACGCATTATTTGTTTATCCTGTTCCATTCTACTTTATCATTAATTCATAAAAATGTATTGTTTAAATAAAAAAACTAATTCTTATTATCAAAATAAATCTGGTTGATTTGCTACTTTAAAAAGAAATTATTTTCAAAATTCGCTTAGAACTTCTTTTTACTATAGTCTATTAAGTAAGATACGTTTTTAATGAATTCAGGTGTAGTTATCTAATAAAATAGGTATATGTCAAAAGATAGAGATTGCTATTCGTCAATATATTTCAACATCGTAAATAATTCCTTACCCCAAACTATTTATGAGAGTAAAATTTGTACAAAACTATTCATCAATAACTATAATATATATCGTTTTTTGTTATTTTGATGCAATATTAATTTCAAAATAATTTATATGTAGATTATAGACTAGATATTCGAAAAGTGATAAAAGTACCTTTTATATTGTTAAAACCCGCCTCGGTGGCGTAGTTGGCTAACGCGCTTGTCGTTTTGAGCTCAACCGCTGAGGACGGGGAGATCGAGGTTTGAATCTCGGTTGGGTGAACTGGGGGGTGGTTTTTCCTAAATGAGTTTCCACTATCTCTCCACGCAAATGCGGGTTCACTTCCTCTAATTCAACCTTCCCAATTCCTAATCCATTAGCGTAATTAGTACTTAAAGCGTATAACACGAACGGGTAGTAAGACGCGGTGCTAAATATTATTATTATACTGTTAAGTAAGAATTGTAGAATTGGCATGCTACAGACTGCGCACGATCTCATATATTGCAATACACAGTTCATCCCCTCTATGTGATATCATTACTGTTTACTTTAAGGTGTGGCAGAAGAGAGTGGAATTATTTGCACAGTTTTTATAGGATTAAAATTTTTGGCCAAAATAAATCAAATATTTCTCCAGTAGCAACATAGTTTAGTTTTCTGCACATATTAATATCAACAGATCTTTAATAACTGTCAAGGGTGACCTTGAATGTTGTCAAAACTATTTAAATAAAGAGAAATAGTTTTGACAATATTCCAGGACACCCTTGAAAGATATTAGCATGTACAGATAACTAAACTCTATGTTGCTACTAGAGAAATATTTGATTTGTTTTGGCCACACACAAAAAAAAAGTTATAAATACTGTAAAAATACTTGCACACCCTTCTGCCGCACCTTAACTCATATGGTCATTTTCCTCAAACAAGCTAACCTTCGTGTCCTTCGTTGCTTTGGCGCAAGTTCAAGAGGTCTGCGAGGTTTTGAGTCCGACGAGGTCAACAGCAGGAGAAGAGAGTGGTCGGACGAAAATATGACGTGGCCTGGCTACAGTTGCCCTTTCACACCAGAGGTATTTTTTATCGCGCGATGTTTCTGTCACGCGAATTTTATCCGCTGAGATACATTGATTCAAATGGGAGAGTTCACACAAGGAGAGAGAGAGATAGAAATAATCGCGTGGTAAAATTATCGCAACACCAGTCTACAACTACCTTCTGTGTACTTGTAACACGTCAAGAGCACATATGAACATGGGGAACAAGTGGGGATTTTTTCCTTCTCGTCTGAAAGCAACGTCAGAATTGATCACGTGAATAAATGTTCGCGTGACAAAAAACATTTCGCGGTCAAATAGGTACATCATGTCAGTGTAAAAGTTCACTAAGCGCTTGCTGTGGACCCTAATTGGACCTTGATGTTGTTTCAATAAACCACCCCCTTCCATCACCTTAAACCGTACTCCGAAACACATAGTCGATGTCGCCAATACTCGAACAAGTAACGTTACATATCGACTTGAAGCAATGAACAACATCTTCCTGAAGAAAACACCCGTTCAGCTATGAGTTTTGTGGTGAGCTGGTGGTCTAGGGGTAAGGTGTCGGACTTCTGTGCTGGCAGCAGGGGTTCAATCCTCGGTCCCGGCACAGATTTATCTGATTACCAAACCCTTCCTTCACCTCTGACAAGACATCTTGTAGGTCCTCCATTTCATCTCACAATCACCATACCATTACACATTAGCGTAAGTGCGTATAACCCGAACGGGTAGTAAGACGCGGTCATAATAATAATATTAATCAGATAAATCTGCGCCGGGACAGAGGATTGAACCCCAGACCCTCAGCACAGAAGTCTGACACCTTAAACTGTTGGTAAAATTATCCGTCAGGGTGGACTGGGTTCTGAAACTTATTTATTTTCTGGTTAGGCACATATTTCCGTTTAGAAGGTAAAGCTATATAAGTTTGTTCGAGTCAATTTAAATATTAGTTAAATGGATTGTTTTTGGTCAGTTATTCATGTTGTAGGAGTTACGGATAATTGTGGCTTTGAATTCCTGTAGCGCAGTTGTATATATCCAGCATGTTGTGACCGCATGCACAGAGATCTAATTGTTTCATGTTCATTTTATTATTTTCATTTTTGAAGGATTTCTGTATGTTAATTATGTAAATAAATCGTAGATCAAAATAAATCACTCATTTTATGTTCCGAGTAAATGTTATATTTATTTAGCACCACGTCTTACCACCCGTTCAGGTTATACGCTTTAAGTACTAATTACGCTAATGGATTAGGAATTGGGAAGGTTGAATTAGAGGAAGTAAACCCGCCTTTGCGTGGAGGGAGAGTGGAAAACCATTCTATGAAAAACCACCCCCAGTTCACCCGACCGAGATTCGAACCTCGATCTCCCCGTCCTCAGCAGTCGAGCTCAACACGACAGGCGCGTTAGCCAACTACGCCACCGAGGAGGATTAAATTTTAAGTGTTTCTCATATAGCTTAAAGGTTAGAGGTATTTTTTCAGAACTTTGCTTGAAGTATCTGTCATCCTTAAGGTAGATAACATTTTGTCTGTCTCTTCAAGACTTTAGTTTGGATCTAGTCCTTAAAGAATCAGGTTTTGGAGGTCCTTAGGTCAAGGTTATGTTCAGTATGAAAATACGCTTGATGGTTGATGGGACCCTTAAGGTAAATTATTTTTGTACTGGTTCCTTCGGGAAAGCTACTCTATTATATTCAGGAGGCGCGCGAATAAAATTCATACTACTTTTATTCGTGATTTTTGTGTAACACCTTAGCTTTAAAACCTCAAGGTCATTCTCTGTAAGTTTTGCTAGAGTAAAATACTTCTATTTCTTTTATATTTTAAATCTGCTTACTGCTTTAATATATAGATTTAGTGTTTTTATTTACGTTTCTTTTAAATGTAGCCACAATCTTACCTAATTAAGGATGGTTAGTCAACGATAGGGATATTTAACCTTACATCAAATTAAACTTTATATATATGAAGAATTAGTACTAAAGCTATAAAACTTTTGGAAGTAAAAATAAAATTTGCATCTTTATAATGTATAAAAAAATCAAAATTTTTATTGATGTTTAAAAATATTGTGTTAAAAGTAAATTGGAATTACCTTGTCAACTCTAGTTTTTAATAATTTTTTTAATATATAATGTTTTTATTGAAATAAAGCTCTTGTAAATGTTCAACAAGGAGTGATTAATTTCATTCAATTAAAAATTTGTTAAGATCTTAAATACTAATAAGGTAAACCAAATATAGAGCAAATAAAAATGTATGAAATTTATTTGTATTATCTAAAGAATGAAGTATTTTGTTCACCCAGGCAAAAAATAAATTGATATAAAAACGCTTACAATGTATTCATTTAACAATACTTTTTTTTTAATGACCTAACTTTCATTTGTTAGGTCAACTTTTGGTAATTTTAGAACTAAATAACACTTGATCCCGAGGGTGGAATATAATTAAATTTCTTTTTGAGTAAAAGTCGAGCTATATTAGACCCAAAACCACATATTTTATGTAACATAAAGTTTTCTAGATGAAGTATTGAAGTTGATGAAGTTTAAAGTTGGAATTTTTAATTTGTTTGAATTTAATCCAAAAGCTTAAAGGAGGAAATCAATAACGTACATTCAATGTAAATATTTCAAGATAAATTAGCGAATTCTTTTTTGAAAGTTTTTATCTAAAAAAAGAAAGTAAACTTAATGAAATGTATCTACCAAAAAAATATTTTAGATTGATTAGTTGAAAGAAGTTTTTTTTTAAACTTTAAGTTGTGAGTCAGTTATTTTGAAGAGTTAATACAATTTTATGTAAGATTTGTTCTGAACTATTTTGGTAAGGAAATAAATCCATTAATTAATACATATTTTGACTTAACTTCTTGTACGCCCAAAATAATATGTTAATATATCTACTGCCTTTGAAACTTTGCCCAGTTTGAAATACATTGACAACCCCCCCCCCCTCCGTCCCCCCACAAAAAATATATTGAAATACCGATAGCTTGAAAATAAATATAATATGAATTATTTCGTTTCTATAAACATAAATACAGCTAGACATTGAAGACTGAGTGAAAAGTATTATTTATGGTATTTTTCTTTTCTTCCTTTATTCAATATTTACCGGCATTACTCTTCACATCCTTCTAGATGAAACGATAAAGGTCACAATAAAATGAAAGCAAAGACTTTCTCGCAAAATACACACATACACAGACAAAAGTAAATATTCACCCCCATGCTGAGCGACTCAACAAAAACCGCGGGAGACTACAGTACGAAGATAGAGAGAGGGGTAGTCGGAGGAAAGGGGGAAAGGGAAGAAAGGCGGAGAGAGAAAAAAAAAAGGTTCGGCAATATCTGCATGAGCTGGCTGACATTTACAAGATGGATTCTCAATGCCGCTTGGAATATGCGGGTAACCGCGGGTGGTTTGAGAATATTTTTGAAGTTAATGTCTCAAAGTTTTTCTCGTTGGGGTTGATAGTGTGTGTGTGTGTGTGTGGGAAGGGGTTGGTTGAAACTTGTTTCTTGGCCCATGAATCAGAAGTGTTAGGTGGGGACGTGGGGGGGGTGGGGGGCGAGGAGGGAGTTCAAGTGGTAGGGTTTGTGGGATGAGGTGATATAATGTTATAAGGTCGTTGTAGTTCTTCCTGAAGATTATTGGCTTCGTTTGAAAAGTTTTTCATCTCCTCTCGTTTTTCAATTTTACCTAACTCTACCCATAGAAGTTTAAGATTTAGTGAATTTACTGGTGGTAGACCTGGGGAGGGACAAGGGAACATTGCCCCCCATTAGTGAGATCTTGCCTCTAATGAAAAAAATTCACCTCATCCTCTCCTTATTATATTTAAAATCCTCTAAAATCTAATATAATTTTCTAAATGACTTTTCTATCTATTAAAATTAAAAATCTTTCCGTAAAATACCTCTTCAAAAAATATATAAAGAACATCTAATTCAAATAGCGTTTAGGATATATAGATTTTGAAAAACATTTTTTGGTTGATCACTCTACATAATATATTTAAAAACATATTGATTAATTTAGTTTCTAAAGGCATCCTAAATTTCAAGAATTTCCCCAAAGGGGATTACTCAAAATATCTTTTAGCAGCATTAAATTAAAAAGAAAACTTGAATAAAGAACTGTTAGAAATATATATTTTTCCAATAAATGTGAGAACCATTCCAAATTAGTGAGAGTAAAACCAGTAAGCTTTGTAGTAGCGGCCTAGGACAACTGGGCGTCGCCAACCGGGCGCGGCCAACTGGGCGCGGCCAACTGGGCGCGCGCGAACTGGGCGCCAGGACAACTGGAAGCTAAAATAAAACAATTTTTTTTATTTATTTATTAACTTATGCGATTTCTTAGAATAAAAAATGCACCATTTTTTCATATATTTTCAATTAAAATTAAAAAGTGATGGATAAAAACTAAAAATGAACTTTTTTTAATTAATCATATTTTTCAGCGCAACATCATATATTTTTCTTGGAGTATTTAAAAAAAATCTTAGTAGAGGAAACTTAATTAATTTATATTATAAAGTTAGTCTATTTGGTATAGTAAAATTTCTAAAAAAAACTCCACAAAAATGAAAAATAAGAATTGTGCGCAAAATAAACCTCTAAAGAGGAATAATAAGTAGCATTTATGTGCATCCCTATGTAAAAATTAAAATAATATCGCCGATATTATAATACCGTCAAGCTATGACTTATTTCTGGTGCAGGTGCGACGAGATTTGGTTTGCTTATTCTTAGAAATATGCGGTGCAGGTGTTACGAGCATTTATTTGCGTATTCTTAGAATTCACCCACTCGACCCATTACCATTACTTTTTTCTTCTTCACTTCATTAGGTTTCGTCAACCAGAGTGGTTTGGACGAAACGGAACAAAAAATCGTATCACAACGTGACAAACAAAAGTACGTAGACAATGGGTTTCTATATGTTTTTGATAAATTTAGTGTCGATGGACAGATCAAATTTTGGAGAAGTGAAGGAAAAAACAATAATTGCAAGGCTAGATTACATACAAGAGGAGAATAAGTGATTTATCTGGCCATGAGCCTACGCCGAAAAAAAGAAAGTATCGAGAAGTCGATGCTAGAATCTTAAGACTAGTTAGTTATTTCGTTTTTACGTGGTGTTGCGCATAATATTGCAATGCATTAAAAATTAATTTTTTTTAAAGAAAACAGTGAAAAAAAGTGATTTTTTTAAAAGAAAAAAGTGATTTTTTTAAAAAGAAAAAAGTGGGGTGGGTTTTTTGTTTTTACTCATCACTTTTTAATTAAAAAGAAAAAGAGAATTGCAAAAAAGTGATTTTTTAAAAAAGGAAAAAAGTTGGGTTACTTTTGGCGCCCAACTGTCCCGGTGCCCAGTTGTCCCAGCACCCAGTTGTCCCGGCACTCAGTTGGCCGCGCCCAGATGGCGGCGCCCAGATGGCAGCGCCCAGTTGTCCGGATTCGTTGTAGTAGGGTATCTAGGGGTACTTTCCCACTTTTGATAAATAAACCTCCCTCTTAATGCGTTTCACATATTCTAATATTCTCACCTGTGAAAATGAAAGATTTTCATCAAATTGCAAATGTGTAAACTAAATAGCTTCTATTGGCATCCAATATTTTTAATTTTTGCTGGGAGAGGGACACGACAAATATATTCTGGATGCATTTAAAAAAACAGGTGTTAACAACTCCAAAAATATTCCTAATGCATCAATTTTTCAAAAACATCCAGGTGAGGATCTTGACAAATTGCTTTTAAACACATTAAAAAAAAATAATTAGGCCTACTTCAGAAGACCACATCAAATAGCTTCTAGAAGCATTTAATTGTCATAAAAAATTAATGTGATAATAACTATAGATATCTTCCTGAGAGACCATAATTTCGAAAATGTCTCGGGGAGAAACTTTTTAAATAGCTTTTGAAGGAATTTAATTAATAAAAATTCAAGGCTATAGGACTACCCAAAATAGCTTTAGAGTTATTCTATTTTCAACAATTATCTGCAGTAGAAAAATTTCAAGTAGCTTCTAAAGCCATTTTAATTTTAACAATTTTTAGATAACTTATTGTAATAGTTAAATTTTCAAAAATTTGAGAGGACAACTCCAAATAGTTTTTAGGAAGATCAATTTTTCAAATATTTACCTTTTAATTCTTAGTGTAGTGGAAAATTATTCCATGCCCCTCCCCTTTAGAGATATGTTTACTTTACCTCTAACGGAATGTAATATTAAATAAAGTTGGATGTACTGTACCTTCTGTCCTTATTTATCAAATGTAATTAAGGTGATGCTATTTAATAATTTCTAAAATATAATTTCAATAAACCGTATCATGAGGTGAATATAATTTACAGTTTATTTACTTTGTCAAATTCCAGGAAATTAGTATAGTAATAATGAAAAAATGAAATTAAAATTACTCAATCATACATCTATATATATATATATATGCTTGAGTAATTTTAGTTTCATTTTCTTTATTATTATTTATAAATAGGCTACATTTCATTAGGATAGTTCTGATAGTTACTATGTTACTATATTCATCCATAAAAATAAATTATTTAATTAAAATACCCTGCAAACGGTTTATGTTAAATTTCCCTTTTTCATATGTTAGCAAACATTTAAAATAAATTTGAATTAAAAAAGATTTTTTAATTCACTCCAACTTTTAAATGTGAAATTAATTGGTGATGTATAGTAAAAATAAATAAATGTAAAACAAGAATAAATTTCGAAAAAAAACCCCACTCCAATCGTGATGCAATAAAGGATTAAATCCATGGAATTTAATATTAAAATTTGATATTTAATATTTTTCAAAAATTATTTAAGCTCTTGTCACAAATATAGATATATTTTTAAAATTATATTATGGTTTCTGAAACTATTATATAAATTATCATGTACACTCTAAATGATAATAAGTTTTATATACAATTTTATTTCTATTATTGGTTAATTTAAATAAATATTAGTGTATCTAATAACTAAACATTACATATTCCGTATATTGCATCATTTAGAAGAAATATTTAAATAAGGCACTATCAAGGAATTTTTAAGGTGTATTATGACTGAACATAGGGTATTTATATTTGGACTACTTTCCTCTAGATCTAAATATCTATATGCCCTGCTTTCTAAATCAATTTAGTTTATACATAAACTATATAAGTCAATGACATTAGAAAAGGCATGACTCGTCGGATATTACCAGGGAAAGTCAGGCTTGATAGGACTGTACTAGTAGCTTATTTGCTCTCTTTCAGCCCATTTGGTCAAACCATCCAAAAAATTATTCTACTTACGAGTGTGTGTTGCCTTTTTTAATTCTTAGTGTAAGAAACAAATTTATAGTTAAGTCAAGCTCTAATCGCCTTGGAAACAATCCATTAGATGGCCCTGATATAGAGTGTATAATATATTATTAACGTACAATACTGTACAGTAAAGAATTTTAAATTATAATTTGTTTCATAAAATATTGTATTTCAAGTAATTTTTATTTATCCAAACTAAAACTTTTATTTAAAATCTTTGTAGTTTGAATTTTTATTCCATAAGCTTTTTGAGTTCTAAATCTACAATCCAGTTTATTTTGGACTCGTGCCAAGAATAAAGTTTTTTTTTTTTTTACAACGGAGATCTTAAGGAATGACATAAAAATATAGATTGGAGAGAAACCATACCAGAAGAAATATGAGAAATGGTTCTTGGAAGGGGATCAAATTGTAGCCTCCAATATTAGAATAAGGAATAAAAAACGAAACAGTAAATATTTTATCGGTACATTGTGCTAACCTAAATCTTTTATTTGAATGAGAATTTTACTTTCATTCAATATGTGTAGTCCAAATATTGATAGACTCACTTTTATTTTTAATATGAAGGAATTATATATTGTTTTTACACGTTTACTCTTAATGAACTAATTGCTTAAAAGTTTAATTTTGGGAGTATACATTAATTTTTTTAACCAAAATATGTAAATGTACATATTTCTATTACAACATATTAAACATTTACTCATATTGAAGCACTTAAAATAAAAAACTTATTTTAGCACACAATTTTCATAACTGATGCTTACATTTCAGAATATATCTACTTATAATAATGGATAGTAAACAATAAATAAATTTATTCAATAAACAAATCTCACACCTATAATAATAAAGCTGCAAAATACATTGCAACTATTATTTGAAAACTTTTTTTTGTTTCATTTAAAGTACAATTAGGTTTTAGTTTAAAATTTAAAATAATTGTGTTGTTTATTTAACTGCAGTTTACTAAATAAATGAAGACTATTAGTATTTAATCACACTACTGATTATGATGAAATAGAATTTATAAGAAATATATTCCGTCATCTCATCCTAGATGGTAATAAGTCTACCTAGTGAGATAAGGGTATTGGGTTCGATACCTGTCATGAACTAAAAATTAACAGTTTGTGAAACATGATTTTCTTTCACGGTGATTAATTAACGGTTATGATGCTGGTTGTAGTATCAGTTGCAGTATCAAGTAATTTTATAGATCAGGTGATGATATAGTTACTAGATTAAGAAATTTCAGGTAAATACTTCATATGAAAAATTAATTGAAATATTATAGGAAATATTTACACATTTGATTGGCTTGAATATGAGACATAATTTTGCACTTACTTAATTGGATTGACTGTGATATGTAATTTATGATGAAAATAACCCTCAATATACAAATAATTCAAACCCTAGTATCCTATCACTAGCAAACTCGACTAAATAATATATACGTTTATTTTACGTACCCAAATGTGGGTATCGTAAGTTTAACTTATTTTTTTAATTATTATAGCTATGTTTTATTCTTAGATTTGTTCTTTTTCCGTATACGTTTGCGTGAGTGCGACCTAATTAAAACGAATGCATTTAGAGTCCTGGGTATTTTCTCGTGATATGAGTTCATACGCCACCGAGGCGGATTTAACGCGACAAGACATTTATAATGCCCATATACTAAAAAAAAAAAAAAAAGTGAGGTGTAAGAGTTGTCAAATGTACCACCTCGGGGAATCATAAGTCAAATATAACGTGTGTGTTTTTATTTCCTTCCTTCCCCTATTTTGGCTGCGTTATAAATACAGGGATATTAAAAACGAGGGACGGACAAAGAAAAATAACCTTCAGAAAAAAACATGGCAAGAATGGGAAGCAGGATGACGTCATTGGAAAATTTATATTATCACCCAGTCCTTAATAACAGCGTTTTTTTAAAAAAAAAACTCTGTACTTTTTTATTTTGGTTTTGGTGATATTTAAATTGTGATAATTTATATTTAAAGTATTCTAAAATTGAATGTCCTAAACTGTATTTAGTCACTATTAAGTCATCCAAATTATATAATGTTTAATTTAACAGCCATTACATTTTGTTTGATGTATATGAATATAAATTGAATCAATAATTGAGCGTACCTAGATTTTAAGTGGGATATATACACAAAAGACTTATAGCTTATTTTTTTTATCATAGAAACGTTTACTTACCCAAGTATTAAAATTATGGTTTACTCAGTTTAAGAATAAATGCTTTTTGTTAGTTAGGTTTTGCTAGTCACGTATTAAAAAAGGGACTTTGAAATTCATAGGGCCTTGTTAAATAAATATATTCAAACTATGCTTAAAATAAAAATATGATACTCTATATATTTATAAAAAATATATGTTTAACAATAGCTAGCAACAATAATTTACAATTCATACAATCATAAAAATATATAATAAGTGATATCAAATATTATACTAAAAGAGAAATATTCAATTAATTGTAAAACTAAAACTAATTAAATACAAATTTTATTGTTCACAATAATTAATTAGTTCATGGACTTTATAGTCAACGTTATTAACGATAATTGTTATATAATACGTATATAAATGTGTCCATGGGAAGTATAACACTTGACTATCCATTTTATTCATTAAATACGTAGTGATAACGTTTCAATTAAACGAACTGCCTTGACAAGTTTAATGATCCATTAAGATAGCCTATATTTACATTGCAGTAGACGTCATAACATGGATCTATTTACTTTTCTTCCCTTCAACATTGATATTTCTAGGGGAAAGCCATCTAATGTGGAAATACCTTGAGTGGTATAAATTGAATTTATATCTTATGAAGATGCTCACATTTGAATTACAGATGTATTTCGGTTCTATATGTATCATATTAATTTAAAAGTGTTGTGTTTGCTAAGCGAAAATTGGAGTCCATTTCGCGAATCATTGGATAAATAATGATATATCCTAGATTAATTGAATTTTTTGGTTAAACATGTTAGATATTTATCAGTTTTATTTTAATTTTAATCATGCTTTACTATCCATTCGAGATACTCGGAGTAATTAAATATAGACCCATATTAAAATGAAATTTGTAAGGTGGATTTTAAACGAAATGTTCCCCTTTTTTTCAATAAGTTAATGTAACACAACTAAAAATCCTCTTAATATTCATTTGTTAATATTCTAGCCACAAATATAGTCATATTGTACCAAATAAGTTTGAAGTTAATTCCACGTGTTCACAGACGCAAATATTTGTCAAATTTCATCACGCTAATAAATATATTAATTACATTTATTAATATGCATAATTTTTTAATTGTTTTGAAATGAAGCTTTAAAAATACCAAAACTTAAGCAATATTCTCGAATAATACTTATAAAAATAAATTATACCAAAATGTGCATACTTTCTCTAATTTTTTTTAGTACAGTGTTATATTATCCGTTAGATTTTTACAATTATATACTAATCACGATAGTAGTTTTAGTACTTAGTAAAGTCGAATTTGAGGAAATGTACCCACTGTTGTTTGGAGTGATATTGAAAAATCATATTGGAAAAAACACTCTCATTACACCCGAACGATGTTCGGACCTTGATCTCCCCGTAATCAGCAGTCTTGTCAAACACGAGAGTCACGCGTTTGACCACGTGGTCCCTGAAGCTGATTACTTTCTCTAATAAACTGTTATAGATCGTAGCAAAAGTTTCAAAAATCTGTTTTGAATAAAGACTCACTAATAATCTTTCCTAAAACAAATATCAGCTTCTGATAATATTATAAGACACACTTCAAATTTCAAATTTGATTAATTCTTAACTGGTATATGTATATAAATTTTCATTCATCAAACAGTTACTTTAAAATAGTATACAAACAAATATATTAAATAAGAAAAAATCCCTAGAAATTAATTTTGAGCAAACTCGTTTTAAACAAAATTTCTAAATGTTCTTAAATTCAAAAATATATTATCAATATCTTAATTTGACCACGTTAGAAAAAAACATAATTACAATAATTTATATATATGGGACAATAAAAAAGAGGTGATTAATTTTTTTTATAAAATTTTAAATAAAAGTTTTTCACAATACCAAAGATCAATCTCTTGAAATTTTTTCCTCTTCAAAAGAAATATGACTTCGGTCATGGACCTACGAACACACGATTAAATGAATAAATCCGTCCTTAAAGGTGTCACTTAGTAGAGAACTGAATCACTCTGTAGAAGTTTAGAAATCCCAAATTATTTAAGAGTTTGTTTAAACTTTTCAAATATTTTGTTTAATGCAGACGAAAATTATCTGGATATTTTTGTTCATTTAAAAAGTTTTAATTGTTAGTTTAGACACACAAAAAAATCAACGACCATTTACACGAAAATTCTTATATCTGATATTTTAGTAAAATTTTAGAAACCTAAATTTAGCCTTTCTCAGTGAATTAATATTTATTATTCACTGTGATTAAACGTCAGGAAATTTTTTAGATAGTGTGAGATTTTTTAATAAGGACTTATACAAATTATCACACAATTATTTTAACACTTTCAACTTAAACACTAAATTTATTTAACTTTCACCAACCTTTTGGTGAAAAACATATTGAAAATGATCAAATTACTTCATAAATAAGTTGAGATTTAAAAACGTCTGTAACGTTTTTCAACGCTTCTCAATAATATTATCTCATGTAACACCCAGTGCGGTTGTAGGAAACGTGGTTTAAGTTCAGTTCTTTCTCCACTTTTTATAGAAAAATATTGTACGGCCCATCCTATATACTATTTATATTGTCAACATCTCTTTCTATCAACTAATACAAAACCTATAGCGATGAATAAAGTATCAATGGATAGGATTTTTTTACCGACTTCTGACAGCTTACTCAGTTTATCTTAAAACACATTGTTTGTTTAAAATTTATGTTAAAAGAAAAACCTTTATATTATATCTGTAGTCAATAAGCTTAATGGAGAGATGCTTCAAAGAGATTGATTGTACTGTATATACTTCATTGAGTATTTAATTTAAACAACCCAACAAAAGACTAAATTTTTTGGGGGGGCGGGGGCAGAGGGGAGGGTTGAATGTTCGAAAGCTTCACACGGGATTACTGGTATAAATAAAATATTATTATTACTAGCCTCACATATTACTAACCGTTCGAATTGTAAGCACTTACACTAATGTGTAATGGAAGGTTGATTGCGATATGAAATGGAGAACCTACATTTTAACGTGGGATCCGAACCACGGTGGAGGCCTGGCAATTTAAATTATTGCTTTAGTAGAAACATATAGTTTAATTTTCTTCGCACGGTGATATCAACAGTTCTTGAATATTTGACATGAGCATAGCTGCATTAGATGACCAACTATTTTAAATGAAGATAAAAAGTTTTCATTAATTTTCAGGATACCTTTGAATGATATTCAACAACTGTTGATATCACGGTGAAAAGAAAACTAAACTATTATGTTTCTACTCAAGAATTATTTGATGTATCTCGAACAAAAATCTTTTGATATAAGAAATGCAAACATATTTCAATAAACTCGTGTTCCTTCTAAGGTGCTCCACCCCCCCACCTTAGGTCCTCTATAGCATAAAGACAAACGTCACGAAACGGGACACGTTTATTTATTATTTCATTTCTAGGCTCTCTTTCTCCCTTGGGTCAGCCTCCTCTTCCTTGGAGCTTGGATGAGTCCACTTGTGGAGGAAGGGGGCAAAAAGTCTCTTGTCCATTTTGCATGGGACCTTTGGGCCGGTGAAATAGGACACTGTCCCGCCGACAATCATGACAGTCATGGTACCCACCAGAGTGTAGTACAGGTAGGATATCCGGTAGAGGAAAAACACTGATCCGTCGTACTCGAAGGAGTAACTCCTGAAAGTGTTACAAAAAGGACGATGATATATATATTAAATTTGGTGGCAAACTTTTTACTATTTCTCGACCCCTTTACGAAAGAAAGAAATAAGAACTTGTATTAGCATTCTTATGTGCACATAGAGATATTTATTTTTCTAAGCACCAAGTCTTACTACCCATTCGAGTTATAGGCTGAGATAGAATCTATTTTCTCAAAAGCTTCTCGTGATTTTGATTATATTGGTTTTATATACACTGTTTATCATTACAAACTAAATTGCGATTGTCATTTTCCGATAAAAAACGACTTTAAAGCTTCCAATTTTGAACATATCTTTTCAAATATTTCCCATTCGAAAAATGTATCCATGTTAATTTGTAGTACTATTAAAAGTAAAAAATGTTCATTCGAAGTATATGCTTATAAAACCTATAGCTTCTGAGCTATAAGGAAATAACACATTTTAATGGAGGTATTTGAAAATTGAAATTTATAGTTATGTTTATTTGTGGACAGAGATGTTCCTATTTCCTCAATGTTTCTAAAAAAAATTGATCATGTATGCTATTTGGTAGAGCGTTTCTGCATCAATGTGTATTACTTTATTATCAGAGATGTCACTTGTTTTTATTGAAAGTTTCCGTCTCAGGAAAAATGTGAGATAAAGTTTGTGCGGTGCGTCAAACAATTTACTTTCCATCATGCTTCGAAAACAACGTATAATAATTCGTCTCATGAATCTTACAAGTTTTTAGTAAATGTCTCAATTTTTTTTAAGGGATGGAGAGAAATATTCTATGTGGTACACCACAAAAAATTATATACAAAATGAATTAAATTTATTTTAGATAGTTCTTGTTTATTCAGTGGAGTGATACGGAGTTTTACAGGCTAGGCAAAGATGGTTTAAGAACTGTGATATATTTTCCATCACTCAGTATATCACCTAGTGTCAGGTAATGACAAACATACATACATTCCCATTTTAGGCTTGAGAACAAGAGCTTATATGTCACATGGTGAGTGATTAGGAGGAAAATATTACAGATACAATTGAAGGATCGAGAATGATAAGGATCAAAGCCACATTTTGTTCTAAAGTGGTTTTAATATGTAGTTTGATTGTGAGCCACAAGGAGGAGATACTAATGAAGATGGCAGCACAATGAGATCGTGTTTTTTTCATATTCATTTTCTTCTTCTTCTTGTTCATATTATATAGTCCAATGCCACGAGAAAATGGCCGAAAGTAGGAAGAAGTTGTTGACGTCTGAGAAGATTATTGATAGAAATTAGACATCAAACACATCTTAGGATGAATATTTGGTTCAAGTGGATAATTTTATATTCAAACTTATGCTATATCATCAAAAAGTCATTCAACAAGTTTATTTAAAGTTATATTTTAATGTTTTGTGTGATAATGGCATAGAACAATGTAAATATTAGATTTATTTTAGAAACTGTATGTCAATCATCGAATATCCTGAATATGGTGTTTCATTGATTGAAGATACATGCAAGACCAAACCATTTCAGATGACTAAAAGGAAACGAGAGGAATTAAGGGACTTACAGTTACTACTTAGAGATCTAACAAGAAAAGAGTTCAGGATGGTTAAATTCTCGGCCAGCCCTCCCCCGCTCCCTTCCTCCAAAATAAAATGTGTTCCTCAATTATGAAGATGCATGCTGTATCTGTTTTAGGATTAAGTTATATTGTAAGTCGCGTTCTCTGTTCGGTAATTGCACATTATGATTGACCAATTAAAATACATACTTGGTAGTAGTCTCCAATTCCTGCCAGTCAGAGGTACTGTTGTCGCATCCAGCCACGGAGGTTGGAAGATGAGGGTGCTTCTTTCCGGTCGCGATGGCGTGCTGAGCTCCCAACATTATCCAGGACATGAAGGCGACACTGATAATACTCCCTGACAGAGCCCCCTTTCGTCAAAAAACAGAATAAAACTTTATTCATACGTTCACCGAAAATAGAAAGCAGAATCTGCTGGACTGATGCAGCAACTCATACGCTCTATGTCGAACCATGATGCACTGCAACGCTAACTTAAAACAGCTGATTATTATTATTATTATTATTAGCACCGCGTCTTACTACCCGTTCGGGTTATACGCACTTACGCTAATGTGTAATGGTAGGGTGATTGTGAGATGAAATGAAGGATCTACAGTTTAACGTGGAATCCGAACCACGGTGGAGGCCTGGCATTCCTCACATTCACAAGATGTCTTGTCAGAGGTGAAGGAAGGGTTTGGCAATCAAATAAATCTTTGCTGGGACCGAGGATTGAGCCCCGGACGCCAGTACAGAAGTCTGCCACCTTACCCCTAGACCACCAGGTCACCCGGCTGATTATTAACATATTCTATTTCATAATGGATAAACATACATTTTATATCATTCTCCTGATGGATATGTTAAAATTATAACTCTGTGTCGTGGCACAATCCAATACATCAGTACATACGCTTTACATTAACGAGTTTGTTAAAATCTCGTCACAAATTCCAAAGAAGCTGTCTGCTAGCTTCTGGCTGTAGAGCGCATGCGCATTGATTTGAGATGGTTGGTTTATAGATTTGATTAGTTCTCCTGTGCCGAACATCTCAAGGAGAGCGGACGAAGTGATGATAAATCTAACTTTCGTGGAACAGCTCGTGCTGATAACGCGGAAATCTTGTGATAGGCCTAGGGCTGGTCACGTGAAATCGTTTCTGTTCTGAACTTGAGAATACACAGTAGCAATGTAACGTGGTCACAGACAGGGTATACACCCGAACCACAGCCTCTATGTTAAAATTGGTATGCTCATTGGGAAAATTTGAGACCTTTGACACGTGGATCGAAACGTGCAGTCACAAGTGACAAAATCGCTATCAAGCAAAAAAATTTTTTAAGAAGAGTTTAATTTAAAGATGATTTTTAATGAAGAGTGACCAAAATTGACTTTTAGTGTCAATTAACCAACTTTCTCATAAATCAACCCTCCAAAGGAGTTTACTCAGACTGCATACTACACAATCCATATAACTCAGAATACAATCAATCGTCCTTATTTTTTCAAGCAAATGTTTGCAAATTGTCTAGTTGTTAACAATACCATCGACTTCTTACTTACCTGAAAAGTTTTATTCATTGGAAGAGTGTGAGGGGTTGAGTTTTGGTATTGTTGGCATCTGAGCTACTGTGTTTGGACCGCGCAGCGTAACTACCGTAAGAATGAGTGTATAGTGTATACCATGTCTGTAACTTGGGACCATTAGCTTAGTAGGCAGACACGCCTATCAGTGGCTCTGGTGGAACAAAACGCTTACCAGGGTACACCTATGGAGGTTGTCTACACGTCGTACCCGTAATGAAATGATGTGTTGGTGGTTATTATGGAGTTGTGGATCCGGGGTGAGTTTTAACATAACTTAAACCTGATTTACCAAATCCTGGTGACCGTTTGGCTTATTCCACTTAAGGGGAAAATACCCAAGGGACCAGACTGGAATCGAACCCGGGATCCATTGGCTTGTAATCAGGTGCACTGGTGACTAAACCCCCCCGGTTACCGAATAAGCGAAGGCATCGGACAAAACGCTACTTACAGCTTTGCTTACGCTACTGACAGCTTTGTTTACGCTACCGACAGCTTTTCTTACGCTACCGACAACTTTGCTTACGCTACTGACAGCTTTGCTTACGCTACTGACAGCTTTGCTTACGCTACTGACAGCTTTGCTTACGCTACCACTGGTGCGGGTATTTTAAATACCCCAATCATTTATAAATTAAGTGTGATCACTTGCATAAAGACCTACATCCCCTTATAGATTATGTGAAGAGCCCGAGTTAAGGGCAATGTTTTTGCAATTTATCAAACAATTATATTTTTTTTGGCCAAAATAAAGAGAAAAAAAAATACGCCAATATAAACATAGAGTTTAGTATTCTTCACATCGTCATCTCAACAGTTGTTGAATATCTGTCAAGGATGTCCTGGAATTCGAAAAACATTTTATCTATTCATTAAAAAAAAAGTCATTTAATTCCGCTACGTTCATGACATATATTAAACAACTGCCATGTGAAGAAAAATTAAACTCTATGTTTTTAGTGGAGTACTATATAATTATTTTGACCAAAAAAGGTTTTGCAAAAAAAAAAATGCAAAATGACTGCTTTTAACTCACATTCAATACACTCACATCACAATGACGATACATGACAATAGATCTACTCTCAATTCCCCCTTCATTCATATCCTCTTAGAGTAGTAAAAACAGCTAGATATTTCATGGAGAGTAAGGCGCGGGGCAACCAATTACACATATATAGGTAGTGATATCTTTAAATAATATAAGCAATGAGTGAAAATAGTGATTGTTATATTTTTTAAGAATAGTATCATTCAAGTGACTAAAATTTTGTTGTCTTAGTGGGTCTGGAAATAAAACTCGTCACGACCTTCTATACGTACCTTGACGTTGGCCCAGGGTATAAATATTCCGAGAGAGAACATTCCGAGCAGTGCACCAGCCGTTACTCCTTGAACAGTGTACGAGAGCTGAAAAAATATAATATACTCATATATATATATGACAATAGTTCAAATTAAACTCTACAGTGTCTATTATTCTAAAACATCAAATTGTTAACAATTTTAAGATGTCTTATCACAGTGTAAATTTTGATAAAACACATAATTTGGTGATTTTATAATATATATAAAATAATATAAGTTTATAATATATTATAATAAATATATATATTATATACAGGTCTGGCTACATTACTTGTAAAAGTTTTAGCCCAGTTTTAAGAGGGGACGCCCAAATGTGCTGACTATTTCCATGTCCTATTGAGATGAGGTAGCGTTGGTTGTGAATATTATGATTATTTGGAGCAAGTAAATAATTTTAGCCTAACTATAGTGTAATAAACCAAACCCTGGTGCCCTTTGGGATAATTACCCTTTCGGGAAAGTTAGTCATAATACCAACCTGCAATCGAACCCGGGACCTGGGTACGGAATCATGAGGGGGGGGGGGTCAAAGAATCACTTGACCCCCTGTGAAAGTTAGAAAATTAATACATTAAACAAAATTAAAGTTAAAATTCTAGAAAGAAAAATACAATGCAGATAAATAATACTTTTTTTTCTTCTTTTTACACGCAGAAACTTCTTAAGCTGGGTCAACATGTGTGGTATTCATCCACGTTTATTCAAATTTTTATATGATGCACACTAGTGTGGAAAAAATTTCATTTTCTTGTATGAATATTTGTCGTGCATAGCGAGTAACAAACATTGTTTCGCATAGAGACGCTAAACTACCACACATCAAAGAAGAATAGTAATCGCCAGAGATCAGTTCATCCACGATCACTGAATCTACAGAATGTGTGGACAGCAGGAGCAGTGGAACTATGGGGGGCACGGCCCCCCTGGAAATTATCTTCCTCTCCCTGGAATAAACTCCCCCACTAGATATATTTCAAATCCTCTGACAGTATCGAATATGAAGCTAAAAGATGGCCTTAAATCAAAGTCCAGATACTTCTAGATGCATTTTATTGTTAAATATTTCCCGCAGAAGACCACTTTAAATAACTACTAGACTATAAGCATTTAAATGGCAGAAAAAGTCACGAGGAAAAAAGTTCTAAATATCTTCCAAAGTTATCCGAATTTCATAAATGTCAAGAGGAGAACAACTCCAAATAACTTTAGATGCATTTAATTTTGAAGAATTTTCAGACAAGGACCACCCCAAATAGCCTAGTTTCTGAAATAATTTAATTTTCAAAATTTTTTTCGGTGGAAGACCACTTCAAAGATTATCTTCTAGAGGTATTGAACAATACAAAATTTCTAGGTGGAGAACACTTTAAATTGTGGCTTTTAATCTATAAAAGAATCTAATTTTAAAAATATAAAGGAAAAGACTCCTCATAGCTTCTAGAGTAAGCCATCTTTCAAAAAAAAATGTTGAAGAAGGGGCACTCCAAATAGTTTATAAAAACTATCTGATTTTTAAAAATTAGAAAGGATGATCACGGTTTAATACATGCATGTTATTAAATATGAATGAGAAATTATTAAATGGCTTTAAACAGAAATATAGCATTGTAGGTAATCATTTGATTTATAATTATGACCCCCCTATGAAAATGATCTGTATCCGCCCCTGCCGGGACCCCTAGGTTCATAGCCAGGTTCACTGACACCCATAGCATGGGGCTGGCTACTATATAGTTTGTATTGTGTATCTAGTTATCCAAAACAATGTTGATAAATATGTTTATCTATTTATCATTCTATATCTGATTATAAATTAAAACTTATGCAACATTTTGGAAATCATTTAACACATAAATAACTTGATTTGGTGTTCTAACAATATACTAGACTGCCGATGATACATATATCTGGGCTCGAATCCCGGTTGAGTGTACTGAGTAGGACTCTTCCAAAATGGTTTTTACACTCTACATCCACTCAAATGCGGGTATACTTCGTCTAAATTCAACTTTTCTCATCTCTAACTCATTGTAGTAATTAGTAAACATGCGTAGTAACCAAACAAGTAGTAAGATGTGGTAATAAAAAAAATCCACAGAGGAAGGTTAGGTATTTTAAAATAAGTGTACCCTCATTTGTGTGGAGTGAGAGTAGAAAACTATATAGGAAAACAATACCATGTCCAGCTGACCGGAATTTAAACCCCGATATCCCCGTCGTCAGCAGTTTAGTTTCTTGTCCTAGACCATTCGATCACCGAAATTGGTCACTTCCAGAATTAATTATTTTAAATCTCAAATATTAAATAAAGGAGAAAAAACAGTAAATTTAGCTATCCTAGCGGATTT
The DNA here is from genome assembly GCA_902151425.1 of Timema shepardi. Taxonomy (NCBI): domain Eukaryota; kingdom Metazoa; phylum Arthropoda; class Insecta; order Phasmatodea; family Timematidae; genus Timema; species Timema shepardi. Next base: position 591,692 of record CABFVX010000010.1, on the reverse strand, counting down.
TCCTTACCTCTAGAACACCCCCAAGCTTCTCGACGACGAATACCATTAGGACCGAGATGGTTCCTACCCCAAGTACGATGGCCCTGAGGACCAGGGTGGCATGGTTGGACAACCGTGTGCCCCTAATGGCCGGCTGGACGAAATCCTCAAAGATGGTGCCAGCTAGGGAGTTGAGGGTGCTTGACATGGTGCTGTGATGACAGTATAGAAAAGTTTGATCTATTAATTGTTAGTTTGAACGTCTTAAAGCCACACACACACACACTATCTCTCCCTTTAAATAATAGGCTTAAAGGTGTACAATCGAGCTTAAAACTGTATTTATGATTTGACCTTTTTTGTTGGGAAACTATTTATTCTCCTCTGATGACTTTTGATATAAGATAAACAATGTTGGGATGTTTTCAATAATATTTTTATCCTTACATAACATCGTCATGTTAATTGAAGTGTTAAGGATACATAAGTAAAACCTAAATGAATGTATTTTAGAGGTTTATACATCAATACAAATAATAAGACAGAAAATAAAAATTGTTAATTTTAAACCTGAGGTCTGTTAACCAAAATAGTCCTTATGGACCGATATCATTATAAAAAGAACTTCTTGATTCGTCCTGTATTCTCTAGATCACTGGTTTCTTTATACTATATTTGGGCGTTATTTAGTAATCTATTTTGCTTTAAACATAACATTTTAGATACTCGCTTTTATAATATAAGCTTATCACCTTTAAAAAGATTTTGCTTTTATAATTCGATTAAATCAAACACAGAATAAAATATACATGGATTTATCAATCAAGACATGACGTGCGATTTAAAAATGTAACAAAAATCGATAGCTAGTGCGAAAGTAAAAAAAAAGAAAAAGACATAATCCCTGGTTTTAAATTGCATTCTGGTTATGTGGTAGAATAGTGGTAAGCTCTTTTTGTGCAGGTGTGACCCACGACCGGATAGAAAAATACTTGCTAGACTGAGAGAGAATCGTGTCACATCACAATGGCTTTGAGTCTGCCAGTATCTACCCCATCGTATGTGCTTCGTCGGCATTTTCATCCGTTAAGTCCAATCATCGGGTCGCCTTAAGGCCAAGGCCTATCATGCTTGCTTTCAATTTGTTTTCGCCTGTCTCTTAGTACTAAATAGTAAATAGTAAGGATTTTTGTTTTGGCATCTTGTCCTAGATTTTTGTTTGTTTGTTTGTTGCAAAGGCCAAGTCATAAGTTTGACCATAATTTTAATTTCCCAAAATTTATTTTTTAAATAAAAATGTATTTATTTATGCCATAACTTGAAGCGATTACCTGAGAGCAGCACTGAAGATTCCCGCTATGAATAGTCCTGGCAGTCCGGGAATATGTTCTGCCGTGTGCATCACGAAGTAAGGAAGGATCTGGTCAGCTCTTGTGATTCTCTGAGCACATAAACATTCCATTCATCGAGGGAAGAAAAATATAATTAATTAATCGAGCCCTTGTAAGGGAAAATATCTTCGAACAAACTTCAGGACAGTGATTAAATGGTACATGTTCCGATGAAGTCCATCTTTCACGTGGTGGTAGAGCATGAAAGGAATTATAAGATGTGTAAAATGTAATGGAGCTCGAATTAATATTCTTTGATAATTTTTTTGATCATTTTTACTGACAAAACATTTTCAATGGGTACATTTAACCAAGCATTGCAACATAGGTTACGTTTACTTTAAATTTCTCAAAATAGTGGTCTCAAAATTTGTTGAATAATTGTCATGAGCATCTAGCCAAATGACACAAGTATAATTACAAATATTCAAGAACTTTTATGATTACTATGTTCAGAAAACTATACAAAATATATATTATAAAACATTATTTTAATTTTATTAGACGGCCAACAATTTTTACCATTAAAGCTGAACTAAAATATGGTTTTATATTAGATTTTGTATTCAATTTCTACATAGTTTATGATCATTATTAGTGCGGTCCTATGCACTAAATATAACAGTTTACTTACCTTATCTGACTTATCAAATTATTTATTTTACTGTTGAATCTATAACTAAGGACGAGAATGCTAGTTTAGAGAATATAAATATTACTCCAGTAGCATGTGAAGGGGATGCGAATACTGCATATTTAATAATTATTTTATGTTAAATCAAGAACTTTGAAACTGCACCCGCCCACTAAATAACCCCGCATTACATCTTATTCCTGACACGTAAGACCATGTCACAAAATGTGGATATTAATAAACCCTTTCTTCTATCTAACTCAATATGAATCTTAATAAAAAATAATGAACCTTTTGTAATAGTTGCTAGTTGCGAGACTGGTTAAAATTATTTAATAGCTATCCATATTATTAAAAAATAAACTTTAATGCCTGAAAATAAAGTTTTAGGTTGGTATTAAAACTACTCTGTTTCCCACGAGACTGGTTACCTCTTTCATTACAATTTCTCATGATAGAGTTTATAAAAAAATTAATTTGACACAATTTTCATAAGTTATATCTAAATAAAATTTCAGACTTCACCGATATGATCTTTGAAAAGTGAAATAGCTTGAATATATTTGACTTGAGATGATCGGATGTAGGATATATTTATAGAAAAGGAGGAATTCCAATGAAGAAAGTGAAGGTAATTCTGTGCATTCCATATATTTCTAAAACTAATTACAATAGACTTATTGATAATTCTCTAAATTTTCCTCGCTAAAACGGGTGGTCATTCTCTCAAACTTACTAACCTCTATTCCTGAAACTAAGCAATTATTAACATTCAAAATCTATACATAAATTGTATTTTATTATCTAACTTTGCATTTAAAATCTTTAGTATAGTAAATGCATATTAGTTTGGTCCTTTATTGAGTTAAAATACTTAAGGAATTGTGAGTAGATTGATATCTCAAAATCACTTCAAAATCATTGACTTTGTCGTTCGACATCTAATTCACTGAGTAGCCAAAAACCTAATCCAAGGAGCAGCTTGTGGGTATTTGCTAGATCAAGCTGGTTTGAGTAGTGCTGTGCCTTAAATCCAGATTTGATCATCTACTGCTTATACTTAATCAAAATGTGAAATCTGAGCCAGTAAGAGGTATCCTTTCACAATTATAAAGGGATAACATTCATGATTGCAGCCTGAAGGTTAATCTTTTAAATAATTCATTTTATCAATTAGTGAAAACTTACACACAGGTGACCAGAGTTGGTATGAAAAATAAGCCCTTCTTCCCATTTATCTCTAATTTAAGATAATTTATATATCAAAAAGATAGTTTCACTTCTGTCTGAATACTTAATTTGTGACCATTATCTCTGCACCGTAAAGAGTAAGAGGATTTTTATTTACCTTTGTTTGAATAGGGTCGCAATCATGGTAGGAAGAGTAAATCAACAGTCCGATGAAGCAGCTAAGAGCTTTCATGATGATGTAGAACGTGCTGAAAATGTAGAGAGACCTACGCGAAAAAAGAAATTAAATCACTAAGGTGAAAGTGGTGTTTCTAAGAACTTGCACCGTAAATTATCATCCTGCGTGGGAGGTAATGGATTTAAGGTTATCGTATAAGATATTGGAATGATCCTTGCACTTTGTCTTTTGGATTTATCGCATGTAAAATATTATATCTATTTGATCCTAAAATGTAGTTTTAAAATAACACATTTGTAATCGTTAACTTACTTTATGATAACGAACCAACAAGTTGTACTCTTTATTATTTCTAAATTTTTGAAAGGTTATTTTTCTTTGTTCAATGGTGATCTAGGCTCTACATAATTTCTAGATTTTAAATGGTCAACTTATAGATCCTACTTTTCAGGATAAATCGAATATACATGGGTTACATTATTTAGTTAATATTTAACAATTTCGTTCATGATATACCTTTTAACGTAAATAAAGATCTTCTTGTGTATAAAATGCCAGTAAAACAGAATTAAATAATGGCCTATGCCTAATACTTTTGGTGATGTTATAATGATTTGTAGAAGTCGTTTTGAATAATTCAATGGTCAACAGTTCTTCAGTAGGAACTAGGTATTTTTTCCACTCTACAAACTCAAGTTCAAGAGAAATTATCTAAAACGTAAGTTGCTCCTAAAAAAATAAATATACTAAATGCTGTCACCTTTTTATATGGATCTTTTGAATGTGATACATGTTTCAATAACTCTAGCTTGGATATAGTTTGAATCGTTAGTTCTGTTTTAATAATTTGTTTATAGTTTTATATGATATCTGAATGTGGATACATTTGTATTGAGCTCATATGTCTATCTTGTGAACTCCTAATAAGCTCTCAAAGATTAAATATTTCCTCAACCTTAATTTAGTTCATTCAGAAATCTACTGATAAGATAAATATTTAATTATATAATGTATTCTAAGAATATTTACAAACTTTATAAAATATTTGAATAAAGTCTAAATGCATATTTTAGTACTATAATCTTTGGGTGACCTGGCGGTCTAGGTGTAAGGTGTCAGACTTCTATGCCGGCGGCCGGGGTTCAATCCTCGGTTCCGGCAAAGATTTATCTGATTACCAAACCCTTCCTTCACCTCTGACAAGACATCTTGTGAATGTGAGGAATGCCAGGCCTCCACCGTGGTTCGGATTCCACGTTAAACTGTAGGTCCTCCATTTCATCTCACAATCACCCTACCATTACACATTAGGTTAAGTGCGTATAACCCGAACGGGTAGTAATACGCGGTGCTAATAATAATAATAATAATAATAATAATAATAATAATAATAATAGTACTATAAGAAACTCTTTTAATGAATTTAGATTCCAATTTTTTTTCATTGAAACGAACCTTCGTGCATTCTTAATTGTGGGCAGAGCCAAGAACTTTTGTACCATGCCTTGGTTGATACCACAATGGCATAGCTGCAAGAACGTCATTCCAACAGCCACGGTCCAAAATGTGTTTCTAGCGAACGGGCTCGGGTCCATGCTAGTAAAAGTGATTAATAACAAATTAATTGGATTAGATACATTTTATATACCAGCAAAGTTAATGATCCCGTTGTTTGCATCAAATTCTTCCCAAAAGGTCAATACTTTAGTCAGAATTTCAGGAGGAAGTTTTAATTTATATATACAATTATTTAATACTAGACCCTTACCCCTCCCCCGTATTATTATTTTCAACACACATATATTGAAGAATCATCATAGACTCTACCATAAATATGAGTGACTATCGACATTTTTATGAGGAATAAATTAAATTTTCAAAATAAAATATAGCCTATGTTACTCATTGATAATGTAGATTTATATTGGCGAAAGAATTTTTAAAATAGGTCCAGTAGTTTTTGAGTTTATCCATTACAAACAAAAAAACTAAAAAATCAAATCTTTCTTCTTTATAATATTAGTGTAGAATTACATTAAAATACAAGGCTATCAACGACTATGGAGTAAACATAGGAAGGGTTTATAAATTCTGGGCATTATCATGATGAAGGGATTTTAGAAATCCCCTCCAAAGCATCCTGCTGAATTTAACACCTTTATCTCCTCGGCAACGCAAACAGATAGTACTAAAGTTAATGCATCATCAGCGTGTTAACTGGCCTAGGTTTGGTTTTTTATTCTCTTGCCAAGTGAATAATGAGAGAATAATAATTTCGGTTGGATTAGTTATTAATTTCTATGCATCTTATTGGTGATTCAGGTAATATGTACCAACGAATAAACGGACACCGGGTGATGAATATGGATTGTTAGTAAATGTTCCAAAGGTCTCCAGAAGAGGTGATAGGAAAACCTCTTTGAAAATAAAACTGTAAGAAATCCATACTGATGTATCAGAATTAAATTTTAACCCCACACATATCATCAGTAATAAACATGTAATAGCTTGCTTTAAGTTTGGTTATTTTGGGTACCAGTAAGAGTAGTTTGGATTCTTAATAAGAGATTTAATCATACATTACATTCATTGTTCTTCGGTTCTTACTTGAACATATCTGTCCGTCCTCCGTGGTAGCTAATATCAAATACTTTTTTGAATCCTCCGACATTGGAGACGCCCAAAAAGATGACGGCGATGCAAGAACCAAGGGTCACAAACGATTGAAGAAAGTCTGTCCACACGACGGCTTTCAGGCCCCCCTGTGGTGTGAAATAATCCGCCAATATAATTGCATTTTTTGTTGTTGAGATGATTGAAAAAAGGATGGGATCAAAAATTAAAATAGTATTATTCATGTATAACTATTCAAAGTTCTTTGTAATATTTGGTGTAGCCATACTAAATTTTTAAGCAGTTTATTAAAGACTCAGAATGTAAATATGTTTTTGTTGAACAATGATATACAAGCTGGGGTGATCAGGTTAAGGCACTTATATTATAGGCTATTTCTCTAACCAATATGTAATTGCAAAAAATTATTATTTTTTAACTAAGATGAAAGAATACTCTAGAGAATGCTATAGACATACTTGATTGGATTCAATAATAGATACTGGAGATTTAATATAGTAAATCAAAGATAATTTCAATTTAAGTCCCATATTAAATAAAATTTGTATATTAAATATTATTATAACTAAGAAAGCTATTTTATTTTATTGGGATTACTACTGTACTGAGGTTTGTGAGGTTATATCAATACAAGTTAAAATTATTGCTTTAAATCTGAAAATTGTAGAATGTTAAGAAATGACTTATTTAATTGAGTTCATGTTTGTAAGAATGTAAGACAATTATTGCTAAGCTGTTTCATAGAGACATTGTTACGTACAATACAACTTTTACAATATTATTAATATAGTATATTATATAACGGATCTATAGTATATAAAGGTGTGATAGTGCCCAAATTGTGGTATCGATGTCAATAGTGGGTTGGTTACAATGTTGTATGGATTATAAGCGTGGTTTGGCTACATTGTTGTATGGATTTGAAGCGTGGGTTGGTTATATTGTTGTATGGATTTGAATCGTGGTTTGGCCAAATTGTTTTATGGTTTTGAAGCGTGGTTTGGACACATTGTTGTATGGATTTGAAGCGTGGGTTGGTCATATTGTTGTATGGATTTGAATCGTGGTTTGGCCATATTGTTGTATGATTTTGAAGCGTAGTGTGGCCATATTGTTGTATGGATTTGAGGCGTGGGTTGGTCATATTGTTGTATGGATTTGAATCGTGGTTTGGCCAAATTATTTTATGGTTTTGAAGCGTGGTTTGGCCACATTGTTGTATGAATTTGAAGCGTGGGTTGGTCATATTGTTGCATGGAGGTGAAACGTGGGTTGGCCACTTTGTTGTATAGATTTGAAGAGTGAGTTTGTCTAATTGTTGCATGGATGTGAAAAGTGTGTTGGTCTAATTGTTGCATGTATGTGAATCGTGGGTTGATCACATTGTTGCATGGATGTGAATCGTGGGTTGATCACATTGTTGCATGGATGTGAATCGTGGGTCGGTCACATTGTTGCATGTATGTGAATCGGGGGTTGGTAAGGAGAAACACGCGAGGCATATTAATATAGATTTCTAAAATATGTGTGAGGGAAAAAAAATGTATGGACAAAATCAGTGAAGGTACAGTATGAGGATCAAAATTAAAGGATATGCCATGCTAGAAGTGGTTAAATGTTGAAGACAAATAAACGAAAAAAAAATATTAAAAGTTTTAAGAATAAACGAGCATGTATGATTCAGTGTATGGATGTTGAAGTGAAGGGAAAATGCAAGGATAGGGAAATGTGGAGAAAGTTAGTGAGGATGGATTAAATACGGAGTTGTTTTAGGAGCTATACACAGAGTTTCTTGCCTACCTGGAGTTGTTTTAGGAGCTATACACAGAGTTTCTTGCCTACCTGTAAAAGAACGGCATGATTATGTGTGTATTTATGGACGTATGTATGTATGTATGTTATGTATGTATGTATGTATGTATGTATGTATGTATGTATGTATGTATGTATGTATGTATGTATGTGTGTGTGTATGTGTGTATGTATTTGTGTATGTATGTATGTGTGTATGTATATGTATGTATGTATGTATGTATATGTGTATGTATGTATGTATGTATGTGTGTATGTATGAGTGTATGCATGTATGTATGTATGTATGCATGTGTGTATGTATGTGTGTATGTATGTATGTATGTATGTATGTAAGTGTGTATGTGTGTGTATGTATGTGTGTATATATGTATATATGTGTGTATGTATGTATGTATGTATGTATGTGTATATTGTATGTATGTATGTATGTATGTATGTATGTATGTATGTATGTATGTATGTATGTATGTATGTATGTATGTGTGTATGTATATTTAACGAATAACTAATTGTAAGTAAATATATAATGTATACGTACCATCATAGTGTAAACGATGCATATCAACGATACAGTTGGCGTGATGAAATGAATGTTCACCCCACTTACTGTAATGGAAAGTTCCAGATAATATATTTGTAATTAAGCCAACAGTGCTTTAACCATCCCTTTAGATATGATAATTTGTTGCTCTTTTTGTTGATAGTTCAAATACATATGGATGGCGAAGAGAAAATAATCAATAAGCCAGAAATAAAGTTGTATTTGTATTATTCATATTTTAATATTAGTTTTTAATGTTGTTTAAATATAGTTGATGCTATATTAAATATTAATTTGATTTACAGTTCTTATAAATTTATTTAGTTATCAAAATTAATTATATAAGTGTATAAATATAAAATAATGTATTATAAATACTATACTTTGAATTTAATTAATTTTCCTATTGAAAAAATATTCGATAATTATTTATTACTTTCCTTGACACATCAAACACCAAATATTTTCTAAATTATTTGATACACTATACTAAATTAAACTAATATTATCTTGTGTAGAGTTCCTCATCAAAGTAAAAATGTGACTATAAAAACCGTAAACTTAATGATTGAGGAATACCTTAATAAACCGTTAACTATAAGGTATATATTGTAGCCTGCTGCTCGGATAGGTTCCACTAAAAATAAGTTCCCAAATTCTGTTCATGTGTGCATTATATTTACCAACCTTGACTAAACGCGAGTGCAGGGATATAAACCACGATGGGTAGTAATAAGACCATGGAAATGGTGAATATAGCTGACGCCATGACGCGGACATTATGGTTGAACCTTAGTTCCAGGTACTGAAAAAAAAAGGTGATGGTTATATTACTGTTGGACCCTATTTACGTAACAAATCAATACTATTTAAAAATATGATTTCCTACCTACTCTATGGCATTATGAACTCAAAAGTTTACTGCAGTTATGCTTAAATATCATACCTATCCCTATGTAGAGATAGTTCCATCCAGTCCACCCCACTACACCCAATATTTTCAGGCCCATTCTAATGTTATTCTCCCATCTGATTCTATGTAATACCCGTTGGGTATGTCAGTTAACACCCTGAACGTGTTTATATATTCTTCAAATCACGCAGATTCTCATGCCCACCATAATATTTGTAATTCGATTAGCCTAACAATGTTTTGTTATAAGTACAAGACATGTTACTCATCCTTATGTAACCTCCACAACGTCCCAGTATCTACATCTCTTTTTGGATCAAATATATTCTAAATCACCTTGTTTCAGAAATTTAGAAGAAAAAAAATATTGTTTCTAGTAATGTAAACTCAATTGATAATGAGGTTTAATAGATCTATAATCTTGTTTTGTTGTATTATTATTAATATTATTAGCACCGCGTCTTACTACCCATTCGGGTTGTACGCATTTACGCTAATATGTAATGAAAGGGTGATTGTGAGATGAAATGGAGGACATAAAGTTTAACGTGGGATCCGAACCACGGTGGAGGCCTGGAATTCCCCAGATTCACAGGTTTTGATTATTCACTTCTTGTGAAGGAAGGTTTTGGCAATCAGATGAATCGGTACCGGGACCAAGGCTCGAACCTTGGACCTCAACATAGAGTTCTGTCACCTTTTTGCTGTTGTAGTTATGATTATATTAAAAACTATAAATAGGGCTTGCCAAATCACACGGGGGAAGTAATGTTAAGAATAATTAATTTATTTAATAACAGTGCTATCTATATACGACTATACACAAGGATATTAAGGAGGGTAGTATGAGAGAAACACGCCCATTTAATTCAACGAAAGAACTAATAGTCCATGAAACACACGAGAATCACATTTTTAAGGGTATCTGACCTCCCTGCAAACAATTAGTCTAGCTTCAATGTAAGTCATATACTCGTGCGTAAGATTGATCAGCGCGTAATGCGTAATAAATATAGTTGTAACATTTCGATAAGATTGAACAACGAGAATAGTTTCTCAAGCCTAACATTCAGGTCTATACAACGAGTCTAAGGTAAGATGGTTAAACGTTTTTAATCCCAAGGGCTATAATTCGATCATCAGTTTTCCCCCGATGGCCAAATATTATATAGTTAGTAATCAACTTGATATAGAACTATAAACAATATTTAATAAACATTTATTTTAAATGCTTAAAAAAAATTACTTTGTTTTGTGGAATCTTTCAAATTTTACCCCCCAAAAATTATTTATTGATTTTTCAAAATTATATTATCAAATAAGCACACATACTTTCATAAAATAACAAAGAATCATGAATATAAAAAATATATTCATAAAAGTTAATATTTTTTTCAATCAAATAAATGCAGAGTAAGATGCAATAATGACCTTTTAAAAGTTAATAATTCCAGTAAACAGCTTAGCAATTCTAATACAAATGTTATATACAATTTGACCTAACAACGACCCGGGCTTTATCACACAGACGCCTGAAATAATCAGAACTAATTTGTTTTCAACTAACCTCATTCCAGTAAGGAAAGACAGAAACTAAAGTATAATTTAGCTCAATATTTACTCAACTTTCCCTAGAAACCGTTGGTAAGTGCAGATAAAAGATTTTGTTTGAAGTATTGAGATTATCATTCGCACTGTCATATATAATTATTCTTCAAAAAGTTTTTAAACAGTCTATTTATAGAACTGAGAAATGAGTGATGTGACTTAATCATTCTTTATCTCCCTCACACTAGCGGTCCTTTTAACACACTCTTAAATAGAACAGCCAAACACGACCATACCCGTCTATTTCCTAGTTGTGTTGACAACTCTTTATTTGATGAGAGGTTAAACTAAACTTGAGAGAGTCTAAGAGAGTCTAAGAGTACGCTCAAGTAATAACTTTCATTTCTCTTTACGTAACTGTTTGTCTAGCGCTGTACTATGGAACTTATAATATCTTATGTCAGTTATTTCCTTAATAAATACTCTTCCTAGTCTATACTGTATAATATTATACTATATGCAGTATGTATACTATAAGTAGTATATATATATAGTATATACTATATACTAGGTATACTATGAGTTGTATATACGATTTATGATACATATTATATGTACTATTTAGAGTATATTGTATATATAATTTTAATTATTATTAATATTATATAATTTTATATTATATACATTACTTAACTTATTAACTATTAATAGTATACGTACCAAATACTATTTATAGCTTATGCTATAGAGACTATAGTATACATAATAATCATACTATATATTATATACAAAGTTAATTAGCCTATTTTTATTTGACTTCTATAGGCCTATTATTATTTGTTATTTTTAATTCATGTGTTATATTTACAATTTTTGAGCCAATTGATTTTATTAGCACAACATTCCCAAGATAGCTTAATACTAGGGCATGCACTTAGACCAGACCCTCTTTCAGTTTAATAAATGATAAACTTTTCCATTATTCCAGGGTTATCTCCCAGGAATAAATGAATTATTGACTCAACTAAGGAGTCAGAAATAAGAAATTCATTCCCTTTAATAATTTGATACCACAAACAAATTACATTTTATTTTAATAAAGCCTTCACACTAAATATATTTTAAGAATAGAGATTTTGATATTTCTCCAATTGTTTTTTTCAACTTTACAGTATATTTATCATACAAAAAAAGTTGAACTGTTTGTAAAACGAAAACTTTCAAGTATTTGTCTACCACTTCTCGTCAGCCTTCGATATGGACAACAATATTAACATTAATATGAATGTTATGTGTCTTATGTAATGTTATTTTGGATTCTGTAATATAATAATTTAAAGGATATTATTGATGATACGAAAAAATTTATTGAGAGATAAATATAGATGCAATTTTATTCATGGCTGTAAAATGAGTGCAATATTGTTGGGTAATTATAACCATTCAGCAGTCAAGTGTTTAGGAATGAACAAGTATGGAGTTATTATAATGATTGTTTCACCACCTTTAATTACCAAAGAAATCATGGTTCTTTTGTCTAACTCCAACCTTAATGTTTAAGTTGTTGATTATTTGATTAATTTATGTTAAGTTTTTGCACATCCCAATATACAACACCTAAAAGATACCAACAAATTTAAATAAATGGTGAGATAAAGTTTAAAATAAATGTACTTTAACAAGTATGTATAGAAAGATAATTATATGTATTCCATTTAGTAAAACACGCTTTAGAACACCCGGACTCTATCCGAAATATGTCACACACTTGCACTAAACAAGCCATAATGCAAGCGACATTTCTCTGGGCATATTTATGTGCATAGTAAGTTTTTAATTAAATACTTGAGCGTAATAAGGTCCTGATTCATGTTAGCCATTTGGAATTTCGTCTGTGCGTCTCTGTTAGGATGTTTGTTCTGTAATAACTGAAAATGCAAGGGCCAATTTTAATGAAATTTGGAAAAGACATTTTATTAATCCAAGCTGAACTAGATATACATATTTTTCCAATTGTTTTAGATAATACAGTGGCCATTAAAATGTTTTCTCGTTTAATAGCTCATCTCAAGTTATTTGAATTAAAAATTTCTATTAATCGATTGAATACCTAAAGCGTATTTTTTAAAAGGTATTGACATATTATGAGATGGACGTCTTGAACTGTGTAAACAACGGGTATTCCTTATAAATATAATGAGATATTGAGGAAAGTTTTAATTGGTTTTTGGTCTAACTTAATCACCAAGGGAAAATAATAACTTGAAAGCCTTTGATAAATCTTAAGACTGTAGTAACGATAAGAACATGATCATAATTCTTAAGGTTAAAACATAATTTTGCCAAAATACAATATTGTTTCAGTAAATGCATAAAGTCTAATTTTTTTCACCTGTTGAACAGTTCTTAAATATATGTAAAAGCACATTAGCATATGATGGAAACTTATCAAATGAAGATAAAAAACTGTTATATAATTCTAGCACATCTTTGACCGATATTTTTTACAAATGTTGAGATCATCACGGCCAAGAAGATTAAACTATATGTTTATACTGAAGCAATATTTGATTTACATTTGACAGAAACATAATTTTATATAAGAACTGCAAAAAACACTGATCTATTCTCACGTTTAATACACTCTTAAACTAACATGATGTAGACTATTTAGCATTTTTTGAACGCAGGGAAGGAAGTATACTGTTCACAGAATAACTAATGTAAGAAGGTAACAAAACAAAATGTACCTCAAAGGTTGATGTGAGTTGCAGCGAAAAGAATACTGGAAGGTATACATAGTTTATTAAGTAGGTCATGATGAATACCGAGATGACCATGGTGAAATACTGCAAGCCATACAGGTAGATCTCTGAGGGAACACCCATTAGAGTTATACCAGATAGATGGCTGGAAGATAAACATTCAAAAGTTACAGTTAATTATCTAAAGTGAACAAATGCTTAACGTAAGTATTTTTGAAAACGTATGAAACAACATTTAAAATTAACATTTAATAAATCCTGACTCCCTCAGTTTCTCATCATTGAAAAGATTAAATGTAGCCACAGCTAAGTTTACCCACTTCAATGAGCACATGGCTTAAGGCGTTACTCTTGCCATTAACTAGACTGCTGATGATTGGTTTAATAAGGCTTGAATCAAAGTCGGGTGTATTGTGATTAGTTTTTATGTGGTTTTGTACTTCCTATACACGTATATGAAGGTATACTTTCTAAAATTAAACCTTCTAAGCCCTAATACATAAGCGTATAATTCAATTAGTTGGATAGAATCAGTGCAAAAAAGATACGATTCTAGTTTAGATCTCTAAACCATTTATTTATTTAATAGTGACACGCTACAGTCCTAACTTTAGGCTGCGGGTGCTAAAAACATTAGTTAAAATGTTTTATATTTTTTAAGGCATCTAGTATTTGTTTATGGAAAAAGGTGATGTAGAGCAAAGTCTCTTCAAAACGCTTCACAGAAAACGAGGCTCCTTGTTTATCTGCTAGTGATACTGCCCCTATTCCACTAACGAGTATATACACCCACTTTACTTTTCTTGCGCCTGGAGAGAATTGACTAGATTTTAAAAGTTTTTTTTTCTTGTTTCCTATCAAAGCTATACATATACTTACTAGGACCATTTTTAATTAAGATCCTATTAGTAATGCCCCTATAGGCCCCGTTCGAAAATAAACCAAGTAAATAAAGATTAAATAGATACAAAATAGCTTTTACGAAAAAAATCTTTAATGTCCAAAAAAAAACACTTTTGTGAGAACGAAAGACTATTTAAATAATTATTAAAAATATAAGGTTTTTGTTTCAATGTTCTATATTTAAATCTATCTTAATTAATTTAAATACAATAACATGTAATACCCTATTTATACTTTATGGCTGCAGCTAAATCTTTTTTTATCGCCGTGTCTTACTACCTGTTCAGGCTATAAGTGTGTATGATAATTACTCTAATGAGGTAGGGATAAGAAAGAAAGAATTTTACAGGCATAATAGGCCTAATTGCATTTATGTGGAAGTAGAGTGGTAAACCACTTAGGAAAAAAAACACCGTTAATATACTTTAACGGGATTTGAACCTGGATCGGTCATCATCAGTCCAGTATAACACGAGAGTGACTCCTTAGATCATTCAGCCACCGAAGAGGGTGAACGCTAAATCCCTGGTAGGCAAATAAATTACATATTCAAATAATATATTTCGCTTACATAAATAGTCTAAATTTTATATAAATTAAAAGTTACATTAATTTATTTTATATATGTAAATTTCAAAGAATAGTTTTAGCACGATACAAATAATTTACATATTTAAAAAAATATATTTATACTGTTAATACTTAAGGTAAATAATAAAAGTTTCCAACACACAGACACACAAATTCTCTTACCTTGCTACAAGAGACACGGCCACTGGTAAAGTGTTCATAACTTTACCTCCCAGTAGATAGTCCACTTTCGTGTCTTGCTTGCCATACAAACCAATAAACACCCCTACCAACGTGGACACCCCTAGCATGAGGGCGAAAACGCTGTGGTCCAACCAGTCGAACCAAATGGGTTCGTAGTCTTCTGAAGTCACGTTCAATGCTGCCATGGTGATTGCTGAAGTTTCTGTGTTCATTTTCTCTAGCATTTGATTTTTCTTCGAACGTATTTAATACACAAATTCTGCTTGACATAAATATTTAATTTTATAACCGGTGTAATTGCGTAGCTAACATCTTTTTGTTTTGATTGTACAAATTAAGTTACCTTAAATGTTAATTTAGTATCAAGATATTTTGTAGACGAAATTATTTTTAATAATGATGATAACGATATTTATATTTTCAAATGAATGTTTTTTTAAATAATTTTTAAGTAATGATTGAAATGTTAAGCTATAATATTTATGTTTTCTATTTCAAAACGATTTTATAAAGTTTGATTAATTTTTTTAATTTTATCTTTTAATTACAGACAATTAGAATATATTTATAGAAACGTATTAAATCCTTAAGTTTAATTCACTTTTTTAAAATATTTATAAATAGTCTAACATTTTTAATGAATAATCAAGCGTCACAAAACACAAAGATAGTAACGATTCACATAATGTTTCCATATGAGACTTAACGCGGTATGAATGTTACACTCTTATTTATATAAATGATCGATTGAGGAAGTCATTCTGGTACGAACCAGTAGCTTCTGGTTTAACCTCAGACAACACTCATTCACTTAAACCCTGAGTCGTAAGATTACAAGAACATCCTCTGTGCTTGTTAAGTTGTCTTTTTCGACAACTCGAGTGACAGCGGTGCATATAAAACCTTCATGACGCGTCACTTATCAAAGGTAATTAATGATATCAGAAAGAACTTTATACCCTCCCCACACCCACTATTTATTATTTAGTTTACTCAAGGTATACGTCTGGCGTTGAAATTAGGCTGACATGACAATAGGAAGAAGACCTTAGGTAAACTATGGAAAGATACGGAATTATCTCCTCCAAAACAACGTTCGTAGGTATTCTATTTATGTTAGATTTTAAGGCCATCATTATGTAATTGTGAGAATAGTAATTAACAAATTCATACAAGGAACAATAAGATATATTTTTAATGAGTGAGTTTTACTTAATAGTGATTAATAATAATAATAATGGAATTCCCCCCCCTCTCCCACGTGAGTCTAGACAAGATCAAAACCTCAAACTTATCATCACTGGGGCTATCCAATCATTTACGAGCTTGACGTCTCTGACGCCGTGACCACTGGTCTGTGTATTTGTGATATTACCATTGAATTTATTATCACTAAGGGTTATCAGACAAGTGACTTACGAACTTGCTGGCAGAGGGAATCTGCCATTTATTGTCATGGTCTATCTCCAATGGACGAGACTGTACAATTGAACTGTGCCTTACCCTCACTGGATGCAATCACTGACCATACTGACCTTGACTAATCGACTACTGTCCTATCTTTTTGGAAACACCCGATTGGAAACAAACAGTAACTTTGAGAATCAAATATCCAAAGCTATTATTTATGTCTTTTAGTGAGGATTACTCCATCTAGGTGTCATATTCTGAAAATTGAAAAATGACACCTGTACACGGGAATTTAAAGGTTCCGGGTTCGATTCCCAAGTCCAGGTGTCATTTTTCAATTTTCGAAATATAGTATCTTTCAGGGTAAACGAGGGATAATTCTACTTGGCACAAGTGGAACGATTATTTTTTTTACATGTGTTACCTTTTCCCTAAAGACGATTAATATAAAAAAAACAATAAATTAAAAACAAATAAAATCATCGTTTTAGTCTGATACTTTAATGTAGATATTCATGGATCAAAGTTCACTATAAAAGTACATCTATACTTACTCAATGTCATTAGGAACTTGAACGTTCATTACCGCAATCACAAAAGTACGCCACCTATCCCTATCTTGAGTTAATTCTATCCAGTCTATCTCATTAGACCCTATTTTTATCGAAATATTATCCTCCCATCTGCGTCTGGGTCTTCCCAGTGGACTTTCCCCCATAGGACTTGCCTCTCAATATCTTGAAAGAGGTTATAGATATTCTCGTTCGCGCTGATTTACATGCCCACCGTAGCTTGAGAGATTGTACTACCCTAACAATATCTGTTGATGAGTAGAGGGTATGCAACCCTTCATTATCTAGTATAATCCACTACCCACTATATTTATCCATTTTTGGACCAAATATATTCCTAGGCATCCTGTTTTCGAACACTCTAAATTTCTTTTCGTCGTTTAAAGTAAGTTATTATTATTATTTATTATTATTAGCACCGCGTCTTACTACCCGTTCGGGTTCTACGAACTTGCGCTAATGTGAAATGGTAGGGTGATTGTGAGATGAAATGAAGGACGTACAGTTTAACGTGTAATCCAAACCACGGTGGAGGCCTAGCATTCCTCACATTCACGAGATGTGATTAATACATGATACATGTCTTGTCAGAGGTGAAGGAAGGGTTTGGTAATCAGATAAATCTATGCCGGGACCGAGGATTGAACCCCGGCCGCCAGCTTATAAGTCTGACACCTTACCCCTAGACCGCCAGGTCACCGACGTAAAGTAAGTTATTATTATTATTATTATTATTATTATTAGCATCGCGTCTTACTACCCGTTCGGGTTATACGCACTTACGCTAATGTGTAATGTGAGGCCTGGCATTTCACACATTCACAAGTTGTGATTAATACACGTCTTGTCAGAGGTGAAGGAAGGGTTTGGAAATCAGATAAATCAGTGCCGGGACCGAGTATTGAACCCCAGACCCCAGCACAAAAGTCCGACACCTTACCCCTTGACCAACAGGTCACCCATTTAAAGTAAGAAGCCAAAAATATATTTATAATATTTATAAATTAAGCGTTTAAATAATCCGGTTCATTGACTACACAATATAAGGAGCCAACAACGTATTTTCTGATTTGACATTGTAGGAGAGTTCAGGGTTTAAATCCCAGCCAGTGGTAGTAGGGGTGATTTATCCCCAATAATTTCCCATTCAATCATAAACTAAGTTAAATTTAATCTCAATTCCAACGCTCTCGTCCTTGCAAATATGTCAATAAGCTGGGCGTGTGGTATTGTACGTTTTCCTCTCCAAAAATCCTTTAACTTTGTTATGCTCTAGAATGGTTTACGATCATTCAGATTTCGAAATCAAAGTAGCTACGAAAGCTATTCTCAATACAAATTATTTCAAACAAATGATATTCAATTTGATTCGAATTCTTCTTCTTAGTTTGGTTGAAATGTGGTATTTATTTATCTTATACTTGCCTTAAAAAATATTATTAGTTTAATACACGGGATCAAAAACAAAAAAAATTCAATAGTTAAAAATAGTACAAATGTTTGAGCATTGTGTCATTATTGTGAAAGCTTAAATACAAATTTTATCTATAGTAAAATGTATAATTTTATGTGAATTAGAATACATACCTTTAACTCTGTAGGAAGTTGTGATAACCAGGAAATGAAATGTTTTCTTTAATTTAAATACCCTAACAAAATAATGTCATCATCAGGAGGTATGTTGATTGACAACTGTGGAAAATATTATATTAAACCAAATGCTTAAGCATCACTGTGTCTATGTACTTTATAATAACTGACAGTGTAATAAAAATATATACTCAAAATTTTCTAGGGTGTAAATAAGCTAGCTCCAGGAAATTTTGGAATATTCTTTTATGGGTATTCCCATTTACTAAAAATGATTTTAACAACCGTTTTACATGAATTGGGATCTCTTAGTTATATTACTTTTTTTAAATGTTGTTTGGCCTTTCAAATTTTACCACTCTTTAATTTTAGAATCATGGCTGCCTAAATTTAAAGATGATAGCTTATTCTGATTACAAACTATTTAACTTAAACAATATTGTTGCAGTTAACAATTAATAAAGCCTCTATAAATGATTTTGAATCTTGACTAAAAAAAATAAAAAAATATACAATGATTTTTATTTTTCATCTATATCGTGTTTAAATATAGCCAAATTTTGATTGAAAAAATTGTTTTACTTATATTTTAAAATTAACAAACTATTTGATTCAATTTATTAATAATTTATATATCTTAGGAATGTTTTGTAAGGATTAAAACAAACGTCTAAATAAAGTAATTAATTAATATTGTTAATCAAATATAAAAACAAAAAACGCAATCTTCTACCAAGAAATTCTCAGATATCTTACCGAATCAAACATAAAACTTTCAATTCTATTTTTTTAATATGTATTTATTTAAAATAGAATGTTTGAATTATCAATTTAAAAAAATACTATTCAACCAACAACATCTTGAATAGTTATTTCTTTATGCATTTGGCTAGGTTAATATTTATATAAGCTATTTTTCTTTAGCATACATAGTTTATTGATAATACAGCAGCCCATTATATAGTTTCAAATATTCTTTAGTTAGATAACAAATAAGTAATTTATCAAAATCTGTATGTTCTTTTAAGTTTTAAAACTTACTTACTCTAAAGCACAAGGAGCTCAAAAATCTATTATTTTCACACTTTCAAAAGTAATCCAACCTATCCCCATCTTGAGTGATCTATATTCGATCCACCTCATCCCATTTCAACCCTATCCTGAGATACCAATAGCGAGTATACCTCATTACACTTTATCCCTATCTTGAACTAGTTCCATACAGTCCACATCATTATACTCTATCTCTTTCAAGTCCATTCTAATGATTTACTCCCATATGCGTCTAGACCTTTCCAATAGTATCTTTCCATTAGATTTGCAGGATAATATCTTGAACACAATTCTAGTATCTTCAATTCTATCTGGATGTCCTCTCCACCATGATCTACGAGACTTGGTATATGTTATTTATTTACACTAAAATATTTAATTTTAGTTCATAACTGAATTAAGATTATATTTCTATAAATTAGTGATTTTTCTAACATTTTTATTTGAACAAAAATCTTATATATAAAATTCTCGAGTCACAATGTTCGTTCCCGTACTCCTCCGAAACGGCTTGACCGATTCTCATGAAATTTTGTGAGCATATTGAGTAGGTCTGAGAATCGGCCAACATCTATTTTTCATACCCCTTAGTGATAAGGGTTGTCCACCCTTAACATTTTTCTATAATTTTTAGACATTTTTTTAA
>CABFVX010000010.1:559739-570813 GCA_902151425.1 Timema shepardi | reverse complement strand
AGTGGTTCACGGGCAACGCCGTGCGGGACTGCTAGTATGTTATAAAATTAAGGTTTGGGGAATAATTTATATTTAATTATGTATAATATTTTTATTTATTGTATACATTTATTTGTGATCAATTAATATTTATTTTGATTTTTAATAGTAATGAAGATATCGTAAAAAATTTAAACTGCGCCACAATCATAAGGATATATACAACATATTTTATTTCCAGCTTGAATATCACATTCTGTGTCAATATGAGTAAAATTTATATTTGAACTCTAACAGCTTTATAAAACTGTATAATATCTCAGTTAACAAATTGAAAGATCTGTTTAAATTTATTCTTAGTTAACTGA
This sequence comes from Timema shepardi, assembly GCA_902151425.1. Taxonomy (NCBI): domain Eukaryota; kingdom Metazoa; phylum Arthropoda; class Insecta; order Phasmatodea; family Timematidae; genus Timema; species Timema shepardi. The sequence continues at coordinate 570,466 of CABFVX010000010.1, read as the reverse complement.
ACAGAAGAAATAAAATACTACATTCATCCAAGCTATTGGCCAATAAATAAAGCTAATTGATTTAATTGAAGTTTAAATGAAATATAAAATGCTTTTTAAGTGGGTTTAAAAAGATGTAACAAATGTTAATTCAAATCAGAAATGTAAGTATCTCTTTTTTTCTTTACTGTTAAAGCATTAACTTGCACATAATCTATGATTAAATTAATTACAGGGGACATGTGTAATAGGAATATGAATTAAGACGTTTATTATAATAATATTATCATCATATACTTTAAGATCCTTGAATCACCAATAAACCAAAAAATATCAGGATATTTTGAAAAATCTATTGAAATTTTAAATATTAATACTGATACTGCTACAAGAATTTGATGTGAATTGGCAAGAAAACATTCATCTAATACTTATATATTGTTTCATTCAAATTCAGATAAATGTAAAATGAATATATTTCTAGAATTACATTTCCCATCGAAATAGATAATCTATTGTGAATCTTATTCAATACTTTAAAATTATCATATAAATTAAATGAACTTTCAACTTAGACTATATTTTTTTAAATAACACATTCAATTTGCCCAAATTAAAAAAAAAATTAACAGGTAATATTTCCTTAAATATACTCATGCCAACTACTCCAAAATCCCTAAAATACAATTTTAATCTAGGACTAACCGAATAAGTACATATTTAGCTGAGAAATAAAAAAATTCTAAAATATTATCTTTCCAAGAAATTAAAATATGGAAGGGTACCTTTTGAAACCACTGTATAGTACTTTAATAACGATAAAGTATTTTTTTTTAATCCAGACCAAAATTGATCCTTAATAGTTTCTGCATTAATATAAACAATCAAATGATCTTAACGATTTTGGATAGATCAATCCAAAGGCTGAGATTTATTTCATGGAGCATTACACTCATATCCTGATAAAGTATCATCCAAAGGATTACTTAAACCCAAGAAGATTTTTTACATCCTTCAGGATGTAATTATAATCCAAATAATAGGTGGGGATACTTGCCTACTTCCATTCCCAGTAAAATAACTATTAGGATGTTTTAGTTGAAGGTAGTATCGAATCTATAACAACGGGAATATCATCCAATTATTTTTTTAAAGAATGTTTTGCCATTGAGCATGAATTACGCTACTATACTTGTCCTTCTGACTTGCTCATACTGTAGAGGAGGGGTAACTTTCGTCATCTCCTTCTCCAAGGGCTCCGTAGGAGCTTCTTGGTAAGACGAGCCGTATTTCTGCATGAAGGGAACCAGAAGTCTTGAGTCTACCTCCTTGGGATTCTGGAATCCTGTGAAGTAGCTGACCACCATGCAGACTATAATATTGATGATGGTCCCTACCATTGTGTAATAGAGGAATGAAATCTTGTAGATGAAGAATGCGTCATCTCCCATGCCTTCTGGTAACGGTGTAGGTCTGTGTATGGTAAATAAATATTATGTTCACTGATTATTTTAAGCTAGTAATATAATACAGCTAATTGCTGTATGGGTTTAGAACGAAACCGGCTCTGGTGTCTGCGTGGTCAAATGCGCTAGTCTCACTGTAATCTAGACTTCCGATGACGAGCGATTCAAGGTTCGAATCTCGGTCAGGTGTACTGAAGGTGGTTTTTCCGAAATAGTTTTCTACTCTCTCTACACGTAAATGTGGATATACACTTCCAAATATATAACTTCCCTAGTCCTTAAAAACATTTTTATAGTTAGTGCATAGGCATATAACATGAACGGGTAGTAAGACAATGTTTTTTTTAATATTAAAGGTTGATTAAATATAATTACAAGCTCTGCCATCCTATATTTCACAACCGGAAACAAAAAGATTGTACCCATTGTAAAGAGTATCAAAAATCTAAAGTACGAGTAATGTGAAAAACCTCCCCTGGAATCAAGTAGAGATTTAAACCTGGACCTACCCGTCCCTGGAAATTCAAGATATTTAGACCCTTACCAACACAAATAGACGCAGACGAAATCAGAGTGTCATACTTCCATTTAAATGAATATTAAAGCGCACATTTCTTTAGCTAAAATCGAGGAGAAGTATAATGAGAAGACTTACTCTGGCAGTACTGGAGGTGTGAAGTTGAAGTATTTCTCACATCCATCAGTAGATGTGGGAAGATAAGGGAATCTTTCTATTCCCGTAGCTTTGTAGAAATGTGCCCCAGCGACTATCGCCGCCATGCTTATTAGACTCACAATGCTTCCAGTCAAGCAGCCCTGAACGAATTAGAGCAATGTTAAATAAAGTTAGGATCTTCAATTGATACATTCACAATATTTGACAAAATTTAAACACATTTATTAAAATAATTAATTAATGACTATTAATGGTATATTGACCACTTGTGTGGTGTAGTGGCAATAGTTTCTTTTTACATATCCAAAGGTACCGGAATCAATCCCCGGTGCTTTCAGACTTTCCGTGAAGCAGTGTGTTTGAAGAGGAGTCAACTCAGTCTCGTGAGGACAAATAAGAAATTACATGAACGAAAAATTAGCGGCTCTGATCTATAAAACAGAGATTAATGGCAAGATCGGTCGTTGCACTTATCATATTATACCATCTATCTGCAAAAGTTGGCACTAACTTCGCCAATAGACAGTGGCAGCTCGGTTGATATTGCTCAATTTATGGCTGAAGCTTTTTTTTTTTTAATAATGCCACATCCATTCATCCTTAAATGTCGTAAGCTTAACTTGGTCTGTTATACTATGTGAAGCTTATACGATAGGTTGATAGTGTAATAAGTCAAGGCATGGACTAATAAGGTAAATGGAGTTTACCAGCAACCCTTGAGTGTCTCTAAAATTTGATCATATGATTAGTATGATTTTAAATAACCCAATTATTTACTATAAAACGTGATTATATTCTCTGGAAAGTTATTTTAACAATATTTATGATTTTACTTTTATGTAGTTAAGTATTTATTTGGATTAATGTAACTTATTCATTTAACGTATGTATATATACGTGGTATCATTTCATTATATTAATTGTATATTTATATGAAATAACATTTCCATCTATCATAAATTCATCCTATCACCTTAGAGTTGGCCCAAGGGAAGAACATCCCGTTGACAAATATTCCCAACGTGGCACCAGATGTCACTCCATTCGCTGCAATTGCGACCTGAAAAGGAGGTAATATATTACTTCTTGTTTAATGATACCATTAAGAATAAATTAGCTGCATAACATTATCATTGAACAGGTGTACTAAAAGGTAGGCCTCATAGAGAGTGGTTTTACGGTGACGGCGAAGCCAGGCTTTGAATCCGGTCCGGTGTAATGAGGATGAATTTTATTAAATATTTTACCACTCTCCCTCCACACAAGTCCTGTTGTTTTTTATTCTACCTTCTTCATCCTTAAATGGCTTTATTGAATGTAGAACGACTAAATAAGTGATAATATATTATATACAGGGTGTTCAGAAACTCATAGCACAAATTGAACATACTTTGTTTGAACCGAAACTAATACAAAATCCCTATACATTTACATCCGGAAAGTGGCGTAGTTGGCTAACGCGCTTGTCGTGTTGAGCTGCTCGACTGCTGATGACGGGGAGATTGAGGTTCGAATCACGGTCGGATGAACGGAGGGAGTGGGGGTGTTCCTAAATGGTTTTCCACTCTCCCTCCACGCAAATGCGGGTTAACTTCCTATAATTCAATGGGTGGTAAGACGTGGTGCTAAATAAAAATAATAATTCATCCGGAAAATTTTATAGTACAATTAGATTGTGTTCAAGGATTCGACGTAAAGCGCCTGTCTCTCTAAGCTGTTCAAGCATGCGTGTACAGCGAATTTCATAAGAGCTAGGCGCGCGGCACTACGCAACTCTACATCTTGGAACACGGAAGCAGAACATATGACAATTAATAGTAAACAATACACCAATCCATCTAGAAATGCGTACACGTTCTGAGGTTCATCATTAACGGTTCAACATCACAGAGACGGCTTGCCATTATTACATGTGCAATGCCACGTGACTGATTCTTATGCAGCCTGTTGAACACGCATACTTGACAGCTTTGTTCTTCCGGTGCTGTACGCCGAAACTTTGGAAACAAATTAATGGTATTAATATAGTTTTCTGGTTGTAAGTATACATGAATTATGTTATAATTTTTGATCAAACAAGCTATGTGTGCAGTTTAGGCTATGAGTTGCCAAACATCCTGTGTATGAATATNTATATATATATATATATATATATATATATATATATATATATATGTGTGTGTGTGTGTGTACATACATATATATTCATTTACCTGTAAAATACCACCAAGTTTCTCCACAACGAAAACCATGGCTAAACTAATGGCTCCTACGACCACGACGATGGACTTCATGAAAAAGGGGGCTTTACTTTCCAGTTTCTTGTTGCCTCTTATAATTGGAGAAATGAAGTCCTCGTAAATAGTGGCGGATAAACAGTTGAGATTACTGGACATGGTGCTAGAATAACAATGGTTTAGTTTTTAAAAAGAAGCAAGTATAATGGGTTCATACCGTGCTAAGTATATTGAGCCACAAGAAATAAAAACGTTGTAGAATATATATATATATGCACATAGACTTAATTTTCTACCTTATAGGGCTATACACACATATATAATAATTACTCCAATGGGCTAGGGATGAAGGAGGAATTATTTGAATGTTACTCTACCCACTTTTGCGTGGAAGGAGAGTGGGGAAACATTTAGAAAATAATCACCCTGAGAAGATCTGACTTGGTAATTTATACTCGATCTTCCCTTCATAGACAGGCCAATTTAACACGAGAGTGAACTATTCAGCTATGAATCGAGTTTGTTGAATATTTAAACATAAATTTCTAAAAGAGACGTTTGCCAGAATGACGAGAATAATTTATTTTATAATTCCATAAGACAACGATAAATGATTGTTATTTATACATGTAATTGGACCAAATGGAGGTGAAAGGTATAAACAATTCCTTTTAACATTACAATAGTTAGATTTTAAATTTTATGATTTTAAATTTTTAAATAAAAGGGCGGACTTAGCTAATAATACATTACATGTAACAGAGAATGTTTAATTTATTAATTTAAGGTTTATAATAATATTTTTCTTTATAAGTAATTTTTACAGATTCTAAAAAAATTTGTGATATAATAACTAACACATTGTTCTAGTTGTTTTGATTCCTCAGAATTGCTATTCCCATAATAAATATGTAGGTATATTTTCTTTCAAGATGGTGGCGCTCTTAAATTGTTACTACTTTTACAATACAACCTTAACTAAAACTAATATTTAAATGTTTCTAATACAGAAGAGGCTCACGCAAAAAAAATGACGTTCGCTATTGACTTACATGTGATAATTTCACTAATTAGGGAATATGTAAATCTAGCTATACAAATAAATTAAAAATTAATTTATATAAGCTATTCTCAAAATGTTGAATGCCTATAAAATCATTTGTAGGTCAAAAGGTAAGCTACCAGAAATATATGTTAGCACATTTTTCTAAACAATGGTTTATTTTAAAGAAACTTAATACCAGTATAATTACAAGGCTATACTATCTTCACTAATATATCAATGTGATTAAAACTATATTCGAATACATATTTACGGTTGACATTATCACCTACCTGAGCCCAGCACTGAAAATGCCAGCCACAAACAACCCTGGAAGACCAGGTAGTCTCGAAGCCGTGTCCATTGTAAAGTAAGGAAGAAGCTGGTCAGCCTTACTGATTTGCTAAACATATTTAAAGTTAATGTGATATCTTTGAGATAACAGATTGGCCGAACGGAAGAATATTAAAAACTATTTAGTAACATTAAAAAGTTTCCACGATCAATGATTCAAATATTTACTAAAAGCAGTTCATTGCTCGTATTGAAAATAATAAAGGGGTTAGTATATAAACAGAATAAATCAGTACAAATCTAGAGTATAATTGTTTATAGTAAATGGCCACAGTAACAAAGTGACTACAAACTATTTTTATATTTCTTTTTCTATAAACAAATTACGTTTGTAAAATTATTATTTGGTATACAAATAGAATATATAGTTTGTAAAATATTAATATTAAAAATTTAATATTAAGAAATGATAACTATTTTTGTAATACTTTTCACTCTAATGCTAATTTATAATTTAATGAAAAATAAGGTATATATATATAATTTTTATTTATTTATGGAAAATGGGTTATGGGGGCTTTGTGTGTAGGAATCGAATATTTTAAGACCATGTCTCATATGGTTAGCCAGTTACACCCTGAGTGATTTTCTAGAATCTCCTATTCACCCTGCGTGTACTCCCCAACTTAATCTATGAGACTTTATTCTCCTAACAATAACTATCCTAACAAAGTCTTGTGTTGAGAACAGGTTATGTAACTAATCATTATGTAACTTATTCCCCCTTAATATCCTAATCCTCTATTCTTGTAAAGTATAAGGAGGAAACACAGATTCTGATATGATTTATAAATATTAACATATCTTGACATTAACTCTGGATGTCATTGACCTATCCATGATCACAAGTAGATTGTTCTTGGTTGACAGTGAAAAACCGACCAATATTTCCGATAAAATTTGTTTATACAAGCGTTTGATATTTGATTTAAGAGTTCACAGAAAAATCCTAGTCAATAATTCACTGGGAAACACAAATTTCTTTGACTTAGATTTGACACTTGTTTTTGACTAGCTTTTGGCATCAGAATCCAAAAATAAGCCCAGTTTTGTCTACCACGTCAACTTTTTAATCTACAGGACACCCTCTCTTTGTCCCAAATTTCATACAAAATGTGCAAATAAAGGAAAATAAAGGAAAAATTTTACAAAACATACTGTTCACAGAAAATAGTATTATTCATATAAAGGCTATACATGGTTACTGTAATTAAAATGGTGTTCATACATGTAGTAAAGTTCTTTTACCAAACGGCAAACATACATATTAAGGTAAGAATTCTCGCTTATATCTTTTTCTCTTGGTCTCTTACGTCATCATTCACCCCTCTCCAATCGAGGGAGGTTTACTTCAGCCAATAGGAGAGCACTAGTGCTTCCTATGATCCAGGCTCAATCCAGTGGAGAGTGGTTACATTAAGATAAGTTGTAGAGAAAAAACTTGACATGATAGAAGAAAACTAGCTACAGTTTTGAAATCAGCATGCCTATCTAACTTCAAAACAGTTGAAAAACTGATCTCCACAGAAATGGTGTTAAAAATCGTTCCCCAGTGTATTGGATTAATTGTGTTGACGTCTAACTATTTTATAAACACTATAGATAAGTATGCACCATTAGTTTAGTAAAATTCACTTAAAGAAGATAAAGAACTGCTTTAAATAACATTAAATAAATAATAGTTTTTAAAATAATGTGTTGGTATTAATAACTTATTTTAATAGATACCACATTGTTTTCAAGATCCTCCGCACTTTTAATTTATATATCATTAATTGTGATGCAAATAAATTCTATAACAAAAATATAATTTTCGTTTACCCAGAAATGTAGATGCCTTACCTTGAAATATTGAACTATGAGCCTATCATTTAAGGTATACCATAGATGAATAACATAAGGTAGGCATGATCCCTCAAAAAGCTAGACGAAAGGTGAATGCAGTTTTTTTTAATTTAGCTTTCAGAGCTTAGAATGTGAATTCCGATCCTCTTGCTTATCTACACTAATATTATAAAAAGGAAAGATTTGATTTTTTTTTTGTAATGGATAAACTCAAAAAATAATGGACCTATTTTAAAAATTATTTCACAAATATAAAGCTACACTATCAGCGAGTAACAAAGGCTATATTTTATTTTGAAAATTAAATTTATTCCTCATAAAAATATCGATAGTAACTCATATTTTATGTTAGGGTCCATGATTATTCTTCAATATGTGTATTTAAAATAGTAATGGGGGGAGGGGGAAGGGGGGAAGGGTCTAGTAGTAAATAAAATTAAATAGTCAATAGTCTAGCTAACATTATGGCTATGGTAGTTGAAGTTACGTTACCTTTGTAACAATTGGATCACAGTTATGATAGGCGGTGTATATGATGAGTCCGACAGTAGTAACTAATAATTTCATTGCAAGCATCCCCAAGCAGAAATAGATGAGAGAACTGCAAATAAATACTTTTATTAAAGCCATTTTATAAATATGTATACAACAATAATATGTTTACATTAGTCTATTCAAAAGGGAAAATTACTAGTTTAAAAAAAAACTTTTACTTTTGAAAGATTCTCATAATTATTTTAAAATATGAGTATTAAGTCAGTACCAGTGACCACGTTACAAAAACGTATCTTGTATTAACTGGATGTCTTGTGATGGAAAGGCTGTAATGTTATGATCTCGACTATGTATTTAGGAACATTTTCCGAAATGGTTCTCCAATCAGTGACCTTTCTTTTGAAATTCCACAGTTTTAACCAATTGTGGTTAAGATACAGATATTTCATACATGGTGCAATAGTTTGAATAAAAGTGATTATAGAACTACATATGTTAAATGTTATAACAAATATACTCATAACATATATAATCAAATTCTAATCAATAATAATTATTACTATAATTTCTTAGCACCAAGTCTTACTAACCGTTCAGGCTATACATTTATGTACTAGCTACGCTAATGTTTCTAAGAATTTGGAAGGTTATATTTAGAGGAAACGTTCCCATATTGCGTTGAGGGAGAATGAAAACAAATTTTGGTAAAAAAAAAACCTCTTTTGTACACCCGACTGAGATATAAACCTCAATCTTCCCATTATCAGCAGTCTAGTCTACTGATAGAATAGCGCGTTAGACCATGTGCCTCCCGAAGCGGGTGCAAAATTATTTAATTCATGTGATAAAATAAGCCCATATGTTATTAATTTTGTTTTGTTTTTTATTTACTGCAAAATTAAAACAAATCAATCAGAAGAAATATAGCTATTTAAGAATACATTAATAGAATCAATCCTTAGTTTTAGTTTACATTTAATTAAGGTTTATATGATGTGTACGAAGGGTAAGAGAGAAAAATAGGAAAAGTTCAGCCTTAATTCGAATTTAATTAAGGCTGCCATCTTTTATAAAATCATTGAAATGGTAATACCATATGTTATTCAATAATTAAGCTAGTGCTACCATCTGTTATACAATCATTGAGTTAGTTCTGCCATCTGTTAGACAATAATTGAGCTAGTGCTGCCATCTGTTAGACAATCAGGAGAACTTTCTAAAGCACTCCAGACTATGGGTAAAAGAGGTATCTGTCATTTTAAAATTAATTAAAGCGTAATTCCTGTAGCCACTATGGTGTTTGGGATATAAAAGATGTTCTGGAAAATGTGACTTTCCCCTTTTTTCCCCGTACTCTTCTATTGATAGCTAATTAACTCACAGTTTGGCACTTCTCATGTCGGGTAAGGCTACAAACTTCTGCACCATTCCTTGACTGACGCCCAGAGTAGAGAGCCAATTAAACGTTGTGCCTATAAATATGGTCCAAACGGTGTTTCTTTGAAACGGGCTAGGATCCCAACTGAAATATGAACATGAATTAAATAAAACGGACACCATAAAACAAAGAAGAAATAGAATTAAGTATTAAAATCTAATATTTGTTTATGGTTTATCTGCGTTGTTTTAAATGATCCAATATTTCAGAAACATAAAATTATTAAAATATTCTCGTTTCATATAAACCAAATAACAAATCATGCTTTTATATATTTTGATAAGCCTTTTCCGATTATAGAAATTATGAGGAAATTAGTGAACAGATTTGGACAAACAACCACTCATTTTAACAGTTAGGTGTCCATATTGTCAGTAAAAATATTAGTTTTCCACAGAGAAATTTCATTTTTTCATTCTTTGTTTAATCACCATGGAAACCGTTATTTTCTGCATGGCTTTAAATCTCTAAATAAAATATATTTCTTTGGCTAAAGACAAATTTTAACTAAATATTTATTTTTTGGTCCAAACACATCAAAATTTTATCTTTATTGTATATTTATCTTTGGATGCTGGTCATAAGCACATCTAGATTGAGATTCCGAAACTGGGGAAATATTTCTATGTAATTTGAATTTAGCTATCGTAAATTCGCATTTAAATCAATAATATTGAACATAATTCGAAAATTAAAAGGTTAAGTTGTTAAATTCATGAAAATATTAACTATATTTGGTTTCGACATGATACAGTTATGTTTAAATCTGTTTTAGTATGTATTATAATTTATAAGCCCAATACCAATAAAGTGATCATAAATAATAATAAAAAAAACATTTTAACTATCCAATTATGAGTTTTGGTGTTCATTTACTCAATTAAAGGGTTTTAATAATCTTTTAAGCAAATAGTAACACAATGAAAATACACAAATTAAACTATTTTTACATTTCACCGCTTGATTTTAAGGATATTATATTTAAAAACTATGTTTTGTGCACCCCATCTATCTTTTTACATTCTTAAAAATAACGTAAATTCAGTTATGTTTCCATGTTGATAATTTTGCGGTAATGATATTTCAAAGTACCTTAATATTTGAATACCACATATATAGTTTAACATTATCTCTCTATACCAGACTTTCTCACGCTCTCACACACACTCTCACATTCTATACCCCCCCCCCCCCC
>CABFVX010000010.1:523788-559703 GCA_902151425.1 Timema shepardi | reverse complement strand
ACACACACATACACACACACTATATATATATAACACTTTGGATAATATATTTTCTCATTCTCTCTCTCACAGACAACCACATAAACTCTTTATCATATAATTTCTTTCACATTATTATCTTTATTGTAATCTCTCTCTCTTAAGCTCTGTCTAAAACGCTTACTCTCAACCGCTCTCTTTCTCAACTACTTTATTATCTTTCAAACGCTCTCTTTATCTCTCAAATTCTCTCTATCTCTCAAACTCTCTGACTTAAACTCTTTCTCGTCTTAATCTCTTTATCTCAAACTCTATGTCACAATCATTATCTCGCCAACCCACTGTATTGCAAACAAACACTCTCTCTCTCAAACCTCGTCTCTGAAATTTCCTCTCTAATTCTTTCCTCGAACACTCTCTCTCTTAAACTAACTCTCAATTTGATTTTCTCTCTTTAAACTAATCTCTCCCTATCTAACTTTATCTCGCAAACTCTTTTTCACACACTTTAATATTCTCTCAATTTTCACACAATTTCCCTCCCAAAATTTTACACACTCTGTTCCACACACACACACACACACACACACACTCTAACACATTTTATAACATATTTTTCCAAACATATTATCTTTCTCGTCTACACTATCTTTCACTTTCACTCACACACATTCTCTCTCTTCACACTCACTCTTTTTCTCTTCTCCCAGTATATCTCTCTCTAACACACACACACATAATCTCACTATCAATTTCTCACATTTACTCGAGCTCTCTCAATCAATCATTCTCAATCGCTTACATTCACTTTCTCACACCTCACACTGACTCTCACACACTCACTATCTAATTTCAACACTCACCCACACACTTACAAAACCACACACTCAAACACTTACACCCTCATTTTTACTAATAAATTTTAACATTATTATTATTTTTTATTTTATATATAATTTGATAAGCCCGTTATAGAATTATTTATTATTAGCACTGCGTCTTACTACCCGTTCGGGTTATACGCACTTACGCTAATGTGTAGTGGTAGGGTGATTGTGAGATGAAATGCAGGACCTACAGTTTAACGTGGAATCCGAACCACGGTGGAGACCTAGCATTCCACACATTCACAAGTTGTGATTATTACACGTCTTGTCAGAGGCGAAGGAAGGTCTTGGCAATCAGATAAAGCTGTGCCTGGACCAAGGATTGAACCCCGGACCCCCAGCACAGAAGTCTGACACCTTACCCCTAGACCGCCAGGTCACCAATTGGATGTTGTAGAGCTGAGAAAAGTACAAAACGTAAAATATCTTGAAAGCATGGATGAGGCAAAAAGTGGAGGTAGAGAGGATCTTATGATAAGATGATAGTACGGAGAGTTGTTCTATAGGTGTGTAATAGAACTGATATCGAGAATAGAAGTGTCCTAAAAGTGTAAGGAAGTTTTGTACAGGACGTACTTTGTACCCATGGTCACACATGTGTAAGAAACTTATAAATTGAATGTAAGAGTAACTAGGATGGTGGAGTCAACGGGAAATAATTTTATGAGGAGCAAGTAAGCTGTAACTAAGAGAAACAAGATCAGGAAGAAACCACCTGGTGGAGAGTGGGAATACAGGGAGTAGTCTACATGATACAATAAAGGAAGCAATGCTGAGATAGAATAGGAGGATGGAGAAGGAAAGGATGCCAAAGAAAATGTTGGGAACAAAGTATGTAGGAAAATTACTACAATGGAGAAAAAGAAAGTGGTGTAGCAGATAATAGAAAGTGTGCTAGGGAGAGGAGAAGAATTGATGCAATTAAAGGAGGAGGAATGGTGGAAGTATAGAGGAAGATGTAGGAATTCTACTAAAATGAGCCAGCCAGAGACTGGAAACAGTTGACGTTGGTGACTAACTGGTTTTCTGTCTCGCCAATAGAAAATATCAACTTAAAATTTAAAATTTTTATTTGAAATTCAAAGATAAATCTTAAGATGGTTTTAATGTTTATAGCATAATTCTTAACTTAATGAATACAATTTATAATAGGAATGTTTTTAAAAATCAGTGAAGGTAATAATAAGACTATTCTCTAAATCTTAAGATTAGATTATATTCATAACTTACTCGAAGAATTCTATTCGGCCGCCTGCATAGCTTATGTCCCACATATTCTTGAATCCTCCAATCTTGATTAGACCCAAGATGATGACAGCTAAACAAGACCCCATTGTTACGAAAGATTGAAGGAAATCCGTCCACACGACAGCCTTGATGCCACCCTGTATTTGAATAAATCTTTAATAGTATTGACTAATGACCAAAACAATACTACCTTGACCCAAATCTAGAACACCTGGGAAAGCTATAAATTGTTTTAGTTATGATCTATATCTTTTTAGTTCTAAATTCCCTTAAATGTTAGGTACTGTGAATTCACACTTTAACATAAAAACATGCGTGAAAGATAAACGTAATCACGTGATGAACTCTAAGCCATTCACTAAATCTCAGCGTTATAGTGATCTTCTTTAATTGAACACATTTTGGCTTGGTAGGCTCTGCTGAAGAAACTCTGTTTGATAGATCAATTTAATTCACAATTTAAACCAAATATGTGGTCTTGCGTTTACCTTCAATGCTTAAAACAAGAAAACATTTTCGTTGTCTGTGAAAGTGATATGAAATATTTAGTTAAATATAAATCGTGTATATCAATGCATTTTTGGTCATGTAATGTCAGAACATTATTATTTAATCACCCTTCTTGACTATCTTCTAATGTATATTAGTATATTTTGATAATTATCTGTTTTTAGTTTACATTTCTTCTAGGTTTTAAATCATATCAATACTTAAGCAAATTCTGCTTTCATCTTTCCCCTAACGTGTGAATCAAGACATATACTCCATTCACGGTAGGAATTACTCTCTGAAAGGTCTTTTTTCCTACCAATATCCTACTATATAATAGATTTCTGTTAGGGAAAAAGGCCTTTCAGAAAACAATTCCTACGATGAACGGACTTCAGTTAAAGCTGTTGCTCAGTTTATATATTTTAATTGATGGTATTTAACGCCCACTTTCTGAACTGACTGATTTAATCAGCACCAGATAATTTTTATGAGAGAGAGAGCGTAAGTCCTACAAATTTTTCCGGGAAAGATACTTTCATATAACTTCCAGGGTTATTTTACATGCCACGATCGACATGGAACCGACGGCTTTACTTCCCAAACAAAGCTGTGATGTGGATTATTATTGCTTAAGAAAAACTCTTTGACCCAGATGGGTTTAAAACTATGAACATTGGGTACCGAGATGGGCACTTTACCCCAATACCACCGAGGTTAACCTCAGCCAAATTTGTTTTATTCAATGTCGGATCGTAGATTTTCAAAGTAGAAATACTTATTTCGACGATAGGATGGTGTTCAATTAATTCAAGTTCTTATCACTTCTTAAGATATATATTTTCCAACTTTGGGTCAGAGGCTCGGTAACTGAGAATTCATATGAATAGGCCATAATTTTAAAATATTGGCTCATTCATGAGATAGGTTATTGTTGTTATTATTATTATTATTATTATTATTATTAGCACCGCGTCTTACTACCCGTTCGGGTTGTACGCACTTACGCTAATGTGTAATGGTAGGATGATTGAGAGATGAAATGGAGGACCTACAGTTTAACGTGGAATCCGAACCACGATGGAGGCCTGGCATTCCCCACATTCACAAGATGTCTTGTCAGAGGTGAAGGAAGGATTTGGTAATAAGATAAATCTGTGCCGGGACCGAGGATTGAACCCCGGCCGCCAGCACAGAAGTCTGACACCTTACCCCTAGACCGCCAGGTCACCTTCATGAGATAAAGAGTAGATATATTAATTCATCTTATTTGATGAGTGAGAGGGCTTAATGTGAAAAAACAATTTCTAAAATTATGATAAAATAATTATTTTATAACAGAATCCAATTAAATTTAACCATTGAAATTCATATCAATTTCTTACCAACATAGTATAGAGAACACAGACTGACACGACAATTGTTGTGATGAAGTGAATACTGATTCCACTCACTGAAAAAAAAAGTAACAGATTTCATATAATATTTAAATCATATATTAACTGGTCTTTTAATTTGACGATTAAAAAAAAACACTTCAGTGGTTATGTGGTCCAACGCACTAATATTGCAATAGACTAGACTGTCGATTGCGGGAAGATTGGGATTCGATCGCGGTAGGGTACAGTGAGGGTAGTTTTTCTTAAATGGTTTTCCACTTTCTCTCCCCGCAAATGTGGGATCACTTAATTTAAATTTAACCTTCCTAATCCCTAGCGCATTAGTATTATTAGTACATAAGTGCATAACCCGAAAGAGTATTAAGACATGTTTTTAAGAAAAATTGAAATCATAATTTCTTTGAAATGAAAAATATTAATCTTTAATATTTATAAGTGGCTCATGAAACAAATCTAAATATATTTTAAGTTATAGATAGATTGGAAATAATTCGATGGTAGCCATAGAATCCAAACTTGACTGGCCCATACTAAACCCTGATTTTAATAAGAAAGGACAATTATAGCACCTTCTAGAAAATACAAACTTGGATTTTGTGGTTTAAATTGATAAAGTTTTACTATATTGATAAAGAGTGTAGGTATTAATTTATGGCTATCAAATGTGTCAACTGTAGATCGCATTATTAATCGGCTGGATAGGGGAAAATTTATCTAGTTATTTTTCTAGTTGCCATATATGTCAATTCGTAATAAAATTAAAGTATATTAAATTTACTTTTCTAGAATCACATCTTCCCTCTAAAGTTAATGCAGCACAAACTTGTCATGAATGTATCTGGCTTACAGTGAAGAATGGAATATAGGATATTTTTTCTTTTTAATTCTTATCAAGCTTTTCTTCAAGTTGCCAAAACCCACTAGACATTGATAATAAATATATAAATTATTTATATTTCTCAATTCTATATAAGAGCACAACTTAGGTATTCTAATACCATGGGTGATTTACATCACTGATATTTAATTTATTTGACATAAGAAATATAGCATTATTTAAAACAAAAAATAGCTTTTTTTTTTCTATTTGATTCATTTTTACTTCAATGTATGGTTATAATCTCTGCGATATAGGTCTTGTAAATGACTGTATAACAGACACATTTTCTCCATTCAAAAGCATTATTTTTATACATGACTGAAAAACAAATGATATATAACATCAGTTTGGTGGAAAAAGTTTGCGACAAAATATAGGTCGCTACTCCCCTTAACTTGGGCTTACTGGTCAGGATAGCTTAGTGTGATGGGTAGGGAGTGCCCAATAATTGTGTGGCTCATCTTGATCTTTGTATTGAAATAGATTAATTATTATATGAGTGCATATATATGATGTAGGTTTTAGAACTAATTTGAAGAGTTTATAAAAAGTTCCTTATTCTAAAAATGTCCCTAATCAGCAGTTACATGCCGTGACCTATCTTCGGTGTTATAATCCTAATTGGTGTCGAAACCCGGACCACACAGCACTGCTGGCTGTGTTCTAACTAAGACTTTTAAGGGTGTGTTAGGCTGTCCTTCTCCGTACTGAATAAAGGATTAAGCTGTAGGATATTCTCCTCACACGTTGCTGTAACTCGGTAGCTGATTATGTAGAGCACTTATAAGTAGCCCCCTAACATCTGGTGTACTTGTCCAGCCCTCGTCTCATCAAAAGGTTTATACACCCAATGTTTTATACAAAAAAATCGGGGAGAGGTTTTCCCCTAAGTTAATAATTTTGCCATCACTCTGTATTATGCTAATTGGCAAAACAATCTCTGTTTTTTAAAAACATGACCTAGTAAGAATACGTGACTACGGATTCAGGACAGTCGACAGTATGAGTTCTTAGGCTTACGTCTTCCTTAAAATGCTCTTTATTGATTATGGCTGCAAGATATGAAATGACTGATAAACTAAGCAGCAGTGATTCAAGTTTAAATGCCCATTTTCTAAGATCGAAGAAAGCGAAAAGTGTCAAATGCATCATCAAGAGTACGATACTTTTTTTATTCTATGTGGAAGGGAAGATTTGATTAAGTTGTTAATTGTTATAGATCAGAAAGTGAATCACCACTTATACTTTGAATTTCCGAGTTATCTGAGAAAGGAAACTTTGGACTATAAACAAGTTTATGACCAGAGAGCAATTTGTAATGCACCTATCTCACATAATTCAATTTATATAGCACTGTGACTTATTTTTTCTCCCCCAAGATGAAGATTTTTCTAAAATGGTAGCCAATAAAGTTAAATTGGCAGTAGGCGCTTATTAAAATTCCACAAAAGGGGTTCTTTAAATTCTTACAGTATTGGTAAATGTACTGAGAACAAAGTATCAACTCTTAAGGGGAAGATAATCCGAGGGGAACAACAGTTCTAGCCTGAACTATTTCGAGGAAAATTTTAACTTAAAGTTATGTTAGCTAACTAATATCCCAATAAACGGAATTGTTAAAAAAAATATCTCCCTTTTGTAAAAATGGTACATTTTACATTCGAAGGGGCACGATGACTTACCATGGTTGAAAGCCAAAGCAGGAACATAAACAACTATTGGCAGATATAGTAGTAAGCTCACTGTAAAGAGAAGCGATGCCATTATACGGACCTTCTGATCGAATCTAAGTTCCAGGTACTGAAAAAATTCAAACATATTACCTTGATAAATATTCATAAGCATGTACCAAAATATTTCCTTATTTGTTGCTGCCAAGCAAGGTTTGACCAGATTTATACTAGTAAAGGGTGTTGGATTTATTACGAATGTTATTATCAACTTAATATAATGTGTTGGTATGATTAAAGTAGATAAATGGAGAAGCACAAGAATTAGACTTGACGAAGAATGAAGAAATACAAACAAATAAAACTAAACATATTAGATGAATTTACAACTTGGCAACACAAAATATATATCATGAGGTACCAAGGCTATTCTTATAATGTTTATAAGTATTTTATGATCTAATACGTATTTCACAGACACGTACTTGAAACAACGATCTACGTTTGAACATGCTAACCTAATACGTCTTTCACAGACACGTACTTGAAACAACGATCTAAGTTTGAACCTGCTAACCTAATACGTCTTTCACAGACACGTACTTGAAACAACGATTTACGTTTGAACCTTCTAACCTAATACGTCTTTCACAGACACGTACTTGAAACAACGATCTACGTTTGAACCTTCTAACCTAATACGTCTTTCACAGACACGTACTTGAAATAACGATCTATGTTTGAACATAAGGATAAGATTTTCATGTGCTAACCATCAAAATGTAGCTATGTAAAGTAATATTTCATGTACCTCGTATGTGGAAGTAAGCTGAAGATTAAAGAACACTGGCAAGAAGACGTAACCTATGATGAGTGCTACGATTATGCCAGCAACATTTGTCATGAAGTACATGGTGTTGTAAGTGTAAATCTCTGCGGGCATTCCCATAAACGTTACGCCTGACAGGTGGCTGAAACAAAGGCGATTGGGAAATAGTATATTCGCTTAGCTATTTCTAAAACACATATGTATATTCACATTAATTTTTTTAATAAAACAATCGAGTGATTTGTTAAACCTATGATTGGTCATTATTGTATGGAAATGAATTGTGGGTTTGTCAGGAGAAACATAATAGGAATGAGAATGCAGTTGGAATCAGATATATAATCAAAGTATATGGAAAATATCGTACTGACAGAATCAATTATGAATGTTGCTGAAGGAGTGTGGGTTGAAAAGTAATCCAATAGGCCAAAATGAAAGAAGCATCTAACGATTTTTGGGCATGTTGAGAGGATGAGTGTGGATCGAGTGACGAAGAAAATATATTAAGATATAATGTGTGGGTCTAAGGGAAGGGCTGGGCTATGTAGGATGAATGTGTGATAGAGTTTTAAGAACAAAAGTGTGTGTATGACTCGGTGTATGGATGTTGTTGGAGCGAAGGGAGTATGCAAAGACAGAGAAGTGTGGATAATGTTAGTGAGGATGGATTAGGTACAAAGTTGTTATTTGAAGTATATGTACAGTTTCTAGCCTGCCCTGTAAAAAAACGAAGTAAGGCTCACGAGGTAAAGGAGATATGCTGAGTATAACTAATACTACAAGTGACACACATCCAAATACCAATCCTAGTTGTACGTATATTTATATTAATAGTATAAGAATGATAAATGTAGAGTTTTTAAGAGAGGTTTAAGCATTTATTGTAAAGGAGAGCGGGAAAAGATGAGAATTTATCAGTACATTAAGCTATGATTACAGCACTGATAATCCTTTATTCAGTGAATAATACCATACTAGGCCCTAGTCTATATCCCAAGCATTGAAAGTATTCTCATAATATAAATATATAATTATTGAAATGGAGGTGATAGTTAGGAGGAAAAGAGGAATGTCTAGATACCGGAGGATGAAGGTAGTGAGGAAGTGTGTGGAGAGAGGAGGAGTGGAGGAAGAAAGGTGTTGGTATGACAGGAATGATAGAGAGGCTTATGTTCGAGATAGGAACCTCTTGAAATTGCAGGTAACTGTTTATAACCATGATAATTTCTTTTCATTTATTTGGCTTGGTAAGGTATTTTCAAATAAATTCCAGGGTTCCTTTACACCCCACAATCGAGAGTAGGTGTTATTACAGATTTAATTCGTCCAAGAGAAATTCGTCGACCCCAGATGGGCTTTAACACAAGAACTTCAGTTCCGGAAGCAATCACTTTACCCCAAGACCATCGAAGTCAAGATGATGGTGATGATGATTAAGAGAGTGATAATTACTTAAAATTATATGTAGATACGTGTGAACAAAATATACGGGATCATCTTTAAATTGCGGCAGAAGGGAGCGAAAGTATTTTCACAGTTTTATTAGAATTTACATTTTTTGGCCAAATTATAACAAATATTTCTCCAGTAGCAGCCTAGAGTTTAGCTTTCCGCACATGCTAATATCAACTGATCTTGAATATCGGTAGAGAGTGTGCTGGAATTTTGTCAAAACTTTTTAAATAAATAGGAAATTTTCGACAAAATTCCAGGACTCTCTTGACAGTTATTCAAGATCTGTTAATATTAGCATGTGTGGAAAACTAACCTCTATGTTGCTATTGGAGAAATATTTGATTTATTTTGTCCAAAAAATTTTAATGATATAAAAAACTATAAAATTACTCGCGCTCCTTTCTTCAGCAACTTAAGTGCATACAAATTTGTGTAAAATAAATATTACTAACTAGCAATTTATTCAATAAAATTAAATTATCATTCTTAAGAGATAAATTACATTATAATTAGTTGATAAAACTAAAGAAAAAGGAAAAATCAACTACAAAGAATAAATTTGATGAAGAAAGACGACCTAGGAAAAGAGGAAAAATGTGGGAAGTGTCCAATGCACAAAGGTGACATCTTTTTCCTTTCTTCTGTCTTCTATAGTAGAAGTAGTCACACACACACATTTTAACACAAATAAAATAATATTTCGGCATTGTTGCCTTTATCAAACACAAAGAAGAAGAAAGTACAAATAACACAAACAATGGATTACTCCATTTTGAATTTTTTAGATGCACATTGTGCCAACTGTTTTAGGGAGCAAAGATAAATTCCTTGATTAAGGTTAATATTTATAGAAAACTGATGATGAAGATGATAATAATAATAGATAAGAAAATAACGATAATAAAAATTATATTTTAATATAGTTATAATAATAATAATAATGTTAAATTGAAAGATAATAATATTGTTGAAACAAACTATCTTCTGTTGGGGCCTGGTGGTAATCTTGATTTGGTAATCCATTATTGTGCCAGTTCCCACTGTCTAAGTTGAGAACTGTTGCACTGTTTGGGAAATGCTCTTAATATTTTGATTATGTAGCAGGTTTGAAGGTCCTGGTTGTGGGTACCAGCATGAATGGGTACAGGCTTATCCGGATCTTTGTGGTTTGTGTCAAAACGATGATTGTTCATTCGCTGTCTGAGAGAACCTGTAGTGAGGCTTTCTTCATCAAATTTATTCTTAGTAGTTGATTTTTCCTATTTCTTTAGTTTTATCAATTTCCTTTATTATAAAATTATCTAACCATTGGGCCACCTCATTTTTTAAACATTATAATCAGTTGGAGGGATGGAAATTAATGTGAGTTAAGATAAGGGATATTTTAGCTTTAATAGCAAAACATTTTTTTATCCGAGATAAATAAAGGATTGTTTCAGTATAAAAAAATTTTTTTTACACATAATAATCCCAACATTTGTTGAATATATATGGGATAAAAACTCCAGTGCTTCCAACCGAGATTTGAACCTTGTTGTTTTCATCATGTGCAGTCTAGTCCACTGTGAGTATAGCGCGTTAGACCATGGGGCCATCGAAGTAGGTCATATCAATTTGTAAATGTTATATTTGATAGCTTGAGGTGGATACTAACCTGAATATGAGAGACATTGAAATGGGGAGTATCCCCATCTTCTTCCCCCCCAAGAGGTAGTCCACCTTGGTGTCCTGCTTGCCGCAGACTCCTATCAGGACCCCGAGGACTGTGGACATCACGAGCATGAAGGCGAACACGCTGTGGTCCAACCAAGTGAACTGTGTGGATTCTTTAGCATCTTGAAAAGTGCCCAGCGATACGTTCAGCAGTGACATAGCTGAGGTTCAGCTTTAAACATAAGATACAATAAAATATAATAATCTCTAATCTTCCAAAATAGTGGCTGGATGGAGGATCTTTCCTTGATAAAGAATAAATGTGTTTAAGTTTATCATACACACTCAAGAAAACATATATTCAACAGAAAATATAGGTAACCTGGCAGTCTAGGGGTAAGGTGTCGATTTTCTGTGTTGAGGGCCCTCGGTTCAAGCCTCGGTCCTGGCACAGATTTTTCTGATTACCAAACCCTTCCTTTACCTCTGACCATACGTGTATTAATCACAACTCATGAATGTGGGGGAATGCCAGGTATCCACCGTGGTTCGGATCCAACGTTAAACTGTAGGTCCCCCATTTCTTCTAACAATCACCCTACCATTACACATTAGCATAAGTGCGTATAGCCCGAACGGGTAGTAAGACGTGGTGCTAATAATAATAATAATAATAATAATAGAAAATATAGCTACGCAATTAGCCTAATTATTAATTTGAGATTTCTGCGTGTTTGCTTTAGATCGTATTTATATAAAATAATCGTATTATTTAACAATTAATGTATAACTATAATCTATAACAAAAATTAGTCCTATTGTTTCAAACATCCTTTTAGCTCACAAATTAATTAAGTAAACATAATTTTTATTTCCTACTTTTATTTGTAACTGTTAAAGAAAAAATAATCAATATTTGGTACATCAATTTAACAAGCAGAAAATATATAATTTTTTTTAAAAATCAGTTAAATTTCCAATATTTGAATAAACAATGGCATTATTCCAGATTATTTATTTAAATAAGGATCTAGTTTTGCTTTATTAATATCCAGTGAAATTTATGTGCATATAATTAATGCAAATTAATATATGGTGCAATGTTTTTTTTTGTTTTGATAAAATCCACTGTAAAAAGAATTGAATGGCGTTTTTTTTCTTCTAAAAACAAAATAGATTTCATGTACTTTTTTTGTGGTTGATTGATTACAAATAATGAGATAATAATGAAAGTACAGTATTCAATTATTTTAATATATTATTTACAAAGGAGGATTATACCTTAAAATCCCGTGGAACAATGTGTTAAGATTCAATGCCAGAACGCAATAGCTTTAGGGAATACCACATAACGTATGACCAAATTAGCGTAGAGAATTGATGTAAATCACTCGACAAATTACAATTTCTGCGAAACGTACCTGTTAGAATGTCAAATACTCCCACCAGTGGTCACACGGACTATGTGCCAACATAATCTAGTTTGATCTTACGTTATATTTATTAAATCTTATTAATGGTTTTTTTTAATATCAATAATATTACACAACAAATTTTCACTAGACAATATAAATATCAAACTATATCTAAAAAACCTTTTGACCATAGTGGGTTGACCAACTTTGATCACTGTTTTCTATTATTATTATTATTATTATTATTATTATTATCATCATCACCGCGTCTTACTACCTGTTCGGATTATACGCACTTACGCTAATGTGTAATGGTAGGGGAATTGTGAGATGAAATGAAGGACCTACAGTTTAACATGGAATCCGAACCACGGTGGAGACATGGCATTCCTCACATTCACAAGATGTCTTGTCAGAGGTGAAGGAAGGGTTTGGTAATCACTGTTTTCGATTGCACTTGAACCGATCTGTATGTTTCCGTAATAACTAGAATATGTTAAAGTGTACATTTTATATTTTAATTATCACGTATGATAAACTGTACTTTGTGTATCTTTATATCAATGAAAATATTTATATTCCACACATCATTATAGAAAAGTTTCTTTAATGTGGTTTTTAAAATGCATTAATATTGAAACATTCACTATTTCTTGTAAAATTTAAAATACATGTTCGTCTAAAGTACGGAGGGGTAAAAATAACACAAAATTATACAAAAAATGTGATTTGAATCCTTGAATTGAAAGGTTTAGAGTTAGTATATATGAGAGGTTTTTTTTATCACCGTGTCTTACTATCCGTTAGAGTTGGACACTAATAATACTATGATGGGGAAGGGATAAGGGAGGTTGAGTTTAGAGGTAGTGTATCCACATTTGCCTGGATAAAGAGTGGAAAGCCAACAATACAACCGATAAAAATTAACCTCGATATACCCGTCATCGGCAGTATAGTCTACTGATATAAAACGCCTTAGATCCATCTAAGTAGTGAACATTTAATTAATTAATTAATTTATAAATGCTATAACTGCTTAGTAAAAACATTTTAACATATTTAAAATAATCTCAAACTGTATAAATCACATGTTTAAACACTTAATTTTAAATTATAATTTTATAAACATATCATCTAACGACAATTTTAAGTTTTATTTAAATAAGATTTAATTAACTTAAGGAAAAATTATATTTCATAATACTTATATGATATTTATCATAATATTTACCGTTTATCCTTTATTGATGTAGATTTGTATGAATTGAACCATTATTTATCCAAAGAACACAATTTAAAACACTTTTACTAAACGAAAGCACCCGTTCTTAAAACATCTAATAGAGAACTGTAGTGGTTCCCTTGTGAAGACATCTATACTTGTACAGCGATAACACATCAATGTTGACATACGTGTTATATTGTGTTTATATTCCTCTTGTCTATTCTCCCATTAAATTTTCCGTTACAAAGTACATTTATTCCGTTTGGATCATGCCAATAAATTAAATTCAATACGTGTCACACATTAATTTTTTTTTTAAAGAACAAAAAAAAAATGAGTTAAAATATATTTTATAAATTTTAAATAAAATAACTGTTTGAATCTATCTTTATGTAATGCTTGAACAATACTTTAAGCAATAAAAATTTAAATAGTTTTAATAATAATTTTATGCTTTTATAACTCCATCATAACTCACATAAATCACATTATAATGGTGGAAAATTAGAACTAATCTTATATAATAATGTATTAACAATTTATTTTATAATAGCTTGGTCATTATATTAAAAAAATTTATGTAATTTAACAATGTAATAATTAAAATCAAATTATGTAAATATTTTTCGCTGATTTACCTTGCAACCAAAGACCACCACTTTCCGAACTATAGTCTAGACATCATTTTTATTAAAATGTTTCAAAATAATGAGAAAATCTTAGTCGAGTGTTTTATAGCACTTTCCATTGTTTTGGTGAGCCAGTATCTACGTGACAAGTTTTAATCTAAGAACAGCCTAAGTCTAAAATTTTTGTTGTTATAAAGCATTCATATAAAACGGATATGCAAACTTCATTAACTAATTTGTATTTATTATTTTACACATTATTTATATATTGGATGAGTTCAATTAAAAAAATTGTCAAAAAATATGCGCTTTTAAAACCAGACATATATTTGTGACATCAACTCATTATACCTTTTATGTAGTTTTAAATACATGTTGGCATTTACATAACATTTAAAACGTATTTGTGTTTACATATTATGAAGATGATTACGTCTTACTAAACGGTAGCCTTAAGAGACTCATATATCAAAGAGTATTATACATTACATGTTTTGTGTTCGTAACTATTTCAACGTGACATATAAGGATATGAATCCATTGTTATAAACATGACATTCTTTTGTAAACCTCTTTTAGTGACTAACAATTAAAGAAAGAAAAATCCCTAACACTTACATTTTCCAAGTAAAAAAATTTACCCCTTTCCCTAAATTAATTAGAAATACAAACGTGATATATTCTAATCTGATTATATCTAATGTTGATATAAATTTATCCCTGTCAGATTTTATTATTTACTAAAGAAATCCATTTTGGAAATATAAGAGTAAATGTTGTTTATTATTTCTAAAACTAGTCAAAAAGCTTATCTGTATGCGCTCTATAAGGAATTGAAGATATTGGGGAAAATCTAGATGAATTTTTTGCTCCAGAAAGTATCAGTACTGTTTAGTTTATGAATGAAAGGAGGGATTTTAAGAATATATTTTATATTAAATAGTAATATATGTCTATGTCTGTTTGAGTTTTATACTTTTTGAACTAATAAACTAAAGTGAGCTTAGTTTGGCAAAAATTAATAGTCTCATGAGAATATTCTCTGTTTAAATATTTTTACAAATACGTACTATTGTTTCGTTGTCCTTTTGTTTTTAATTCATAAATATCATTATTTTCTTCACTCATTCATCTTGAAAGCAATGTCCTAAACTATACATAATATATATATATATTGAATTAAAATTATGAAGAAACTGGAATATTAATATTTAACTTTATATGTATTAAATACTAAACATGAAACATAAGTAAATATTATATCATAAAGAATGATTGTCAAAAAACATTTTTCATAAAAGCCTTTGTAACAATGAAACACAACATGGTAAAATTAAGACCTATTACGATTAGTATTAAATGTAACGTCTTTATTCTAATATGTTGTATTGTTACAAGATAAATGTTTTTTGACCATCAATTTTTATGATTTAATATTAAATAAGGTTTCATATTTATATTTACAAGTATGTTTAGTGTTTAATACAACTACTTTTTGACACATTTTATAATTTTGTATATCTTTTCACAGCATATTGATTGACTTATAAATAATAATTTATTCATTTTGATTAAACTTTAACACGTGTTTAATATTACCTACAATTAAGATTAACCTACCCGTAGGTGAAAAGATAATTTTTTTTTTTTTTCAAAACTGTCTTAACATATTTTGATTAAATTTCGTATCTAGGCATTGTTTAAAACTACAAACAAATCCTTAACTCTTGGTTTCCCCTTAAAGTTACTGTACATTGTGGCTACATTAGATGTACTGAAATCTCCAATTTTAAACACATCTTAGCCACTATTTGAGATAATAAATAACTCTTCACTGTAAAGTTTTACTTATATTTAAAATAAAAAGATGTCTGATATATATATATATATACTTATATATATATATATATAATTTTCAAACCAATTGTATTAGAGAGATTGTCAAATACATGCGAAATTGGTTATGCTCTTTGGTGAGAAAATATTTGACCTTTTCCATACTATGTTTATGCAAAAGTGTTGATTATTTCATTTATTCTTTTTGGTAGATTGTTTTGGCAACAATTTATATTATTTAGTTACACTTATCTTTCTAGCTTTGACTAAATGTCTAGAGTCTTAGGAAAAAGAGAGAGAAAGTCTGCGGAGTGCATCCTTCAATTTAATATTCACAGGAAAGTTGAAAGCCTCAGAATATTTCATATACTTGTATTATAAATACTAATTAATTATTTATCCGTCCTGTTAAATTATTACCTTCTTATATTTTCTGACATAACTTCCTTACGACACGCCTTACTCACCATAGTGTTTTTTTTTGTCAGTGTTGTTATGTTTATAAAGGATAAGCAACGCTTAATTGAACTGTAACTGTCATATATGTTTTCATTCTCTTCATCCTCATTTGACCAATAATACATAAACTATATTTTATATATTTCATACAGGAAAGTATTTATATTGATACCTGTCAACGATTATTTTTCTGAATGATTAGAAATTGATTACAAGTACAGATTAACCTAACATGAATCACAATGGCAAATCTCGTAGATTTTAATTTAAATCAAATCATCAAATATAGCAAAATTGTTTTTAATTATTGAGCGTATCTCCAAATGATTTAGACTGAAATTTAATAATTCTTAGTCATATTTTATAACAGTATATTCATTCTAATATTTATTATTATAGTATTAGTAAATATCCAAATATTTTTAGGTTTATAACTAAATGAATTATTTTATGAAAAAATAGAATAAGTATTTCTTATAAAGCAAGTAGAAATAATAACTTAAGAAACACCTACTTTATTTACTTACTTACTCTATGCCCTTATGAACTCGAATGTTCATTGATGCATTCACAAATGTATGCCAACTATCTCTATATTAATCTAGTTCTATCCATTCCACCTCATTACACCCTATCATTATCTTGAGCTAGTTCTATCCATTCCACCTCATTACACCCTATCCTTATCTTGAGCTAGTTATTTCCATTCCACCCCATTCCACCCTATCCTTATCTTGAGCTAGTTCTATCCAATCCACCTCATTACACCCTATCCTTAATTTTAGATAGTTACATCCAGTCCACCTCATTAAACCCTATCCCTATCTTGAAATAGTTCCACCCCATTCAACATATTACACTCTATCTCCTTCAGGTCACTTATAATGCTATATATCTCTTTGCGTTTAGGTCTTTCTACAAATCTTTAAATTGTCAGTATAAACTTGTATAATTATTTTTCAACAAGAAAATCTATCAGAATTAAAAATATTTTTTTTACTTCTTTGGCTTAGAGATAATACTTCATAATATAACCAGAACTATCACTCAAAATAATTGTTATTCTATAAAATAATTTTTAGTAGAAATTTATGTTTAATTATACGGTTTTAAGTTGGAAATTTGAGAGGGGTTTGGAATGTATTGTACAAATAATGAAAGATAATCTCTAGTATAAATTAAAATACAGAAATTTTACCTTTTTCTGTAGAATGTTTTTATTTACATCACACATGATTTGTTGTCAAAATAAATTATTTTGTTCACAGGTTACTTTACTTTTGTAGCCGCTATTTAACTAATATTAGAATCCTAATTACAAAACAATACAACTGATGCAAATTTGTCCACAACAATATTAAGTGTAAAGTTAAAAGTACGGTATTTGAAATACATTACTAATTTATTATCGAGGTTCTGTATTTTTTTTAAATCATTTTTCTATTAATAATTACATTAAGTTACAATTGTATAAGCTAAATCTCATTGAAACCAAGCAAGTCAAATATGGTATCTTCTGTTGTGTAGTAAATACACACAAGATCTAAATATTTTTCATACGTTTGCCAGACATGTTTCAAATTTCAAAATGGAAACGAGTATGTCATGTAGAAATTTACGAAACAAAGCTTCTAGTTTTACTTCCAATTTGGGAAAAACGACTTCCAAACATTGTGAATGTGTTTATTATAAAGTTTTTAAATAGAGTTTCAAATAATACCAATCATACGTTCATATAACTAAACATCAACAACCATTAAGATATCTATTTTCCTCAATAATTTCCCTGTGGGATTTAATGAAGGAGATAAAAAAAATATAAACTTAATATAATGTTAATTCAAAGTTCAAGGATCATTTATAATCATTAGTAAAATTTGTTAACCATTTGATTACACGTCTCTTGTTATTTAATTTACACTTTTCTCAGAAACCATACAATATATAATACCAAAATATACATGACGTCATACTATCTTGATTTTTGTAAGCGTGTAGCAGCGTTTCTGTCCATATATTCATAATATATTGTGGAATATATTTTTAAAATTCAATCCAATTGAATTCCTAAATGTTGTTATAAATACAGAAAATTATTAATAAATTGAAAGTACTATTACACTTTTACAATAATATAGAGGCTAATTATTTTGACATGATATATTTGATATATACTGTGTGATTTGTACCTACGATACCATGGGAGGTGTAAACAAATATTATACATCCAGTTAAAAGGGGAAGCAACCGGCCTATTCAAATGTGTTCGTTTACTCCCTTCAAGCTCGAACTAAGCTGCCATACTTGTCCTTCTGACTTGCTCATACTGTGGAGGAGGAGTCATATCCATCAGCTCCTTCTCCAAGGGCTCTGTAGGAGCTTCTTGGTAAGACGAGCCGTATTTCTGCATGAAGGGGACCAGAAGTCTTGAGTCTACCTCCTTGGGATTCTGGAAGCCTGTGAAGTAGCTGACCACCATGCCAAGAGTAATGGTGATGATTGTCCCGATCATACAGTAATAGTGAATGGAGATCTTGTAGACGATGAATGCATCATCTCCCATTCCTTCTGGTAACGGTGTGGGTCTGAACGAATATTAAAATAAGATTAAATATGAGTTGAAGTATACGTCTTAAACGGTTAGATGCATACAGCTAAAAAAAACGTATTTAATACATACTCACTCATTTTTTCTCCATAATTTCCTATCTTTGTATAACCTCCCTTAGCTTTAAGACATCTGTACACCGATACATACATTCAATTTTATTCTTAAAACTCTTAATTTACCTCTTTTTTTGATATATTCATATACCATATTTCACTACGTGTTACTTAACTTATCCATTCTTTTTGATCCCCACAAACACTCTACCTTCATATATTTAATTTGTCCCTTATTCTATCAATATGCCCAAACCAACATAAAGACGTTTATTTCACATTTACTTATTGGATTCTCTTTCAAAGCATCGTGATACTAACTTTATCAACGCTTCACTCTTGTACGGCCTGCATTGATTGACATTCGTATCAAACGTCAATATACCCTAACCTGATTTGATGTTTGGTGTTTCAAAACTGATAATTTGTCTTAAGGGTAGTTCTTTCTTAGTTTTTTGTTCTTTCTCCCCGACCTAAATGATTCCTTTAAACTTTACTTCTCTCATTTCTAATTCTTTGGTTTATTTATATTTGGGAAGGAGGTGGAGGGGGAAGGCTCTAACGTGTAGTAAGCCACGTTGAAAATTTAGGTTCCTTACAACTGACTTAGCTCACACACAATTCATGAGTATTTATATTATTTTGGCACCTAGTCCTCGTGTTTGTCTGAATTGTTCGTACATATTGGTTTAGGGAGTCTAAATACAGAGTGTACCAAATTAATGTATCTATTAATAATAATAATAATAATAATAATAATAATAATATTTAGCACCGCGTCTTACTACCCGTTCGGGTTATATGCTTTTTAAGTACTAATTACTTTAATGGATTAGGAATTGGGAAGGTTGAAATAGAGTAAGTGAACCCGCATTTGCGTGGAGGGAGAGTGGAAAACCATTTATGAAAAACCACCCTCATTTCACCCGACCGAGATTCGAACCTTGATCTCCCCATCCTCAGCGGTCGAGCTCAACACAATGTATCAATTATTTCGATATTCATACCAAATCTACAAATAAGGGAAGAACAACTTTGATGATTCAGAAAGTAGTGTTTATACTTTATTTTGTCTCTCCATTGTCCATCGCATTGTTTGGAGTGAGATGTGTAAGTCATACATTCAGATATTGCCCCATGCAATGGATGAAGATGATCCCGATAGGCGCATTGAATTTTGTGACGTACGAGATGGTTTTGAAAATTGAATCGTTTTTTCTGATGAAGCCACTTTTAAACTTAACGTTTATGTTAATCACAATAACTGTGTTTACTGGTATAGGGAAATCCCACACGTTATTGTGGAACGGGCAGTCGATCTACCAGGGATATCCGTGTGGTGTGGTCTATCTTGCAGAGGACTGATTGGCCCGATTTTTCTTTGAAGGGAACTGTCAATGGTGTCGTCTAACTATCATTGTTACAAGATAACATCATCCTGGCTGTTAACGACCTCTTTGGCAATGAAGATACGTCTTACTTCCGACAGCATGGTGCGCCATCGCGATGTGCAAGAGTTTCTTGATCGCATAATTAAATAATAATATTTGAATTAAAATATAACTTTGGTTAAAATTGACTCAATATCTAAGGATGCATTTACTTCTCTAAATTAGATATATTAGAAGAGACCTCCTATGGTTTACTAATAAATAATCACGTTTCAGTCACTTTGGTCTGATATACATAAACATGTCTAATCTAGACTTTCCAGAAAGATAATTTATGTAAAGTTTTAACACTTACTCTGGCAGGACTGGTGGTGTGAAATTGAAACGTTTTTCACATCCTTCGGTGGATAATGGAAGGTAAGGGTATCTTTCTACCCCTGAAGCCTTATAATGCTGGGCTCCTGATACAATCCATCCCATCACCAATAAACTGGCAATGCTTCCAACCAAACAACCCTAAACAATATATTATTAATTTTATAGGAGGTGTTTGCCATACACTTTTATTGAACAACTCATATCAGTACACAAGCCACCAAAATACTTAACAACACACATGTGAACACGATGTTTAAGGCATTTATCTCAAAATGGAATGGGTTTCTCAGTGGTGTTTAAATATGAACAGGAGATTTTACACAGGTAATCAATAATGTTTAGGTTTTGATTTTTTTTACTAAAGTTATTTGGGTGTACTATTTTTAATTTACCTTCATCATACTAAACCTATTATTTTGGTCGTCAACACCCTTAGTGTTTAATGTAATATAAGCAAGCCAACAGTTCTAGTGTTATAAACTATGAAAGAAGAAACAATTAATTTCACCAATCAAATATTTTTGGTGAAGTCTGTGGAGAGGGACAAAGAGAAATACAGAATTGATACATCCACTTTTTTTTTTGTTTTCAGACACACATTACATCTCTATATCAAAAACGTTCAATACTACAATACTTTCTATTTACATGATAGAGTAAAATAGTTGAATTTAAATTGGCAATCTCGTGGAAAGTGGCTAGATTCATTCGATATATTTTACTGGTATAAACAAACATGAATTAATTAAAACTTATAATTAAATATAATAATAATAATAAAAAGTATACAAAAATATTATGTTTGGTGGATTTGGATGTATTTCTAATTGAGTCCTTTCCCGCCTATGCTGGGTCTTGTGTGTTGTTACTAAATTTAATTTGAAGAAAATATCGAGTTTATTAGTTCATCAATCCAAACACAAACAAAATAGTTATTGACCGTGCGTAGGGAGCACTTATTTTAATTCGATAATTTAACATTGTGTTGGTCCATCTGTCGGTTTGTCCCGTGATTACTGATAAATTTATTTACACATTTTCATGTAATTTAGCAGACACATGCTTTTAGCCAAGACTCAATGATGTATGTTTTTAAATATTTTATTTAGATTTTGAGATATATTGAGAGATTGATGTCATAAGCCATGTGAGCATTGGCTATTATCTATGAATATAATGTACTATTGACTAGTTATTATTATTATTATTTGAGCCGCATCTTACTACCCGTTCGTGTTATACGCACTTACGCTAATGTACAAAGGTAACGTGGTTGTGAGACGAAAATGGAGGACCTACAGTTTAACGTGAAATCTGAACCACGGTGGAGGCCTGGCATTCTACACATTCACAAGTTGTGATTAATTCACGTCTTGTCACAGGGTGAAGGGAGGGTTTGGCAATCGGATAAATTTATGCCTGGCATTGAATAGTTAGAGTATTAATTTATTTTCTCCTTAACTTAATCAATGAAGAAAAAATATCAACAACAAATTCAAGAATAAAATATAGGATATATATTTCAGATTGAGAACCAAATAGGATGTTTAGTTTAATTGTCTATTATAATGTTTTTTCCTTTACTTGTGAAAGGAAAGATCCATATCATTTTATGACACTAATTTTGAAAGATCACCTTTGAGTTGGCCCAAGGGAAGAACATGCCAATAAAGAATATTCCCAAAGTGGCACCAGATGTCACCCCACTCGTTGCAATTGCGACCTGAAATTTAATTAAATACAATAATTTTATATTAATGGCATTCATAAATTATTATCATATTAAAGTCTGGTTATATAGAGAAACTAAAATATAGTTTTTTATTTACCTATAAATATATAATATATACTATATATTATGTATAATATATAGTATATATTTAAAGTTGAAGTTTATTAAATACATTATTTTTTACTGAACCAAATAATAAATTTTATTTCTATAATTTTTTTTTCGAATAGATTTTAAAATGACACCGAATCATTGGAATCGGACCCGAGACCTCTTGCTTAGCACGCTGATGATTTACCATAAATATGACTGAAGAATGACTTTGACTATCAGGACAACCCCTGGATAGCTCAGTGGTAGAGCTTTTGTGCGCTAAAGTTAAGGTCTTAGACTATATTACCGTATAGAGTTGTCATTTTTAAATTATTCAAATATGACTCCGTAATTATAATCATTCATACACCAATCTTCACCTTTAATATACATTTAATTGTAGTTCATTAATTTCTTCTATCTATTATATTGGTATTAATATTGAGTCTACAGCCCAGAAGTTGGTCCTTATGTGTCTATCCGCCATCCAGATAAGCGTGTGCACTCATAACCTTTGTATTATTAGTGTTGCCCGCCCAATTGTCTGGGAGAAAGAGAATTTACTTCATACTTCCCTAAAGTGAGATGTCTTATAGTTTTTTTCTGTTATTTTGACCAAAAATATGTATTTGCTACAAAAACTGCAAAATCTTTGGTATCTTCTTTTGTTCCCAGTACTCCCAACTTAACTTCAGGGACTAAATATACCACTGTGTCAACTGACTAACAAAGTTGCCTCAATCTCTTCAATATCTTCTTTAATATATATTTTATTAAAAAGGTCCACCTACCTGATGATTATTAACTCCCATTTTTATGAAGGAAAATTCAGTGTAAGGATATTTAATATTCCCCTTAAATTAGGCGGTGGAATTAATATATTTTAGCGTACCTGTAATATTCCCCCAAGCCGCTCCACAATGAAGACCATGCATAGACAAACCACTCCAACGATCACCACGATGGATTTCATGAAAAAAGGAGCTTTACTTTCAAGTTTCTTGTTGCCTTTAATTAATGGAGAAATGAAGTCTTCATATATCGTTGCAGACAAGCAGTTCAGATAACTAGACATTGTGCTGAAATTTAAAAGAATTTTAGGTTAACCTTCTTTTAAACATAGAGGGATGATTATTTCTAACATAAATTTTGATTATGTCTGCTAACAATTTATTTATTTTTAAGTGTACTGCGTCTTTCTATCCATTAGGGCTATCCACATTCATTACTAATTACAATTTTTTATTAAGGGCCGGCACAATTTTTTTTTTTTTTGCGTCTTAGGTAAGATTTAAAATTTAGGCTCCAGTTGTATTATGTATGGTATAACGTATATACTATAAATAAACTCCACCTTTTCTGCATGACGGAAAATAATAATAATAATAATAATAATAATAATAATAATAATAGAATGCCCAAATACCGAACAGAGAAAGGGTATAAATAAAAGAGAGATACAAAATTTAAAAAAATAGTCTACCAACTTAATTCGTGAAAAAATATTAATCTTTTCTTATCTTACTTTTCTGTTAATATTTTTTGAGGATTTTAATTTAATATCCCAGTAGTTCACCCACAAAGTGACCCTGAATATCATCTTTATTAATAGAATGAATAGTTTATTTGTCTATCATTCATTAGCTTTGCGTGATAAATACCGCACACAGAGGTCTGAAATTTAAATATTAGTAACCCCTGTAAACAAACAAGTCTGTCTAAAAGCCGTAATTTTACAATTTTTGATAATATTGTTTTAAATTCATTATAAATAGAGTCGAAAGAAATAATATAAAGGTTTTTTATTTCTTTATGAAGCCGGGTGTTTTTGCTAGTAAAATAAAAATGTGATTATATTTTTAATCAACATTATTATACTTACCCTATGACATAAGGAACTCGAAAGTTCATTATCGCACTTATAAAGTACACCTCGTTCTATCCAGTCCCCCTCATTACACCCTACGTCTTTCAGGGCCATTCTAATGTTATCCTCCCATCTGCCTCTAGATCTTTCCAAGTGTCTCTTCTCATTGCGTTTGCCAGTCAAAACACTGATTAAGTTTCTAGATCTTCACATTCACTCTACATGTCTTTACCACCATATTCTACGAAACTTTTTTTTATCCTAACAATGTCTTGCAATAAGTACAGGGTATGTAGCCCATCAGTATGTAACGTCCTTCACACCTAAGTATCCTCCTCCCTTTATGAACCAAATATCTTCCTAAGTATCTTATTTTCGAACACTAAATTGCTTTCGTCAGGTTAGGTAAAAGACCTATCAAGTTATTTTTTAAATATAATCTTAATTCTATATAGGCCTACAGTATTTATATGCTATTTCTTAGTTATTTTCTTTAATTTTAAAAATTAATATTTTAAAACACTAAAAAAATTACATTTAGTTTGTACCTTTGCGTCCTAAGCGACCGCCTAATTTCACCAAACGATTGGGCTCTGATTGAATTAGGGATAAGGATGGTAGAATTTTAAGGAATTATACCTACATTTGCACTGAAGGACTGTGGAGAACAACTCCGAATTAAACATCTCAATGGAGAGTCGTACCTGAACTCATTATCATTGAAAAACAAGACTGGAAGAGCATGACGTTTGGTTCGTGTCTTTACCGGTGCAATAATCTACCCGAAATTGTGTATAAGGGGTCCAAGTCATATTACTGACCTTGCACATGGACATCATTACCCCCGTTTATAAAACCCAACCATTCCACAAACGGTGTTTTTTTAATAGTGTTATATATCACTGTTGATTTCTACATTTCTATCCCTATTAGAGCTGTAAAAATTCTTCTCAAATAGTTTTAATGTTTATACCCCTTCAATTAAGTTGTTAGTAAGCCTTAAAATAATGAATATCTACCTGAGGCCTGCGCTGAAAATACCGGCCACAAAAAGCCCTGGAAGACCTGGTATTTTAGAAGCAGTGTCCATTGTAAAGTAAGGAAGTAGCTGGTCTGCCTTACTGATTTGCTAAATAGAAACAAAAAATACACGTATAATTAAATCGTATTAAATAATTGACACTTTAGGCCTACCAATCTTTGTTTAAGGTATTTTATTTTAACAATCTTTAACAAATAATGTATTTGAATTTTTGAAAATATTTTATAAATGCTTTTATCTAAATGTATATTTAATTAACAGTTAAAACAAAACATTGACCATTGTAACAAATAAAAGTAAAATATGCGAAGTATTTTAAAAGTGATGATTCAGAAGAATATTGAACAATTGAACATATCATGGATGGAGATGTTATTAGATACATAGGTGTTAAGAAAATCAAATGAAGAAAGGAAAGTTAGGAAAGGAATACAGAAAAGAAGTTTAACATGATAAAGAATATACTGAAACATGATAGTTGGACGATGATAATTATAGAAGGAGGCTTGGAAGGGATAAATACAAGAGAAAACCCAAGATTGGAGAAATCTAATCAGATATCGGACGATGTTGTTATAAGAAAGAACAAAAATGTAAAAAGATGGGACAATCGCAATATTGAGGACATTATAAATCAATGAAGTTGAGTTGAATTGTATTTCTTATATTTTTAAAGCAAAGGACTAACAATTGTTAAGAGTATGGTTTAAATATATATTTTTGTTTCTTTATATAAATATAACATACTAGAAAATTATTTTTTATATCATGTTATCAAAAAAAGAAAAATTAAGACGGGATGGAAATTAACGAAAGTTAAGGTCTCTATATTCTTCTCAAAGTAAAAAGATTTTTCTTAGTCAATTTTTTTTTCTTTTTTTTAAGCACGCCTTAGTTACCAACAGTTCTGGGGTTATTCATATGGACTAATTACTCTAGTGTGTTAGTGTGTTAGAAATGAGTAAACAAGAGTTTTAAGGACATTTACCCAAGTTTATATGGATATTTAGTGGAGTTTTTTTTTAATGAAAAACCATCCTCATTGCTACCAACAGGTATCGAATTTTTATCTCTCCGTCATAGACAGCAAGGGTATTGCGAGAGTAAAATCTTAGGCCATATTATGGTCACAAATGTGGCTAATAAATATTATATTGCTACAGTCAAAATATATATATATATAGTTTAATTCTCTTCTCTAAGTAATCTCATCATTTCTTGAGTATTTTCCTCGTGGAACTCGACTAGAAATTTTTATATCATTTAAAAATTTTCTCGTCAAATGCTAATAAGCGCTTGGCAAATATTCAGGAATGGTTGAGACTACTATAGTTTTAAAAAATCCGTCTAACCGTAACTACTGAAGTAATATTTTATTTATTTTGGTGAACAAAAATATTTGATATATAAACTGAAAAATACAGACCTAAGATTGCGTTCCTTGCCATCCCATATCAACTATTTTATAAATTGAAAAACATGCAAAAATTTTCAATTTTTCCTCCGTTAATTTCGTGTAATTCAAGTTTATCATATTTCAAAATTTGCAAGGTCTTGTTCAAATCGAACTATTGAAATTATAATGATTTTTTTTTTCCTTTTTCTTATGTTATCAAGAAATATTATAAAGGGTAGGTTGGTAATTC
Source organism: Timema shepardi (assembly GCA_902151425.1). Taxonomy (NCBI): domain Eukaryota; kingdom Metazoa; phylum Arthropoda; class Insecta; order Phasmatodea; family Timematidae; genus Timema; species Timema shepardi. The sequence goes on along the minus strand of CABFVX010000010.1, from coordinate 532,836 downwards.
TATGAAGCCAAAAAGAGATACGCGACCGGCAAAATTTTGGAAATAACTGTACCAGAGGAAGAGTAATAACAGTAGGTGACTATTTGTTGAATAAATGTACTAGTATGTTACAAACTATAGTTACCTTTGTTATGATGGGATCACAGTCGTGATAGGCTGTGTATATGATTAGCCCTACACAGGCACTAAACATCTTCATGAACAGAAGACCAACAGAGAAAAACATTAGAGCTCTGAAAAATAACCAAACCATATATGATCACTTTTAAGTTGTCACGCTCTCTTTTTTTAAAACCTCGATTGTCTAATTTAGATTAGAATCTATTTTTATATTAGTAGTGTCTAGAGAAATAGCATGTTTTACTACCCACATCGGTGGCTGCATGGTCTGAGGTGGTACTCTCTAAATAAACTAGCCTGTTGATGACGGAGAGATCCTGGTTTGATCTTAGTCGGGTGTACTTTTGGTGGTTTTTCCAAAATGGGGTTTCCCCCTATTTTTAACGCAAATTCGGATACATATACTATGAATGTAACCGTCTTCATCCTTAAAACCATTAGCGTGATTAATACGTAAGTGTATATCCTGAGCGGTTAGTATAACGACATGCTATATAAAAAAGCAATGTTTTATTTCCCTTCCAATATTGCTAACATGGGGGTCACTTCTATTAAGGCGTTTCCCTTTATTTAGAGCCACTGTTAGGTGTGGGTTAAATAATTTTCTACCTTAACGTAACATGGAAGGTAACACAATTTAAAGTTCAGTATTTTAAAGTGTTTAAAACAAAAAACTTTTTTTTTGCTGAAAGGAATTAAATACTGATACAGTTAATAAGTATAGATTCATTTTCTAGATAAAATATTCTTAACAATTCTTGAATATTTGTAAAGGGTACCCTGCAATTTGGACATAAACTTTCTCTTTACATTACAAACTTAAACTTCATATAGTAAAAGAATCTTAAAAAAAAAGATAAAAACTAGACGTAGACTGCCTGTGTGGTCTAGTAGTCAGATTTTATGTCTACATATCTAGATGTCATGGGTTTGATCCTTGGCATTACCTGAATTTTTTTTAGTGAAACAACATGTTTTGGACCGGGTGTAATTCAACTTTGTTAGGACAAATGAGGAGCTACTTTAATAAATAAGTAGTAGCTCTGGTCCAGAAAAATGAGATTAACGGCCGTAGAGTTCGTTGTTTTGACCAATCCACGAATTCTGTCTTTATCAACGATAAGCGCGGCAGACGCTCGTTTGGTGTAGCTCGCGTTCTGGCTTACTTAATGGAGTATTTAGGAATAAGAGGTCAAATAATAAAGTATACTAACAATCTGGCACTTCTCAGGTCTGGTAAAGCTATGAACTTCTGCACCATTCCCTGACTGACGCCCAGACTAGACAGCCATCCAAATGTTGTTCCGACAGCTATTGTCCAGATGGTGTTTCTGGCGAAAGGACTTGGGTCCGTACTGAAATAAACAAATAAATAGCAAACATATACAAATATAGTGTTTGTTTGCTTGTGATGAGCCAAAATGGGAACAACAGATAAATAGACTGCATTAGAAATTTATAATACACAGAAATACAGAAAGATATATCTCACTGTGACATTCCGCCACTGAGAGAATATATTTTGTACTGTGAGTGTACAGTTTCCAGTTAGGTTCATGCGATAAAAACTAAATGTAAGTTTTTTATGTTATTATTATTATTATAATTATTATTATTATTATTAGCACCGCATCATACTACCCGTTCGGGTTATACGCATTTTATATTATTAATCTCATAAATATAGTAATCACAAATATGTTCAAATCCCGAAGCACTAATTTACTCTAACACAAGCTATAAAAAATAATTTTGATGAGAAAACTCAAGGTAACACAATTATCTCCAAGATCATGTCGAACAAAATACTTGGAACTACTATTTTATTATATTATATTTAATTTAATATAAATACTTATTTATTAATTTATTTCGAGCCACACCACTTAAAGATAAATTACAGAACATATTGAAAAAAATAATAATTTTATTAATACACAGATAAAGAAATGCTAATATATCAAATTAATTATTTATAATACATTGATAAAGAGCGTTTTAGATAAAAATATCATTGGTTAAAACAAGTATCTGGAATATTCATAGGCTTATAATCATTTTGTGAATTTTTTTGAAATTGTTTTCAAATTAAAACATTTTTAGATTGATGATATTAAAATCATTTGATGGTGAATATTGCTTGCATCGATTAATATTAAGATGGCGGCCCGTAGGAACCGCTGTCAGGCTAATACGATATGGTCATGACTGTTTCTAAGAATGGTTGCCTCCAAATCAGTATCATTCTTACCTTTTTATATTAAATACAAAAATATTACACAAAAACATTATTGTTTTTGTTTTTGCTGATAGAGATAACGAAAGATCCCTCAATTAATTAGTAAAGTCTCAGTAAATCCGTTTCTACTCCACCAACAGCTTTAGACTAACCACTGTATTTTACAATCTTTGACTCCTTCAGTAAATAATTAATATCTGTGTTTATCAATTAAGATATATATTTAGATTAAAGTCAAAAGTAGAATTAATACTTTATTTTTTCTAACTTACTTGAAGAATTCTATGCGACCTCCTGCACTACTTGTCTCCCACATATTCTTGAATCCTCCAATCTTGATTAGACCCAAGATGATGATAGCTAAAGTTGAACCCACTGTGACGAAAGACTGAAGAAAATCCGTCCATACGACAGCTTTTATACCACCCTGAATGTCATTAAAACATATATGGTAATAAAATAAATTATTATTATTATTATTATTATTAGCACCGCGTCTTACTACCCGTTCGGGTTATACGCACTTACGCTAATGTGTAATTGTAGGATGATTGTGAGATTAAATGGAGGACCTACAGTTTAACGTGGAATCCGAACCACGGTGGAGGCCTGGCATTTCCCACATTCACAAGATGTCTTGTCAGAGGTGAAGGAATGGTTTGGTAATCAGATAAATCTTTGCCGCAACCGAGGATTGAACCCCGGCCACCAGCACAGAAGTCTTACACCTTACCCCTAGGCTGCCAGGTCACCAATACAATAAATAACTGTATATTTATCTATATTGAGTTCATAAATATATATCCATACCCTAAAATGCCTTAATCTGCTTACTAACCAAATCATCGGAATTATGACGTAATATCACCACATATAATGTGGGCTTTATTCCTATACATTACTACTCGTTTAATCGCCCCCATGGTGTGGTGGTCAGTACACCTGACTACCAGTATATTGAGCCTGGGTTCAATTCCCGGCTGTTACCTTGGATATTTTTTTTCTGAAAGGGGCATGACTCTAAAGGTTAACGGGGGATAGTTAATTTGTCTTTAGCTAGTTTGTAAGTGTTAGCACTGGTTCCGCACGCTCATATTCACGATCACCATCACTTCATCTTATCGGGACATGGATGTAAGATTAGTACATTCGGGCGTCCCCCGAGAAACAGTGCATTAGTACTCGCTAATCTTTTCACTAATGGGTTATGATTGATGTAGCCCAGGTGCTCAATATTATTATCCAGCTCATGCTCAGAGCAGTGGCTATAAGAAGACACTATAGGATTATAAGCCCCTTCTATGGAGAACGCAGATACCTAGTTGTTAGGTTGGTAGAGCAATTATTGGATAGTGATGTCAGCAATATTATTTTCTTGTTGTTTTATTTTTGTATAGTTTATTTTGATCGATTATATATATATATATATATATATATATATATAAAAAGAATGGTTAGCCATCTGAATAACTGAATGACGTATGATTATTATTATTATTTAGCACAACGTCCTCCAGCCCGTTCGGGTTATACGCTTTAAGTACTAATTACTCTAATGTATTAGGGATTGGGAAGGTTGAATTAGAGGAAGTGAACCCGCATTTGCGTGGAGGGAGAGTGGAAAACCATTTAGGAATAACCACCCCCAGTTAACCCAACCGAGATTCGAACCTCGGATCTCCCCGTCCCCAGCAGTTGAGCTCAACACGACTAGCGCGTTAGCCAACTACGCCACCGAGGCAGGTCGTATGATGTTGATGAAACACCTTTTCCCTTCTTAGAAAAATAATAAAAAATGTTTCATTCAAAATATAACGTTATCTTATTCTAATTTACAAAGCCTGTGGGACTTTGCCCACATCAAAGACCTAATGAAAGTTCTATCTACCATTCAAGTACTTAAAAACTTTACCCCAAAAACGCCATAACCATCCGTCTCAGAGTCTCTTAAAGCGGGTCAAAATAAAAGAAAAGAGACTTGTCTGTCTACTTGAAAGGAGAAAGCGAAGACTTTTAATCGTTCGTCAAAGCGTGTGCCTCTGGTACAACATGACGATGAGGGTGAGACTGAATAATCAACAGAAAATGTACTCTTGGGGCTAAAGGATCCATTAAGAAATTGCAGTAAGAATTATACTTTATTATGTGTAAGGAATTGACTTAATCGTTATTTTTCCTCCTGCTTTATAATCTTTGTTGTCAAAAATGTATAAATACTTAAATTGAAAAATGACACCTGGACATGAGAAAGGAACCCGGGACGTTTGATTTAGAAAGCTAATGCCTTACCCACCGAGCTATCAAAGAGTTGTCCCATGTGTAGGGTCGTTATTCGCTCATTTTTAAGTCAAGAGTTAGTGATGGATGTGCTAAAATTATCATCCCCATGCGTGTGATAAATTAGAATCACTGGTTCTCAGATAACGCAGCCACCTTTAGACTCGGTAAAGATTTGTCTTTACAAATGTACAAAGACATCACTGGTTCTCAGATAACGCAGCCACCTTAGACTCGGTAAAGATTGATGCTTACAAATATACAATGACATTGTATGAATGGCCATATATCGATGGATTTGAAATGAGTATGCGTAAGTAGATTTGTGTTTCACACCGGCTAGAGAAAAAGTCATTTTATTATTATTATTATTATTATTATTATTATTATTATTAGCTCCGCATCTTACTACCCATTCGGGTTGTACGCACTTACGCTAATGTGAAATGGTAGGGTGATTGTGAAATGAAATCAAGGACCTACAGTTTAACGTGGAATCCGAACCACGGTGGAGGCCTGGCATTCCTGTCCTTTTATTAAAATGAGGTTTGGACCAAGTACATAAACAACTGATTGGACATAATTTGAACCTCAATGACTTTAAAACCACATTTAAGGACAGGACTGACTTGAAATAATTATTTTGGGACTAGCTTCGCATCAAGGGGGCTTAACATAAAAAGGCTTCAGTTTTATCTTGCACGAGCCCGTCAGTGATTTCAAAACACGACCGATTTAATAAAGGTTTTATTTTATTTGTTGACTCCAAGCTTCCTTTCCATACATATGTAAGTATATCTAATGTACTCTTCTCTAATTCCATTAGTGTTAGGTATAAGGGAGTCATAGATGGGTAGTAAGACACGAACTGTAATCAAAGTGAATTGTGATAATATATTCATCTCTCTAATAAGAAAGCGTTTATTTATGGTCAGACCCAATATCGACTCATATAATGGGTTTAAATTGACAAATGAGTACTTTAATAGAAATGTGTTGACCTTAAGATGTGCAACCGCTATTAAAATTACAAAACATGTTTTGGTGGCCGAATGGTCTAAGGGGTCACTATCGCAATAGACCAACAACTTTTATCAGAAGTCGGAAAGTTACCCCTCAAACCACTCTATAATCGCTGCACTAGGGCTATGGGACCCATCTTTAGTTGGAGGTTACCTGTCATTAAATAAATCGAATTTTCGTTTTGTAACTGTACATACAGTAGCCCCATGGCTTCTTTGGTGCTGACTGACAGCTCGCATCTGACAGCTGACGGCTTTGGAAAGCTACCAGACCAAATTATGTATTCCTACGCCAAACCATATGATCTGCAAAAACATGTGTTTAGCAGCTGTCACCTCTGACAGTCCAAATTTAGGTATATACATAAATGTTGACTGTCAGAAGTCAGCTGTGAGCTGTCAGTCAGCACCAAAGAAGCCATGGGGCTACTGTATGTTACTAATTCTCCATTTAAAAATTAAAGTTCCTTTAAATCTAAAATTTCCTTCTCTTTGTGTTTTATTCATTTAAGAAAAAAAAACTTTTTTTCTTTAGTTTAGGCAGAGGTTTCTACAAAGAAAATTAATATTTTAAAAATATTTTTTGCCTAAGTACTGCGCAATTTGTGCACGGGATAGTTAGTTTTGTTTATTGCAGTTTCTCACCAGCATAGTGTAGAGTACGCAGACCGACACTACAGTGGTTGTTACGAAATGGACGCTGATTCCACTGACTGAAACATTCAAATAAGATTACACACCATTCACTCATGTAATACTAGATTAGTAATCTATGAATAAAAGTGGCGTATTGTGGAATGTTCCCAGGATAAGCATAGTTTAAACTGTACCTGTGATATATTCTCATCATTCGGTAGAACATTCATTGGTCAGGTATCAACGAAAACACGTTTTACATTTAAGGTATGTAAATCAAGGCCTAATAAGACACCCTAAATCAATCGGTAGTGTTTGTCCACCGAGTTACGGGTCGCGGATTATATTCCTGGCAAGGCCAAATAAATTATTATTGGATAAATGTGAGTTTTCCCCTTTCAAAGTAATGAATTATCTGCCTGGGACTAGATGTTATACTTGTCTTAGTAGTAAGTCATAGTTATAAGGCAGGCCTAGCTACAGTAGCCCATGGCTTATTTGGTGCTGACTGACAGCTCACAGCTGACTTCTGACAGTCAAAATTTAGGTATATACCTAAATTCATATGGTTAGGTGTAGGGATACATAATTTAGTTTGGTAGCTTTTCAAAGCCGTCAGCTGTCAGCTGTGAGTCGTCAGTCAGCACCAAAGAAGACATGGGGCTACTGTAGCCAGTAATGGAAATTATATGTCTTGAATAAAAAACTAAGCCAGGCCCTGAGACACCTAACTCTGTATACAGACACGCTACTGACTGATATAAGAGGTCAGGCACCATTAAAATAAAGAACAATCTAAATTTAAACTTAGTATATTTACTAAGAGAATGTTGCATATTTTCCGTTTGAGTTTAGTGAAAAATAAAAATTTGTTTCTTTCCTGGTCCAAGTTATTCGTGAAATCGTAGACCACAATTTAATAACCCCTGCCCTAGACAACCTCTTAATTTACTAAGCTGTATCTTACCATGGTTGAAAGCCAAGGCAGGCACATAAACGACAATAGGTAGGTACAGAAACAGGCTCACAGTGAAGAGAAAGGAGGCCATCAAACGAACCTTCTGGTTGAACCGAAGTTCCAGGTACTGAAAGTAAATATATAAACTATATAATAATTTTATTGTTACATATAGGCCTAGATAAATCTAAGATTGTTATATCTACCATGGAGTGGGTGGGTAACACTAACCAGTCAGAGGGATGAACTGGATGGACGTTTGACAAACTCTAAATCAACACATCTATCTAATTTATACTTTAATATAATTTAAGTAATATCTGTTTGTTAAATAAATATTTAGAAAAAAATAAAATTCAATTTCAAATGAATTTAAGTTGGAAAAGTTGTATTAGACTGTCATGAAAACGACATTAAATATGTAATATAAACATCAGATATATGCACAATTGCTTAAAGATATTTGTAAAATATTTAGTAGTATTAATTACAAGATATGTTACAGTTTAATTAAGAATGTGTTAGAAGCTATAACATCCTTACCAAGTAATTAAAATATTTTTCAAAAATAAATAGATAATATCATATCTGTAAGCCATGTTGAGATAATAATAAAAAGTTTATTATTTTAATCTACTTTAATTTGTAAATAAAGATCATGTTAAAAGACTTCTGATAATAAAGTCAGAATACATTAGTATCACTACTATTTTAAATATTAATTTCCTTATATCTTCCAACAAATTGAGTTGATCTATATTGATTTAAATAAAAATGTAACAAATAAATATAGCCGAGTCAATTTTAAATACTATGCAACTGTTTTTTAAGTGGTATAAAGCTATATGCTAAGTATCGGTCTAACATGAAAGATTGTAACGTGAGGTACAATCCTATATGGAAGCACAGTGTTAAATTAATCCAAAATATTTGTTTAAAATTTTTTTTCGAGATTTATTTTATGACCATGTAAACAAGAAACATTCAAAAATGTATGAACATTATTGTTTTAGGATTACCATTTATATTTTTAATTTTTGCTATATAAATAATTAGTATAGATTTTTAGGTATATAAGAATAATTTTGTGGTATTTTGGCGATTATAATTCCTAGATACCGATGCAGAAGTCCCCGGGTTCAGTCCCCGGCGCTTCTGTGAAGCATTTGGTCTGTATCTGGGTCAACTCTGACTCATGAGGACAATTGAGGAGCTACTTGAATGGAAAACTAGAAGTTTCGGTCTAAAAAAAACTAAAATTAATGGCGAGAGGGCTGGTTGTGTTGACCAAATGACCCTCCCTACCCACATAACTTGGCACTTTCTTCACGAAAAGACGTGGGCCTCACCGTCTGTATGATGGGTTTATTTTCGGGCTGACACCAGGTTTCTTATAGGTTTTAGTATTATATCAAGAGTGACAGTTGCAACACGTGAATTATTGTATAAATATATTATTATTATTATTATTATTATTATTATTATTATTATTATTAGCACCGCGTCTTATTACCCGTTCGGTTTATACACCCTTACGCTAATGTGTAATGGTACGGTGATTGTGAGATGAAATGAAGGACCTACAGTTTAACGTGGGATCCGAACCACGGTGGAGGCCTGGCATTCCCCACATTCACAAGATGTCTTATCAGAGGTTAAGGAAGGGTTTGGTAATCAGATAAATCTATGCCAGGACCGAGGATTCAACCCCGGCCGCCAGCATTGAGGTCTGACACCTTACCCCTAGACCGCCAGGTTAACCTTAAATATATTATTATTACTTTTATTATGCATTC
>CABFVX010000010.1:503848-523203 GCA_902151425.1 Timema shepardi | reverse complement strand
TATGTGTACATCTCGGTGGGCATAGCCATCAGTGTGATACCTGAAAGATGGCTGAAAAAAAATATTAAAGGTGCATCTTGTTGATAAAGCTTTACCTAAATTTGAGAAAAAATTATGAACCACAACATGGGGTCACGTTTAATAAAGCGTCAAATTTGTAATAGACGAGTTTTACAGGTGATGGGAATGGAGAGGTTTGACATATTGGTGGCAGTTCCGTTAGATGCAAGTTTTCACTTTAGTTTTTCTATCTCTTTCCTACATTAATATGGGTTTAATTGTTCTTAAGCTGCTTTTTAAAAACCTAATTCATTGTACTTAAGGAGACCGCTTCGATAAAAGAGAAATTTCCACTCAGACGTTCAGCTATAATGCAATATTTAATTCTACAATGTATTATTTCAAGATATGATTCATGCCAAGATAAATACAAACGATTACGAGTTGTTGTTTTTTTAGAAAAACTTAATTTTTAGTATTTAAAAAAAAGAAAATGGGCTTAAATATAATATTACCTCATTTTTAACGAATTTTTAAGAATTTTTGCAGTGGCATTGAGCTTGATAAAAAAAGGGCTCTAGATTTAGCTTTCCTCTTACAAATACCATAGTTTTTTTTATAGTCTAACAACAGAAAGCTTTATGATATTTGAAAACTATCAGCTAGCTTTCCTCTTTACTCTGAGATAAAGAGGTTTCGTGGTTTTATTTCCTTTCCTTATAGCAAAGGGTGGTTGTAGATGAAGGGCAAATGGGATTATAATTTTAGATATAATAGAATAGTAGTTCCAGTAAACGATACAGACCATTGTATTTTAATCTTTGTGGTCTGGTAATCATTAATAATCCCTCATCGACCGATTTGGCCACCTTCAGTTATTGATGAACTCTGATTTAAATATTTGTATAGTAATTATTTAAATTAATAATTACACAATAGACAAGAGAAAACAGAAAGGTCTCAGAATTTATTCCTATGTCAAGGTTCTCCTTTTTCTCTTAGCTAAATATTAATTTAAATCGGGTTTTTAAATTATATATTTGATTCAAGGTAGCTCTGTAAAATTTTATCTTGTTTGAAGGTCACGTAACAAGTTATTGGCATATGTACAGTTAAATTTTGAAAGAAGATTAGCTATATATATTCTTAGATCTGCATTTCTCAGAATTCGTAAGTTAAAACATGTGATCGTGAATATTTTATTCTTGATATATTTGATCAATACTAATAATACAGTGAAATCATATGTAAAATACACTTTATGTGAAATTTGTACTGTAGAATCTACCTTTAACACACAATCTGGTATTTATCTACCACCTAACCACATCCGGTCATTAAAAAAAAAGTTTTTCATTTGATATTACTAGAGCGATTGGCATATTATATTGGTCTGATGGGCGTGCTTAGAACTCTATTGGAAGCTTTCCATCCCAAAGGTTGGACTAGTTCCATAGTCGGACTTAGTACATCTCAAGAGAGGTCCTGCAGTACGCCTCAAGTGTAGTGGTATAATAAATACAAGACGACACCTACTTATACCAGAATGGAATGTTCCAGTTACATAGTTAGATTTAGTACTCTCCTCAAGTGTGGTTCTACACTAAATATAGGACGACACCAACCTAGATTAGAAGGGAATGGGCCAATTTCACATAAAAAACTGGCCCATTCCATTCTGGAATGAGTAAGTATTGCCTTGTATTTAGTATACCACTACACTTGAGGCATGCTATGTTTGACTATAGAACTGGCCCATTCTATTCTGGTAAAAGAAGTGTCGTCATGTATCTAGTATATCACTTAACTTGAGGCATGCTATGTCTGACTATGAAACTGGCCCATTCCATTCTGGTAAAAGAAGTGTCGTCTTTTATTTAGTATACCACTACACTGAGGCGTACTATGTTTGACCATTAAACCGGACCATGCTAAGCTAGTGTAAAAGGACAAAACGTCTAGAAATTTATTGAAGCATAGCACTATTTCAAATGTTAGTTTTGATGCCCTGAGGTTGGTGCTAACCTGAATATGAGAGACATTGAAATGGGGAGTATCCCCATCTTCTTCCCCCCCAAGAGGTAGTCCACCTTGGTGTCCTGCTTGCCACAGACCCCTATCAGGACCCCGACGACGGTGGACATCACGAGCATGAAGGCGAACACACTGTGGTCCAACCAAGTGAAGTGAAGAGTCCTTTGAACGGTTTCCACGACTTCAAGTGTAGCGTTTAACAGCGACATCGTTCGATATGGAGCTCAACCTTTTAAAAACCATATCATCTTGATAAGTGAATTGAGTCCTTCCTCTCTGGACTAGCATTGCTGCTAATGAAGCGCTGTTAAATACAGGTACATCCTGTGCAAAGAGTCAAATGCCACTCTTTTTTGAAGGAAGAGTGTTATTATGGGCGTGTGAGATCATTAGCTACTTTAAAGCTACCAGAAAAATCACCACTGGGATCACTTTATGCGAGACGAAAGGCAACATATGTTAAGGAAAAAACTAAGGCAATCCTAAGTGAGTAGCACCTAGACAAGATGTTTCTTTCTAGACCTTTTATTATTTTAACTACCCTAACAGGTTATCAAATTCTCTAGAGTGTTAGATTATAAATTAATTTATTTATTTATGTATTTGTATTGCGATCACAGGCAATCTCTGTTTGAGTATCAAATGGATATATTTTCTGTTAATTTCTCTTTATAAAGGATGTTGGGAGTTTTCCTTGGTGATCAAAGTAGAATAATTAATATTATTATATTCAATAGTAAATTATAATAGTAAAGAATATGTGATGTCCACGTAGACAATTAAAACGTACTCTTGAAGTAGGCTTACTGTGCTGATATTATTTCACATAAATATAATGTTATGACTATATATATATATATATATGGTTTTATGATAAAAGCGGCCAGTAGTATTATCAAAGACATAATCCAGCATACACCTAGTAAAAGGAGAAGTGGGGGAGGGAGGGAACCTATAATCAAAGCTTTATACACAGCTACAATTACAAAAATTAAATTTGATTTCGTAACAATGTTATTAATATTTATAATCATTTATTCACAGCTATATATTATATATATGTTTTTGACAAAACGTATAAAAATACCACAAATTATTTAATATCTTCCATTTAATAAATTTAGATTAATTTAATATATATTTAATAAAGAAATGTATGTCCATACAACGTCTTTTTCCTATTTAATTAGCTTTCTTAATTTTCATTTCACAATTCAACAATATTATTTATGAGTTAACTAATGGACAATATAATTTATATTTGGCACAAGGATGAATGCCATTTAAATATTTAACAAACATGAATTTAATTTCTTAAGCTATAATATACATACCTACATACCTACCTAATCACACCCTTCCCTTAACCAATTCTTATTTAATTTTATTAAACCTCACTAACTTTCTCCCCACTTCCCTATCTTTGCATATGCCTTTCGCTACAACAATATCCATAAACTGAGTCATGCATTCTCTTTTATTCTTAAAATTCTTAATATTTCTCCTTTTCACACATTAGTCTACAACATTTAGCCAAGTCTTACATGGCCTACCCCTTTCTTTTGATCCATAATATGAGCTATATTTAATTTTAGTACGTTACCTTTCAAATAAATACTCCCCCTGTTTCTAAGCTACTATTCAGAAGATTCTCAAATGGAATGTTTTAAAAGAACAGTTAAACGTCAATTTAAGTATATTATAGCATTCTGCATTGTCTTGCAGAAGAAAGCACAGTTGAACTGTTCTAAACTAAGAATGACTTATGTCAAATATTGTAGGAATTATATTGTTTGGATTTTTGCATTAGTTAGAATTATTTAGTGAATAATTTGATATATCTTCCATTAGTGGCCATTAAAATTGGGTAGGAGGTGTTTTAATTTCTTTAAAAAGCTACTGTAAATACACAACATAAAACTAAAACATTTAGCTTATCATTTTTATGACGACAATGGCACATATGTAGTTTTTGAAAAATAATACGTGTATTCAGATGTAATCATTTGTAAATATTTACACATTACTATGCAGGGATCGTTTTGGCTTTGTTAATATTTTGGAATATCACGTAACATTTGAGAACCATTGTCTTAACATTATAAATAAATTGTGAAGATAAATTATATCTTATTATATGTCTGGTATAATTTGGTATTATGTGGAGTAAGAGCTTTCCAACTTGTAAAATTTTGCGTATATGTAATGATATGTGTTGTATTTAATGTTAAGATAGTAATATTAGGAGAAAGATACTATAATTTACTTTTGAAAACTGCAATAGTGATAAATTTAATACAGCCATAACAAACGATTTGTAATATTTTTACCGTTAATAAATTGCTAAAACAAATTAGTTCAAAATTACTTGTACAATTTTTATTCATTTCAATTAAACATGAAGTAGTAAAGGAATATATAATAATTGTATTTTAAAATATTTACATATAAACATATTAACATTTGTAGCAATTATAATAAATACATATACATTTGGCAGAAAAACCAAACAATGAAAAACCCACATAACTGAAAACATTACCATAATATATCAATCCAATATATCAAGAGTTAATACACTTAGAAATAATATATTTTTAAGTTAAATAGATGAAATAATAGCAAACCAGATTACTTGGTAGTTTTTACATCACTTATGAAGCTAATAATAAAAAATTGGTATTGACATTAATTCACTCGAAACCATTACTTAGAGATATGTGAAAAATCTTAAATGTTATTTTTACTGATTATAGAACCTAGTGTCGGTTTGTGTGTCTGTTGCCTTATATTTCTGGAATAATTTAATTCATTGTGGTGCATTTTTTAAAATGTTATGTACATTTTTACAGGTAGGGCTATTGATCAAACGATTTAAATAAAATGAAATCTATGTTTTTCAAAGAGATTTTCCTAAAATACGTGATCAATGAGGATTTTTCTTATTGAATGTAAAATTTACTTGTTATTTTTAATAAACTGATCAACAAATCAAAAAAGTATATACAGGACACATTATATTAGTTAATGTAAAGAGAAATTATATTTTAACTCTTTGGTTGTTTTGAATTCACATATTTTTATAAAGATTAGTTTTTTTATTTATATGTATTACGATAGAATTGTTGAATATATTTTAATGTATTATTTTTATATTATGTTGAACTAATCAAAAAGTAAATAAGTAATCTAAAAAATATATATGACTTCAAGGACCTGACCAGTGACAATAAAAGCAGAATAAATGTTCTATATACACTGTGGACTGGCAAAAGAAAGGACTATCACAAATGCAGTTAATGTTCTGGTTTTAACAAGTTCCGGATTCAAACGTTCGCCAACAACTGCATGAAAGTGTAAATAAATCAATGGCACACGACCCATACGTACTTTTGAATCTATTGTCTCCGTTCATGCAATAAAATTACCCAATGAACATTTATATTAATTTTACATTTTTCTAGTGATCAAATTACCATTTTCAACATATCTAACCAAAGTTTCACACCAAAACTACAGCATAACTGTATCTTAAATAATGTAATGAGAGTACAATGTCACATAAGACTTCAGTTTTAATATTCAGGCATAACTCTGAAATATCTCAGAAGGAGAAATATGCTCGTAGGAGATATAACTTTAATGTTCTTGGGAGACTTAATACAAACTCTACCGGTCATCCCAAGTGTAACTAGAGCTAACGAAATCAATCTCTGCCTGAAATAATCCTACTATCACCCAGACGATAAGGGATTAGAAGAACATTTTCCAATATAAGCGTAAAAGTAAAATTAGAAGCCCTTTAGGAAAATAGTAACTCGGTACAACCATCAAGGATTCAAATCATAGACGACCTTTTCTTTTTTTACAAAACAATACGAAAATGGTGATTAGTTTGTATTATCACCGATTTAGGTCGTAAAAATAGTATTTTTAATTATTTCTTTTTAAAATATAACGTGATTTTGAGCACGGTTTGTTCAAATAATTCGTTCTTCTTCTTAGTTAAACATGTAAATCAATTTTAATCAGTTGATTACATTTTATCAAATCAAGGTTAAATAATGCCACGATAGTAATACAATAGAGTATGTGTGTGCACTGGCTGATAATGATGCTTCTTGAAACAAGATTTAATATGAGTGGTTTATGGTTGTTTTGTTATTATTATTATTATTATTATTATTATTAGCACTGTGTCTTACTACCAGTTTGAGTTATACACACTTACGCTAATGTGTAATGGTGTGGTGATGGTGAGATGAAATGGAGGACCTACAGTTTAACGTGGGATCCGAACCACGGTGGAGGCCTGGCATTCCCTACATTCACAATTTGCTTTTAATACACGTCTTGTCAGAGGGGAAGGAAGGGTTTGGTAGTCTGATAAATATGTGCCGGGAATTGTTCTGTTAAAATGTAAGTTTAAAACTGCTTAGTCAACGATTAAGTTTTTTTAAGGTTGGACTGAGTATAAAAAATAGATTACCAGGTACATTTGCTGGACTTAAAGAATTCTATGGGTTGATCTAAGTAATATGTTTTATTCTTAACTAGCAAGTTTAATATATGGAGGATGGGGCTAGTGCTCTATATCTTGGCCATTCGACCTTCTCTTACATAAACTCTCCTGGCGTAATAGAATAATTAATTTCTGAGGTTAGGACTCCGTTAAGGCGATTTCCATTATTCCGATACGGTAGGATGATACGTGAGATTGATGGTGGTGGAAAAAATAGGGGACCTACAGTTTAACGTGGGCTCCGAACCACGGTGGGGGCATAACATTCCACACATTCACCAGGCGTGAAAGCACACATTTTGACGGAGAGAGAAGAAAGGGTTTGCTTATCTGATAAGTCTGTGCCTGGACAAAGATTTGAACCCCGGACCCTAAATCAAAGCTCTGACACCTTACCGTTGGACCACCAGGTGCCCCAAATCTAATATATAATATCTTATATCTATAATGATAATAAAAAAAAGGTTGTTTCTATTAAATTTAGAATTAGGTTTGTGTGCATTTGCGTGCCACGAAATGTTTCCAGTGTAAGCAGAGTTTGTTGATACTCTAAATATGAATTTGTTCTAATTAATAAGTAAAACCCTCATTGGACAGTTATTAAAAAGAATGCATTCCCATTTGAGGTGTGTAGAGAAAAAATAGAATGTGTGATTGAATGTGTGGACAAAGTGGGGGAGAACATATCTATCACAGGTAGTTGTAACAATTTATGTCATTATTATTATTATTTTATTATTATGTTATTATTATTATTATTATTATTACAATGTCATAACCTCACTAGACAAAACTGTTTGTGTGTGTGGGCTTTTATATTTTTAGTACCCCGTCTTTCCATTTATTCTGGTTGTACTCTCATGTATTAATCAAGCTAATGTGTTAGGGATTAAAAGGATGTATTTATAATAAGTGTACCTACATTGACGTAGAGAGAGTGGGGTTCCATTTAAGGGGGAAAAACATACCCTCAGTACACCCAACCAGAATCGAACCATGATATTCCTGTCATAGGGTGTCTAATATGTTGCAAGAGTAGCACCTTAGACCATACAACCACTAAAGTGGGCTGTTTATTAGTATTAAAATAAATAAATAAATAGAGATTGTTATATTTTACAACTAACACAAATATTATTTCTCATTTGTAGGACTTAAATGTCTCTTATTTAAATATAAAGACGTAATTTAATATATCTAAACTAAATTAGCGAATTAAACATGCAAGCCAAATTTTTCAAGGGCACGTGATATTTATAAACCCATTGACATATCCGTTTGTATTATTCTCATTTTAGAAGTAATTAAAGAGTCTATAGTGAATTGGAGCAGAGGGTACAACTGAGAGCTTCGTACCCATGAATACGACCATATAAATATTGTCTAGTTACGTAACCTGCTTGATGGTTTAGGGTAATAACTCGGCGTCCCATTAAAACCTTCGCATCCTTTGACTGATAAGGGTAGTTTAGGGGAGGAGAACGACCCAGACGCCGACATCCAACTCATCAACAGGAAGCTCGCACAGTAGTTTCAACCAACGCTCAACTAGAATTGCAATAGCGGGAAGATGGGCCTAAGGTGGGTTTACATATAGCGGGTGAGGAGGGAAGTCGAGTTGACAGGTTACGTTGTCTAGATACAAATGACATGTGAATAATTTAAGATATTAGAGGTAAATAGGGTGGACTATACGAGGTTTTTAAGGTGTAAAGTCAAGGTGGGCCTTCTAGGTTACTTGCGTCAAACTATTAGTGCCATGTGCAGATTTACTCGCGTGATATTAAATGTAAAGGTGGGGCTTACACTAGGTATGTAAAGAGGGGAAGTCAAGATAACACGTCACTTACGTCAAACTAGTAATGCCATGTGCAGATTTACTCGCGTGATATTAAATGTAAAGGTGGGGCTTACACTAGGTATGTAAAGAGGGGAGGTCAAGATAACACGTCACTTGCGGTAAACCACTAATACAACGGGAATATCTAATTACTAAATAATAAATAGTCGACCTAGATGGTCTTGGGTTAAAGTGATCGCCTCAGAACTCGATTTTCCTGGGTTCAAACAAAGCTATGGGTAAAATATGTTTTCTTTAAAGACAAAAATCCGTGGCAGAACCTTATTCGAATGGTAAATTAGGCCTGTGGTCACATGTAAAATGTAGCACGTAAAATAGCCCTGGCAGGTATTTTAAAATACCTGTTTTGGCCAAATTAGTATGTCCTTTTTCTCTCGCTCATATAAAATCACTTGCACTGATATAACCAATACTTTTTTTTAAATCGATTACTGTTTCCAGTCTATGGACTGGGTCAGTTTTTTTTATTCAACTAATATATTTTTCACTATCGGCTTGCTTCAGGAGTGTCCTAGCTTCATATGTAATTTAATCCAACACAAGCTTAGATCAGGTACAACATCAAGTCCCAGATCGTTAATTCAGCACTGAGATGGTAAATCCACATTTCATCAATGATGCATTTTTTTTGCCTTGAAGGGAATCGAACCAGGAACCCTTACCTCGGTAGGCAGACAAGCTATCGATTGCGCTTAGGTGTCTGAGAGAAATATCACTAAATATTTAAAATAAATTACAGTAATATTTAATATTAGAAGTGAAGGCAAGTAGCGGTAGCCAGCTGACAGGTAAGGCAGGTAAATATTATTATTATTATTATTATTATTATTAGCACCGCGTCTTACTATCCATTCGGGTTGTACACACTTAGGCTAATGTGTAATGGTAGGGTGATTGTGAGATGAAATGGAGGACCTACAGTTTAACGTGGGATCCGAACCACGGTGGAGGCCTGGCATTCCACACATTCACAAGATGTCTTGTCAGAGGTGAAGGAAGGGTTTGGTAATCAGATAAATCTGAGCCGGGACCGAGGATTGAATCCCGGCTGCCAGCACAGAAGTCCGACACCTTACCCCTAGACTGCCGCAGGTAAATAGAAATACTCTCTATTTTTAAGCGGCCTTTCCTTCTCCCAGCGCGTGGTTATATCACGGTCAAGCTATTTATCAGTGCACTTGCCCCACTTTATCAAATTGTAATCACTTGTAGCCTGACAAAAAGTGTGCAAGTGAAGCCTTGTTTACGTTTCGTGTGTTATTGGTGTGAATTCAGTGTTAGTGAGAAACGTTTGGATTTAAGAATACTAAGCTGTTAAAATAATATGTAATCTCCTCATTCGAAAAGATACCGATTAACTTTCTGAAGTGAACTTTCTTCTTACTTGCCTTGTTCAAACCTTTAGAATGTGGGTTTTCTAATATTTCTTACAAGAGGTGCCTTGTGACATA
Organism: Timema shepardi; assembly: GCA_902151425.1. Taxonomy (NCBI): domain Eukaryota; kingdom Metazoa; phylum Arthropoda; class Insecta; order Phasmatodea; family Timematidae; genus Timema; species Timema shepardi. The sequence goes on along the minus strand of CABFVX010000010.1, from coordinate 513,335 downwards.
GGTGTAGAGTATAGGGATGATCAGGTAATAAAGAGTTGGTCTAAAATCTACCTTTGAATTGATATCATAGTTCATGCCAATTATCAAATAAAATTAATTTGAATTTCGAGTATGTAGAGCAGAGTCAATGTGTTATTGATCAGACGAGTAAAGAAAGGAGTTATAAAAATATAACAAATATAATTCTTTCAAATTCAGCTTACCCAGGTAACATTACACTGCACTGCACTGCCTATTACTACCCATTTGGTTATACGCCTCTGTAATAATTACACTAATATGTTAGGGATCATTAAGTTCTAATTAAGATGAGGTGCAACCAAATTTGCGTGAAGGGAGAATGGAAAATTAATTAGGTAAAACCACTCTCAATTCACCCGACTGGGATCGAACCCTGACCTCCCCGTCTTAGGCAGTCTAGTAGAACACGAAATGGATGCATTATGCGATGCTACCACCGAAGCAGGTTGATTTTATTTAAAAGGAAAATCACTGAAAACACTATTTTCTTGCAACACATTTTACTATACTATATCGAAATATACTTTAATGTACTAACTAAGCTAATGTTAAACAACAAGGAAGGTAATAATTGAAGGAAATACACAAAAAATGTTTTAGAGGAAGAATGGAAAATCATTTAGGGTAAAAAACTCAGTATATTTTTATTTAAAAAAAATGTCCCCATAATAAGCTGTCAAGCTTATTGCGAGAGTGATGCCTCAGACCATTCAACTACCGAAGTGTTTTTTTAACCCATCTGATGGTTTATTTTGATAATTTTCAATTAAAAGGCTACTGGGTACAAAGCTGCTAGCTAAACTGTGTATTTAGATAGTCGAATTAACTACATTCAAGTTAATAGAAATGAGAATAATCATTATGTAAGCAGTTTTATATATAAAAAAATAGAAAATTTAATAATGTTGTAAAACTGGTTGTTGGTTCTTAACGCGCTCTTTCATGAAATAAGTAGTAAATCTAGCGCCACACTAAAATAATCTAGGACAACAGAACTTAATAGTGTACTATTACATCTATTTTTCTATGAGTAATTATAGTAAATGAACAATGGTACAGACAAAAACAAAAAATACTTGAACCTTCCACGTACTACCTGGGACTAAGATAAGGTTCCCAGAAATTGTGAGAGATTCTTAACCCCCCTGAAGCAGTAGCTATATAACAGCTTATTTTATAGAGCACCAACTATTACCCCCTATAACTCCTGTTACTCACATATACAAAAATAAAAAATTACCCTCATATTATTTTTAAATTTTATTACAACCAACAATAGCCTACATCTGCAAAAGTGAAAACGCGAAATAAATGTACAGTTTATATAAATTAGATTTATGCTGATGGGACGGTCAGTTTTCTAATCCGGTCAAGTGTAATGAGGGTGTTTTTTATATCATAAAGGGTAACCCAGTTTCCCTTGACGCAAATTCGGTTACGTTTCTTCTAAATTCTACAATCCTCACTCTTACTTAGGTAGATTAACTAATTGCATATATGATAGATGGATAGTAACACGTTAAGTAAATAATTAAAAGAGGATATCTTTGTTGCATGATATAAGTAGGTAGATAATAATAATAATTAACCTGTAGTAATCATTACTATTTGAGCTTCATACAAAAGAAAAATAATTAGAGTATGAACATATTATATAATTTTATATTATTTTTCTATATTTTATATCATGAGACATTAGAATTTTGAATGTCTTAGAAATTAGTCAAACTCTATAAATATAATAAAGGAATTGGTTTACTCAATTTGATTAACTATATCAAAATAACTATTTGGATAAGACTATCCATTAAATTACCAATCAAACTATTTAATTCATTTTCAATTTTGTTTATTATTAAAATTTATTGTCACTAATTCAGAGGAAAAAAGTAAAGACAAAACTAATTAATATCTCATAGTTTCAATCCTTTTAATATGTCTAGTCAGTTGTTGGAAACTTGTTTCTCAAAACTACTAGGTAGTTAATATTCGAATGATCGTGATGGAAAGTTTGATGCCTGGTTTTAGAAACATTAAAATCTCGGGATTAGTTTGTTTTGAATGTTTTGTTGTGAATATATACGTGTCTCATCAAAGGACTTAGCGTACCTTAAAGTACATGCCGATCACAAGTTGAAAACCACCGTTCCTTTAAACAACGAGACTGGCAGTTCAAAAAATCTCATGGTATCTAACTAATTGTAAAGTAAAGCATTTTCTTACGATGTACATAGAAGATTAAGCCAAAATGGGAGGCTAGAAAATTAAATGTATAGAGACTAAACTACAAATATAATTTATAGTGTATATATACACCCCCTCTACTACACCAAGCTCAGATGTTAGTGACTATCCCTCCATATATATAAAATGTTTCAAGACTGACGCTACAGAACGTGTGACCACTGATTCTGATTTGATTCATTTTTATTAGGTGTTTTGTCTTACGAAAATATGCCAATGTGCCCAGCCCTTTGTCTTATACTTAAGCTCCCAGGATTTTCTTATTTCCTTCAAGTCATCCAATATTTGAATCCTTCTTTATTCCTGAGCTCCTCTTTCCCTCAACCTTTCCTTCCATGTCGTCGTGCAGAAGACAGTTCCTCTTGAGGATGTGCCCCAACCAGTTTACATTTTAAATCAGAATCACAGCAATTTTTTTTATGCCCCAGGACTTCTTAATTTGTCACCTTGTCTGTCCACTTGATCTTATCCCGCACCTAATTTTAAGGCAATCCAAGTATTTACTTTTCATCTTCCTATGAATTCAAGTTTTTGCTTGATTCATATAATATCAATATAACCTCTTTCATAACATGAGATATAATTGGGAAAAAGTATGAGTTATAGTAAACAAAAGACTAATCTTAGCATATTTAATTACTCTTTAGATTTAATACAAAATAAAAACACGGTATTGAAAATGCATTATCCTATTAAATAAAATTACAAGAAAATATTTAAACATATATATATATATATATATGTATATTATATTAATAAATAAAACTACAAGGTAATATTTAAACATATATATATATATACATCACTAACATATCATAATGTTGAATTTAAGGAATAACATAACTATCGATAGTTATAGTATTGATAGTAGGATAACATAGCAATTATAATACGTTTAAAGAATTTACCAAGGTAGCTGAGATATTTTCAAACAAGGGTTGTTACCCTTGGTTAGTTACTGAGAAAACTTTAGAAAGTACACGAGCCTTGTTTTTACTAGAGGGAACCCAAAAACGTTGTCTATGGCCATATACATTTATAGACCTCTAAACATATTCTAAAGGAAAACATCTTCCACTCTGAAAACTCAAATATACCACATATTTTGATCGATCATTAAGACCTAAATGCCCTTGAAACTAAAGTTAGCTGATAAAGGAGAGGCAAAAGGGATCTTTTTAAACTTAATTATTTAGTTTAAGAGAGGGGATCAAAGCACAAGATGTATTTTCATTTAAATTTTCCTCCTCCCTTTTTTGCTCATCTACTGTCAGAGAGATACACCCAGAAACGTTATAAGCCCACTTGGTTTATGACCTTTTATGAATTTGTCATAAACTATTTTAGAAACTTAAGCATACATCTTAATGAGAATAAGCATATAATTGCAAAGTTAAGAATAAGCATATAATTGCAAAGTTAAGAATGCAGATTCATGGTTTTATTTTTTTTTTTTAGCCCCACGTATAACTAACAATCCGTTAGGGTCATGTACCTATGTACTAATTCTTATATACGTCTTAAAGGCGAGAAAAACTATTTTATAGGAAGTGTTCTAACATTTGCATGAATGAAGAGTGTAAAATTATTTTATAAAAACCTTCCTCAGCACAAACGACTGAGATTTAGATCCTGGTCTCTCCATCATCGGAAGTCTAGTCAACTACGAGTAAATTAGACCATGAGTCCACCAGAGCAGGTAATATTAAATTTAACGTTCTCTAGTTATCTCAGAAAAGAAGCAAGACATCAAAACAAATCATGTACCAAAACTTCAGGTCATACCATATAGTTATTGAAAGTTCCGGGTTTTCAAATTGCAAGACATATTGGGCGGATGATAAGAGAATTGGGTATGAATAAATAATGAGAACCTACTTGGTTTATAGAGATAGGTGCTGCTTTCCACACATCTCTACACTGAGTATCATCTCTGCATGCTTTTTAATAGGAGACTGAATTGTCTTTCTCTTATTTACATGTGATCAATTTTCCTTTAAATAAAATACAAATAGCTCAACGCTGCTCCGTAGATATTGCCAGTAGCTCCTTCTTATCCCAACACAGCATCTTCAGGCATATTTGAAGCCAAGGAGATTTGACAACAGTTAACAGAGAAAAAAAAAGCGAAGATACATTTTTTCTCCACAAGACCTGAAATTCCCTTAGTAACTATTATAAGTGTATCTTACTGTAGTTATGTCTCACTTATATTACCAAGAAGAGCTTTGTGATGCATATGAGATACCTCTAAGTCTATTACATAGTCCCCTTGTCACTGAATAAGAAGAATAGCGGATCTGGACAGCTTTTCACAAAACGATTGCGAAAGTTTCTTAAGTACATCCAATTCTCGATGCAAAGTCCTATCAAAGTTCATAGATCATCATCTAGACTTAAACTTTGTAAACGTTATAGAATTTAAAGCTAATGAATGTACAGTTTAGGAAACTCCAAAATGTTACATTTAGAGACACAGGCGAGTTACTTTCCTTGGTATATAAGGTCTGCTTACTAAATCATTCGTTACATAATGCTCTCTAATGTTAGAAGACCTCAATCATAGAAGAACTTTCTCTTCAGGTCGAATCCGATCCTTTAAGCGTTTTCCCACGTATTTCTTCATGAAAGGCACGATGAGTCTTTGGTCCAATAGGTCAGGATCGGTGAACCCGGTCACCCAACTGACCAATAGGCCAACTATTAGGACCATTAACGTTCCAAACACACTGTATAGCATGAAGGACACTCTGTACAGGATGAAAACTTCAGAGTTATCCGGGTTTGTCAGCTGAGATCTGTTGAGGAACATCAATTTAGTTACATATTTTTTAATTTAAATAGACAAACAAATCTTACCATTATTATTTATTGTTTATTTAAATTACTAATATTTAGTACCGTGAGAAATAATAAGACCCAGTTCGGTAGTAACGTGTTCTAAGAAGTCACACTCTATATTTAATTGACTACCGATAATGGGGGGTAAGGTTCCAAATCCCAGTAGAGTGTAGTAAGGGTGTATTTTCCAAGATGGTTTTTCACTACCTCTCCACGCAAATGTGGGTAGACATTAAATAAATTTAACCTTCCTATCCTTAACACATAATACTATTTATTAGTTCACAGAAGTATATCTTGAAAGCGAATAAAACACGGTTCTAAAAAGTAGTTAAATAAATGGTCTTGTGTTAATATAAAATAAAAGGCTAGTTAGTATTTTTATTATGTTTGTCTATTGGTTATTATTTAGGGTCAACCCAACCATTTCCCTTAGCCCTTTAGTTTATATATCTCTGTATGTAAAAAAGCTAAACCCACGCACTGACTGACTCACTCATCACCGAATTTTCACAATCACAGGATATGTTAACTCGAGATTTTGCGGTAAGAATCCTTTTAGGCCCTAGGAAAGAGTCAATACGTGGTTTTATGAAATTCGTCTTCAAAGGGGGGCGGTCAAATTCTCAAAATTATCTTATGTGTATTTTGAAAAAGTGATGGTTGAAATTTGAAACTAGGGTTTATTTCTATAACTGGGAAAGTAGATTATATTTATGATTTTTCAAATTTCATCCTGTATTTGGGTGGATAAGGCCAAAAATGAGTTGAGAAATCTCATGTCCTCCAATCTTGACTAAAATTGATCTTTGAGTGTTCTTAAGGTCTCAGAATATGAATATTACATTATTTTGTGTAAGCTACCCTCACGGTTGGCCTTAAGGTACCTTGGATTAAAGGGGATGGGGAGTTCAAATTTTCCAATAACTAATATACTATAAATACTTAATCATCATTTTGGTAGAAAATTGGCTAGGCAGGCAGTTAAAGAGACCACTCTAAATAATTATGAGAGTGTATTGTCTAGTTACATACTCGGCTTGATGTTTGTGGTCATAACTCTGCGTCCTGTTAAAATCATCACATCCTTCGACGGATAAAGGTAATTGAGGGAAGGAGAACGACCCAGACGCCATGGCGTGTTGAGAGCCCAAAGACATCCAACTCATCAACAGGAAACTTGTGATAGTTCCAACCAACGCCCCCTAGAATTGTAAAAGTGAGAATATATATTGAACGGAAAAAAGTCAGTGGCATCTTGCGTAAAGATACCATTCCCAAGTGATAATCTACTTTTTTTTTAATCTTCGGATGACTGCGCACCTTCAGTAACACACGTACCATAAGTTGAACCCCACCCCTATATATCATGATAAGAATATCTTGGAAAACACCAACATATCAAACTCGTTATCAAGTAGAGATAATTATTATTTCACAATTAGATTATTTTGATTACTTAGATATAATTTAGGGTATTATGAATTATATACCTTAGCATTGGCCCAAGGAAATATCATTCCAATAGTAAACAGCCCAAGAAATGTTCCCATCGTTATTCCTGACAAGCTCAATGACAGCTGTAACAATAAAATAACACTGTTTGAGTATAAAAACTTATCGATACTTAATACGTACAATTTATGTACAAATAAATGTAAATACAAAGAGTGGATATCTATGGTTAGGCCCTTCAATTATGTTTGCATTCAATGTTTATTTCCTATCTTTGTCCTTATGTTATTCCTTTTACAAGTCCTTATCTAATTGTCTTATCATTCTCTACAAATTGTTTTTTCTCCCTTTTGTGTTTTTTAGTGTACTCTTTTTATGAAGTTGCATTACGCGTTTCACACTACCTCCAGACGAGTTCCGGTCGAATGAAACCTAGATCGGGGGATTGGGCGGTAACAATCGATTTTCTTGAAGAGGTGACCATTAATTCTCTGTCCATTGGCAGAACTGTTAAGTGTGAACTGTATTTTTCTTTTCATTTTAAGACAATATTGATGTTGTTCCTTTTTATATGATTCCATCTATCTTTCCTTTACCCTCTTCCAAGTATAATTTAACCTATTACAAGGAATTATTAACAAATTTCAATTAATATTCAGAGTTAAATATATGACATCTTGATATGAATGGTCAGAAAAAAAAAATTAAGAGATGGATGAAATTGTATGTAAGTGAGAAGTTTTATTTTAAGATTTATTTATGAAATAAATATTTTCAGAGATAATTTAATCAAAATGGTTCTATATTGTGACTATATTTAAATACAATTTTACAATTTATTATAATTTATAACAAAACATTTACATTGCATCTTTTGTATTTAAATATTATCGGTCTTTCTGTAACTGGGAGCTATGTCGTGTTGGGGTTGGAAGTTCAATGTGTTTGAGATGAGTGCAACATCATGACGACTGCCCTAGTTTGGATAGGACAAGATGCTTCACCTTTAGGCCTTGGGAATGTTCCTCAGCTGGTAGTCCAAGTAGAATGTCTACTCATGGTGGCCTCAGGGCAACGTGATAAAGAGCTTACTCTAAGGGCAGCTAAATGTCTGTTGAGGTTTCTGTGTGGTAATAAATTGGAGGAAATTGCCCCATCCCCCTTACTCATCAAACACTAAGAGTTTGATAGTACCTCAGAGAAAGCTTGTCAGATTTATTCATAAGGTCCCAAGCTAAACGCCCAACCTCCACTGAGGGACCAAATGGGGGGACATGAGTATGACCCTTCTTCAGGGGAATTCCTTAGGCTAGGCGCCTGACCTCCTCCAAGTGCCCAAATAGGGTAACATAGGAATGTGCCCTTTTCACGGTGATTCATATGATTGAGTTTTGAGTCCCATTTGGGTAATATAGGTAAAAGCCTGCTTCGTGACAATTAATAGGTTGTGTCTAAACTTCCTTACGTGCGAGCCCAGCACACACCCAAAGAAGAGCCAGCTCCTCCCCCCAGTGGATGCCTGCAAAGGTTGGCAGTCACGTGGTCATTGGTACCTAAATCACCCGCTGCGCATGTAATGTGCGTGGCTACATTTGAAGGATATATCCATGATAGGTCAGAGAAACCACATGAGAGGTTTTTGTTTCACAAACAAGTGAATGATGAACCCTTACAGGTCAGATGAGTTTAGACTTTTAAAAGTCCCTAATTTATATAAGGTGTTGGACTAGTGATGTTCTGGAATTAATTAATGTGCATCGTGCATCTGTACTTAATTTTTGTAAATTTATTTTTTATGTTTGTTTAAGTCTATGTTGATGTGTTAGGAATGGAGAATATGTAATTTACAGTAGCCCTTTGGCTTCTTTGGTGCTGAATGACAGCTCACAGCTTACAGCTCACGGCTTTGAAAAGTTACCAGACCAAATTATGTATCTCTACGCCGAACCATGTGATCCGCAAAAACATGTGTTTAGCAGCTGTACCTTCCGATGGTCAAAATTTAGGTAATATACCTAAATCATGAGTGTCATAAGTCAGCTGTGAGCTGTCAGTCAGCACCAAAAAAGCCGTGGGGCTATTATAGTTTACGTGTAGCCTCATTTGTTTAGGGTAGAATGGTAAAAAATGAAAAAAAAACAGTCTTAGTACTCTCTTCCGGAATTCGAGAATCGACCTACCTGTCATTGGCTGTCCAGTTTATTTTGAGTGTGCCCTCTTAGCCCAGTGTTTCTCCAAAATTATCTAATTCAAAACAAACAACTGGAAGTTACGTGCACTGGTGGAACATGATGCTAAGAGGAAGATGATGGTTTAAAATAATGCAGTATGAACATTATTTTGAGGTAATTCTTTTCCAGGCTTATAAAATTATAACAAAAGTTGATTTAGTAAATTTAATTTTGAAATAAATGTAATATAATTTAATTGAATTAGTATGTAATAATTGTTTGATCACTCTTAACATTTAAAGCATCATAATTTTATTATAAATGATAACTGTTCATGTTTTTACCCTTGTCTTGGTATACACTTCTTCTTCTATATGAATAATTTCTACCGAAGCCCGCCTCGGTGGCGTAGTTGGCTAACGCGTTAATCGTGTTGAGCTCGACTGCTGATGACGGGGAGATCGAGGTTCAAATCTCGGTCGGGTGAACTGGGGGGTGGTTATTCTTAAATGGTTTTCCCATTTCTCTCCACGCAAATGGGGGTTCACTTTCTCTAATTCCACCTTCCCAACTCCTAATCCATTAGAGTAATTAGTACTTATAGCGTATAACCCGAACGGGTGGTAAGAAGCGGCGCTAAATAATAATAATTTCTACCGAAGAAATAAATACAAGATTACTAGCAGTCCCGCACGGCGTTGCCCGTGAACCACTGTAGTATAATAATTATATAAGCTTGACAACCCCCCCCCCCC
>CABFVX010000010.1:374057-502608 GCA_902151425.1 Timema shepardi | reverse complement strand
GTGGACAACCCTTATCACTAAGGGGTATGAAAAATAGATGTTGGCCGATTCTCAGACCTACTCAATATGCTCACAAAATTTCATGAGAATCGGTCAAGCCGTTTCGGAGGAGTAAGGGAACGAACATTGTGACACGAGAATTGTATATATAAGATATTAATAGTTCATATTTTTATCTTTGACATTTTAATTTGTTTGTATTTTTTTCTAACATTATTAAATTTATTATTAATACTAAACGTACTGAGATCCTCTGGAGCATATGATAGGATACCACCAACCACACTTTAAGTAAAAATATACTATTTGACCACGGATAGGGGTATATTTAATGATTTGTGTGCCCTTCGATTTCATCTTAAGCCTTGTCCACACTTGTATCATATCCACTATCGTATCCCCGAATTGAATCTTAAATACGTAGGTTTGGGCAGGACCGAATATTCTAGACGCGATCATAGGGTTAATATTCGTACACGATTGCTGAATCACTCTTCTAGTGAGTATTTCGTAGTCGCATTGGTGACAGCCACGGGGAGATGAAAGATTTGACATGTCTAGACGTGCCTCTAACCAAGCAATGTCAAAGGTCAGGAACACACGAATCATGACAATTATGTGTTGCATCAATTATTATTGCGATAGAACTAGGATCGGATGTAACAATCTTTGTTATCAACCTTGTCCACGTTTATTAACTCCAGATATGATTACGTTGGGGATTGAAGATATGATAAAAGTATGGATCCTGTTTTAAATATATTTGAGCTTGTATTCACCTCAAACACACCACCAAGTCTCTCCACTATGAAGACCATGGCGATGCATACCAGCCCTATGACAACCACCGTTATCTTGAGGATGATGTGAGCTCTAGACTGAAGTTTCTGGTTTTCACGGATAAAGGGGAAAATGAAGTCCTCGTAGATTGTTCCGGAGAGGCAGTTCATGGTGCTGGACAGTGTGCTGTGAAATTAAAAATTGGAGCTGCTAGTCATACGTATGTGATATTTCAGTTTCAAGCCACGATAGGAACAAATTAATCTCAAGAAGCATTTAGATGGTCAAAAGTCATATCATGTGTCATATAAAATACAAATTTAATAAATCCAGCATTTAGTTGGTCAAGAGTCATATCATGTGTCATATAAAATACAAATTTAATAAATCCAGCATTTAGATGGTCAAGAGTCATATCATGTATCATATAAAATACAAATTTAATAAATCCAGCATTTAGATGGTCAAAAGTCATATCATGTGTCATATAAAATACAAATTTATTAAATCCAGCATTTAGTTGGTCAAAAGTCATGTCATGTGTCATATAAAATACAAATTTAATAAATCCAGCATTTAGTTGGTCAAGAGTCATATCATGTGTCATATAAAATACAAATTTAATAAATCCAGCATTTAGATGGTCAAAAGTCATATCATGTATCATATAAATCACAAATTTAATAATCCATTTAAATAATACTCTACATCTTTCAATATTTATACTGTAATAAACCTAGAGACTCTTGAAGAGTTGAAATCTATTCTTCTGTTAGGTAGTATACACATTTTAAGGGAAACTAGGTTGCTTACAACGTAAGCATGACAGAACTGTTTTAAATTGTTCCTACAGCTTCTGTAAAAAAAATTATCATTCAAGACAATACATTTACATTCATTCATTGTTTTTATCGTTTGCCAAAAGGTTTCTGAGGGAATGATTCTCTTAAGTACAATCTTATAAAACCGTGCTTTTCTTTGAGGTAAACCATAAAAACCTATATAATCTTTAATCATATTGGTAGAAAAAACACTTGATTAATATCAAAACAAATACATCCACAGCTTCCATTAGACTAACTAAGCAAGAAAAAAAATAACCCTTTTATTTGTCTTACCTTAATGAAGCACTAAATACTCCCGCAATAAACAACCCAGGTAGACCGGGTACGTTGGCGACTGTATCCATGACATAATATGGGAGAACTTGATCTATTTTCTTGATTTTCTAAAAATTAAAATTGATAATTTCATATAGGATAGTTATAAATATGATATAATTAAACTTAAATAAAATGTTTTTTGTAAACTAGTCACCATGGGCAAATATAATCTATAGTGTTAATATACTAAGCACTAATGAGGTATTTTACATATCTAACTTAGGCAATTATGTATGGTACGCTATCATATGTGTACACTTTTTCTGACTAAGATAAATGTTATGGTAGTGATGATACACCTATTATTGCTTAATATAAACTCACTGTCTTGAATTAAAAAAAAAATAGCATATATTTTGATGCGTTCTAATCTTGCACTAAAAATATTTAAAATATTGAGGATGGGGGTCAACCACTAAATATTACTACCCTCCTGGTCCACAGGCCTACCACTTGTATAACATAAATTATAACAATAATATGAAGAGTTGTTTGTCCGTCATGAGCTTTGTCAATATACACCACAAGCAGAGGGCCTAAAATATAAAAAAATTGTATCCCATGTGCACTAACATGTGAACCTAGTAGATGTAATTTTTAACATTTTATTATATCTTTTAAATTGATATAAATATGGTTAAGAATAAATAAAATTAAGAGATATATTTCTGCTTTTTTAAGCAAAGCTAGGTACTGCTTCCATTTATTTATGTTCATAAAGACTTATAACAATCTAGTCTTGTTCTTTTTTTTTTGCTCTTTGTTTATAACTTTCCTCTGACAAAAACCTTTCCTTTATATAACAAGATTCTGGCATGAATTACTATATTTGACATTCACTCAAGTGTCAATAAAACTATTCTTATATATACATTCATCAATTAATGAGATATTAAACTATATAATTTGATGGGTAACGTTAATTTATATAAAATAGTAATAATAACTACTTTTATATAAAGTGCTATAAGTGATAACCTTAAAATCATACGTTTATAAATTTGATAGCTTTCATCCTACCAAAATCCTACTAAAGGTATATCAACTGTGCTCCTTCTTTAATGAGTTTGCCTGCCCTCTACCTAGGCTGAAAGTTAGTTGACATACCTTTGTAGTTACAGGATCACAGTCATGGTACGTAGCAAAGATGATTAATCCAATAGCGACTGTGACAGTTTTCATTGTTATGTTGCCCACGCAGAATATTGCCAAAGATCTGTGTATATTGAGGATGGGGGTCAACCACTAAATATTACTACCCTCCTGGTCCACAGGCCTACCACTTGTATAACATAAATTATAACAATAATATGAAGAGTTGTTTGTCCGTCATGAGCTTTGTCAATATACACCACAAGCAGAGGGCCTAAAATATAAAAAAATTGTATCCCATGTGCACTAACATGTGAACCTAGTAGATGTAATTTTTAACATTTTATTATATCTTTTAAATTGATATAAATATGGTTAAGAATAAATAAAATTAAGAGATATATTTCTGCTTTTTTAAGCAAAGCTAGGTACTGCTTCCATTTATTTATGTTCATAAAGACTTATAACAATCTAGTCTTGTTCTTTTTTTTTTGCTCTTTGTTTATAACTTTCCTCTGACAAAAACCTTTCCTTTATATAACAAGATTCTGGCATGAATTACTATATTTGACATTCACTCAAGTGTCAATAAAACTATTCTTATATATACATTCATCAATTAATGAGATATTAAACTATATAATTTGATGGGTAACGTTAATTTATATAAAATAGTAATAATAACTACTTTTATATAAAGTGCTATAAGTGATAACCTTAAAATCATACGTTTATAAATTTGATAGCTTTCATCCTACCAAAATCCTACTAAAGGTATATCAACTGTGCTCCTTCTTTAATGAGTTTGCCTGCCCTCTACCTAGGCTGAAAGTTAGTTGACATACCTTTGTAGTTACAGGATCACAGTCATGGTACGTAGCAAAGATGATTAATCCAATAGCGACTGTGACAGTTTTCATTGTTATGTTGCCCACGCAGAATATTGCCAAAGATCTGTGGAGACAATGAAAAATGTTGGTCATAACATGCGGAGTAATTATTATTATTATTGGGTTTTAGAGGCCCATCGACACACTGCGGTCATTAGGGCCTTATCATAATATAAAAAAAACATTTAGGACCCTCTATAGGGGTACTCAAATGGCCTCTGAGTAAAAATTGGGTTATATTTTAATGTGTAGCCAATTTTTTTTTCTTAACTTTCTTTACGAAAGTTTGTTCTACAATAAAGCATTATTAGATATATATCAACAAAAGTACAGTCCCATGTGACGGATATAGATCAGATCTCATATATAATTGGGCAAATGGGGTACCAAATTGATGAAAACTTATTACAGGTGACATTTTAACAGACTATCTCACCCCACGAACAATATATAAATAAGGTGGGAAATACAGATTTAATCAAACATCACATTGTGATGTAGCATTCTGTATTTTACACTATAAAATAAAGAAATTGGAACCAATTAAACTGTTTACCAAAAATTTAAAAATTACAACAAAATTTAGAAAATATTATTTTAAAAGAGGAAAACAATTCTATTTATTATAAGTAATTTAGCTGTTGTTGAGTGAATAATGCTGAAAACTTCAATTCGATTCAATTTAATATTTGAGATTAGTATTTTATATAGATTTTTTTTGGCACACCGTCTTACTAACCATTCGGGCTGTACGCTTATGTACTAATTACTTTAATGGTTTAGGAATGAGGGAGGCTACATTTATAGGAAGTGTACTGAAATTTTCGCGGAAAGAGAGTGGTAAACTACTTAGGAAAAACCACTCTCTGTACACCTGACCAGGATTGAAACCCGATCATCCCTTCATCCGAAGTCTAGTCTACTGTGAGTGTAGTGTCTTAGACCATGTGGCCATCGAAGCAGGTATTATATATAGCTCCGTGGCTAATTGCCAGTGATGTGGGCTTTTATTCATCTCTGCTTTGTTATAAAATGTATGCCATTGAATGGCGAAGAGGGAAGAGCGGGAAAGTTAAACTTGAAATTAAGTTAATGCTGCCATCTGTTAGACAATCATGGTACCATTCTAATGTAAATTGGTTTTTGAATAAAATAGTTTTTTTAATCATTAACAAATAATATTTGCCTGGGTCCATATAATACTTGAGATATAAAAGTAGTTTTCCTGGAAAATGTTTGTAATTTGACTCTCCCTATTTTTTTTATAGTACCCTAAAATTGTTGTTTTAACTCAACTTCTGGCACTTTTGATATCCGGCAGTGATATGAACTTCTGCACCATCCCTTGACTTGCAGCCAGTGAGAAAAGCCAAGCGAAGGTCATTCCCACAGTCACCGTCCAGAATGAACTTCGGACATATGGGCTAGGGTCCATGCTAAAAGAAATTTGGAAAACAAATGTTTTAATATGAGATAGATTTAAATAAAAGTTTTTGAATGAGGTCTCTAAAAATGAATCTTGACGATATTCTGAAAACGGATGTAAAACTAGGATTCATATATTTAATATATTTATATAAATTTAAATTATAATTTTGAAAATAATAATAAAATAAAGTGATATATAAGCTCTTTGAACCAACAGCTAAAGGATATCCAGGTTCAAACTCTGATCGGTGACAGAGATAATAATTTTATAAATGTAGTTTGTCACATATTCCTCACGATAATGCAGCTACGCTTTGTATAAAAGACTAATTTCTCATCAGCCTTATCGTTATTGGTTAAGAATTAATCTAATACTTATTTTTAAACAAAAACTTTGTATCTTTATTTGTTTGGAAAGTTGTCAAATTTTATGAAAGTTACAGATTCGAAGTTTTAGAAAAATTGTTTTTTTAAATTCTTTAAAATATATATTTTCATGGCAAGTCCCTTTGTCATAATTTTGAAGTTATTTTTGCCAAAATACTAAAACATGTATACATGTGTGAAACCTCTTTAACACAACATTAAAAATGTTGTAGAAGGTTTGTAACAATATTTTACAAAGTTTCATGAAATGTCAATTTCAGAAATCACAATATTTTTCACACATTAAAATAGTTTCTAAATATAAATAAACTGTTGTTTTTTTTTCAAAGAAGATCATGTTTTATCTTTTATATTTGAAGTACTAGTATTGAGACGTGCCGAAAAGATATTTCTCATATAAAATCGTAACATTGTTTGGATAACCACCTTTACTATCGTAAGTCTACTCAACTTCTTATAAAAACACCGTTATCGACTATCGGGCCAGTTTATGGGATTAAAAAGTTTTACGTTTCCGCTATCGTGTTTCTTCTTCTATAGTAAAAACGTATTTCTTAGGGACAGACCCTCTAGGTGTAGCAAAACTTTAGACCAAAAACTTTTTTTTAAAAAAGGAATATAAAATGTATCGTATTGACGTGAAAACTCGCACTTCCTTAACGTATGGGTTCTAATTTTGTAAAAACTCAATTGTATAAATGCACGTGATTTTTTATTCATACAAGCTTTAGTTTTATGATAAGAGTTAATATCTAGAATACTAGCAAGTCATAACAGCTCTCTAATTATTAGCTCATATTTATATTTTATTTCGTATATCATGTTCCAGATATTTTAGTTAGTAACATAAATGTTACGGTCCACCATGCATATTTTCTCCTTTTTTAAATAATCTTACAATAAATATTTGCCAAAAACTCGTAAGATTTGTGAAACGGAATAGCGTGCATTTGTGCAAAATCACTCCACCAAAGAGCATAATTTAAAATAATCTACACTGTTACTTACTTTATGGCATTATTAAATAAGAACACTGTTACAGAAAAATTGAGAAAAGAGAATCTACTTCGCCCACCAAAGAGCATAAGAATAAAATTAATTTTCAAATACCTTAACTAAAAAGAGTATGTTTGCTTATAGCTAAGGAACTATTGGTTTTATAGAAATATCTTTATGAGAAAAATATGTTTTCCTTTAACAGTACATACGGGGTGACCTGGCGGCCTAGGGGTAAGGTGTCAGACTTCTATGCTGGCGGCCGGGGTTCAATCCTCGGTCCTGGCAAAGATTTATCTGATTGCCAAACCCTTCCTTCACCTCTGACAAGACATCTTGTGAATGTGTGGAGTGCCAGGCCTCCACCGTGGTTCGCATCCCACGTTAAACTGTAGGTCCTCCATTTCATCTCACAATCACCCTGCCATTACACATTAGCGTGAGTGCGTATAACCCGGACGGGTAGTAAGACGCGGTGCTAATAATAAAAATAATAAAAATAATAATAATAACAGTGCATACGAGAACTTTAACAGTGATAAGTTATTTAGTATCTCAAATAATTGCAAAGAAATGATAAAATTGGGAAAATTTTCTTTATGTAAAGTAGCCTCAAATTCATTTTCATGTTAAAATGAGAATTTCTATATTGCTTATAATGAGAACAGTGTCTAGATTTAAAATTTAACCAAAATCGTTAGAGCAAGATTGAGAAAATAATTTTTCTTATTTTGCCTTTCAGTAAACTACCCTTAAATTTATGGTTTGATATATAATTCCAAAAAATTCTCGGGGGGACCTTATGAAAACCTTTATGCATCAAGTTTTAGCCCATCAGTAATATTGATTTAGCTCTAGCCCGAGGTATAGAAACACAGACGGCAACCAAAAAAACATTATTTTGGCTTAAGGGCATTTTTCTAAATCTCGAGTTCTATTTGTAGACGATCACAATCCATTTTCTTTGAGAAGTTGAGGGAAAGTAAAAAGAAATTGATTCAATTTATTCAGATATCCATGAAAATGAGTAATTAGTGCTAAACCATTACAAATATTTTAAATCTTGACATATTTTAGACAAAGTTACTGATCTTTTCTCTATCAATTTCCCAATACCAATCATTCCCAATATTTTTTTGTGAATAATAAATGTTTATTTTAATAGTTGTTCCAACTATTGTAAACTTTGCTTTTCAATCTTAATATGACAGTAAGAGTCTTGAAATGATTCGCGTATCCGAAGCTATTTTAGGGCTAGAATTTCATCGGCAAAACCTTATTTGGATATCATTAATTAGACAAAGCAGAGAAATATTTCTTTAAAGGGAACTGTTAATAATGTGGTAAATCATATTTATCTAAATTTGTTATTTCCTTAGTAAGGCCAAACAAACATAAGTATGTAAATATCTAATGATTTATTTAAGATAAAGATACTAGCATGGAGATAAATAATCAACAAATTCATTAGTGCACACCCCTATAGATGTTTTATTTTTCTAAAACAACATTTTATGAAAAAAAATATAATAATGGTTGTAGTATTTGGATAATTGTTAATAGGGTTTCAATGAAAATTATGCAAAAGTGAGTTAAATACGTTGAGATTAAGTAAAATTGTAAAAAAAAAAGTAAATACCTATATTTGTTTTTATCTTTCTGAAAATATAAACTATTATTTGGGTATGAAAATAAATTTTATCAGTTGAACTCGTTTTATTGGCGAATATAACATAAAGTGGGCTCAGTGAAAATATATCACGATCTTATAGAGATATTCTGAAGCGCAGGGATAGGAAAGTGAAATATTGGGAACACCTTGATAGTTTAAGCTGATAAGATCATGAAACAAATATCCAATTTTATTGTATTTGTTAGTTACGGTTATAGCTGCGTCTAGATATGATATTCTTTAAATTGAAAAATGACACCTAGAGGCGTGAATTGAGCCCGGTGTCTTTGGCTTAGTAAGCTAATAATTTAACCGCTGATCTATCTAGGAGTCCTCCCGTTTCCTGGGTCCTTGATTCACAATTATTTTGAGGCATAGTCCTTGATGGACTTGAGAAGTTGCATATGAGTGGTCAATTAAGATCTTGAGCCATCATATAAAGAAGCTTTATTCGACTCGGTAAGGCATTGTACTGCCAATAGTACAATGACAACTGTACTAATGCGCAAATTTGACTTTGCCTTAAAATAGGATTGAAGAATAACCCTTGGTAAGGGACAACTCCTGGATAGATCAGTGGTAAGAGCATAGGAATATTAGGATAAACGTCCTTAGTTCGATTCCTTTGTCTGTCCAGATTTCATTTTCCAATTTAAAGAATCTAATATAAGTTGTTGAACCATATGTTTATTAAGTGACTTGTGGGTAATGACATACTTAAATAGTTCTAAGCGTCCGCCTTCATAGCTTCTTTGCCAGACCACCTGAGGGCCACCAAGCTTCCACAATCCTATGATGATGACGGTAAGACACGAACCCACTGTAACGAATGACTGAAGGAAATCCGTCCATACAACGGCCTTCAGTCCACCCTAATGGGAATGAGGACAGAATAAATAATACAGATAAACACTTGTAGCTCTTTAAACACTATAAACCTTCTTCGGTGATCACATGGTCTAACACGCCATCCTCGCAGTATACCTGACTGCTGATGACGTAGAGATCGAGGTTCGATTCTCGGTTGGGTTTACTGAGTGTGCTTTTCCCAAAATAGTTTTCCCCACTTAATTGATGAACATGTGGACACATTTCTTATAAATATAACCTTATTAATCTCTAAATTAAATAGCGTATTAGTACACAAGTTCATATAGCCCGAACTGGAAGGAAGACGCAGTGCTAGCAAAAAAAACCAGTAGAACTCACTTCATTCAAATTATTGATATTGAATTAAAACAAAACTAAAAGTATGATTACAATTGTGTATGCTTACCAACATTGTGTATAAAATGCAGACTATGCAGACAGCTGTTGTAATCAGATGAATACTTACACCTGACACTAGAACAAGATAATTATATAAATCACTTATGTATAGATAATGATAAACGGTGTCTAGATATTAAATTTAATCAAAATCGTTTAAGTGAATTTTGAGAAACTTGATTTTTTTTCTCTTTTACCATTCAGTAAGCTACCCTTAAAGTTTAGGTGTATAATTCCAAAAATCCCTTGGGTGGACCCTTATTAAAACCCCAAATACCAGGTTTTCGCATAATTGGTGAAATAGTTTCAGCTCTAGTCCGAGGTACAGACAGATATACATATGGACAGACAAACAGATAGTATTGTGAAAACAACTTCTTTGGTTTCAGATGTTCTTAAAACTTCGACATAAATCAAAATATCGAGTTATATTTCTTAACGATCACAATACTTTCTCTTCGAGGAGTTGAGAGAAAGTAAAAAATTATGACTGTGAGAGTATGGCAACAAAGAGCCTTTAGAAAATGTACACATTTGTTTTATACATACGATTATCGTTTCAGTATATTTATAGCTGTCTAAATTTCCTTCGTAACCGAATCATACTTTATTTGAACTTACCTTGATTAAATGCCAAAGCTGGCACGTATATGACGATTGGAATGTACAGCAAAACGGTGATTGCGAATAGCACTGACGCCAGAACACGAACTTGTGGACTAAAACGTAGCTCCAAATACTGAAATAATATATTTTAAAGTACAATTTTGAATAATAAAAGTTTTAGGGATTATTCAATATTATTAAATATTCGAGATAAAATGTTCGTACGTTTTCACACGTGTAAAGTTAGGGATAAATTAATTTTGTTGATTAGAGAAGCTTCTTCATAAAGAGGGTAATGAAATGAAATTTTCATAAACATTTTTTCTATATTTTCATAATCAAAATAATGTTTTAATTATATTGTTCAAATGTGTACTCTGTTTATCATAAAATTTTGCATCATGACTTTATCTCATAATATGCGCCGTAACTGGAAAAAAAAGTTAAAATTCTTACTTTGAAAATGTACACTATGACCCTATATTCTATGCTATCAATACTATAACTGTTCAGACTCCTATGTAATCTAGGTACTAGTGTTGGAGGTGTAAAAACATAAACAGACACACAAAGAAATTTTATACGAATAATATAAGTTACATTTATAAATGATTTTATGGTAAAAGTTATATTTAAAGCAAGGAATATTGATGTTAACCAGAGATGCTTGGACAAGAAGGGTAATTTTATCGTATAACGGTACACCATAAATGAAAAAAAAATTGTGTAAACATCCTCAAGTACCCGGTTTGGTCTCAGCCTAGTTCTTACCCTCTAACGTAGTGCGGTGCAAGATCATTAGCTTAAACCTCTTGACCACTTGTTCGAATGTATAATTATTTATGTGGGAATAGCACACGTTACCTCTGGGATAGCACATGAATATTCTCTGCAAATGAGCAATCTCAAAATTGTAATCTGATAATTTTATCTTGTCATCAACGTCCCGGCACATATCCTGTATGTATGTATTTTTATTCTAAAGAATTAGATTTAAGGATGGTATATATGACTTGCTACAAAATATTTTGTCCTTGATTCTAATCCCTATTTCTCCATTATTGGCAGATGAGAACAAATGAGACTGTAGGCTTGGCTCACTTGTTCAAAGATTGAGCTGAACATAATTTGAACCTCATATTAACTAACATGTTAGCTTTCATAAGAAGAAACAGGATTAGGAATTAAGTTATCAAGGAAAGAGAAGGTATACTGGAAATACATGAAATAGTAAAGGAAGCAAGAGAGAGATGATATAGGCATATAATGAGGATGTTGGATCACATGAGATAGTAGAGGAAGCAAGAAAGAGGTGGTATGGGCATGTAATGAGGGTGTTGGATCACATGAGATAGTAGAGGAAGCAAGACTGAGATGGTTGAGGCATTGAATGAAATTTAAAAAAAGATAGGATGCTAATTAAATGAATAATGAAGGGAAAATACTGCAAGGGACGCCAAGAAAGAAAGGGGAGAAGCCGATAACAAAAAGTTTGCAAGTGAGAGGAAAAGATTAGAAGCAATTAAAGGTGTAAGAATGATGGAAGGAAAATGGAATATGAAGGTAATTTTTCTAAGCCCACCTTAACACAGGCTGGAAACAGTTGATGATAATGATTAACTAACAACATTAAATGTATGTAACATTTCTTAAAGGAGGCTATTAATCTTGATTATTGTACTGGGATTTTATTAATATTATTATTACTTTTTAGTTGTTTGTTATTTTTGATATTTTTATTATTCTTTATTATTATTTACTATTTTTCCGTAACTATTCATCAGTATATATAACTATTTAGCTATTATTGTTTATCTTGTTTTCTCGTGTAATTTATATGTATCTGTAAGATATTTGTGTAATTCTAAGTACTGGCCTATTATAGGTCTTACGACTGTTGGCCAGACCTATAATAAAGGAAATTTAATTAGAAATTATTATTATATTTTTTATAATACTTACCTCATATATTGAGGTCAATTGTAAATCAAAAAACACAGGCAGAAAAACGTAGCTACTAATGACACAAGCAATTATGATGCTGATACAAATTATGTAGAACTGACTTCCATAGATATATACATCTGACGGGATACCCATCAATGCTATTCCAGATATTTGACTGAAAAAAACCACACAAGAATTTATAGTATCGTTTCAATTACAATAATTAAATGTATAAACGAATTGTTTTAAGCACTCAGTCTGGTAAACAAGTAGCATTTGATTCTTCTAATTTGATTGTGCGTATTATGTGTTACAGGCATTTAAAAAGATAAAATAAAAGAATATGTTTATTAATTTTATCACTCTTATTGTTTGGAACAATTTACGTGAATAGTTTATTCATTATGTTCTAATAAAGATGTCAATGCGCTTTCTTCATTTAATAATTAAATGTGTTCTTCGTAAAATATTTAATGTTTATATCCGCATGTAAGCAGAACTATATTAAAAGGCACAAAAAAATAATTTTAGTTGCCAGGGGAAAATAAAATACATCATTGTAGTTAGGTGAATGTTTTTTTTGTTGTTACATTATTTAATGCGTTTGAATCTAAGTAATATAAAAACACAAATGCTTCAAATGAGAATTATTTTAGTCTCTTTTCTTCTATGCTATCCACTATTAATCAAAATCTAGAGCCTTTCTCAGCCTTATTAATGACCATATGAACATCTTAAGATCACCCCTACCCCCCTAAAAAATACCTGAATATGAGAGACATGGCTATAGGAACTACCCCCATGGTTTTCCCCCCATGCAGGTAGTCCACCTTGGTGTACCCGACAACTGTTGACAAGGCCAGCATGAGGATAAAGGCGCTATGGTCAAGCCATCCGAAATGAAGGTATCCCATATCGTCTGATGCTTTGCTCGAGTTAGTCGACATTATCACCTGTATGGGAACAAACCATGCAGTTTAGTGACAAAACAACTTTACATTTTAGTCAGAGTTCAATAATTAAATACATACTTAATCAGATCTTAGGGCAGTATTTCGATTATGAAAATGTCAGAAACGAATTATGTGGGGAAAAAAGACCGCGAGGAAGGCCAAGAAAGATATGGGAGGAGGGGAATGGCAGCAATTAAAGGAAGAAGAATAGAGGAAGTCGGAGGCATTTTACTAGACTAAGCAAGCCACAGGCTGGAAAGATTTGATAAAAATGGGTATATATCTCGTTTATATAGTTTTCATACAATTATGGAAGTGTATCTTTTGAAACAAGACCCAGGTTTTTTGTTTGTTTTAGGGAATCTCCTTTTTAAACCCTATTGAATTCGTAGGACTAGACTGATCTACAATCCTAGCTAGCTGGTGATAATCAGTGAACAAATTATAATATATTTTATTTTAAACGTCTATTCTCCCTCTAAGAAAGCATCAAATAAATAGTCAATATTGCAATCACATTTAATTTGCCGTAATGGGAATATATTACCTTGATATATTTATTTTTTTCCATTAAAAATATGGTGACGGATAATTTTTAAAATCCAGTTTATCATACAATGGCTTAAATTTATAAATAAAACAAAATTTAGTTCAATAGCTTCGTATACCGATTGATTTAATAAAGTTATTAGCTACCTTGAAAGACACACGTCTTGCCTTGACGGAATACACTATGACCCTATATTATAAACTATACCATAGTGTAATACTGCAAGGTAAACTTGCTACCCTACAGGTTAAATGAAGAGTACAATAAACTTAACATATTATCAGTACTTTATACTTAACCACATTATTTTTTGTGTCATCAATTATTCAACTAAATTGCACATTAGATGAAATCGTCATTTAAGGCTAAAGTGTATGGACTTGGGTTCATCAATAAATAAATAAAATGTGCGGTGCGTTTTATGTAGATAATTAATTATATTCCATATTTTGACAATATGTAATGTTATAATTTCAAAAATATTTCTCTTCTAACAATTCATTGTGACAATTAAATGAAATATCAAAACACAGCTAGCTACAAAACAATATTGTTTTCTTCAATCATTTCCTCTAATGGCTTCTTGAGATTAACTTTCAAATTAAGTCGATGCACAGTAACGGATACAAATGAAAACTATTATATCGGTATTTGTATTTACCCAATAAGTCAGAGGAGTTAAAATGTCGGTAGATATAATTATGTCGTAGGTGATTTTCCAAATGTGTGGTTTAAGCTTATACGTGAAATTATAAATGGCATATAATAAATTGTTGCTGAAACAATGGATTGTTATCAGCAAGGTCTCCTAAGATGTCGCGGAATATTTGTTCAAGGTACTTTAACAAAAGTAATTTGCCACAGAATTCAATCTTAAATTCCAAAGTTACAATTGATTTTGAGGACAGTTAATTCGTTAACAATCTGATCAACATTATGAAAATAAATAAAAGTTTAAAACAACTGTGTGCAATAATAACTAGGGATAATTTTAGTTTCTTTCATTGCTGACAAATGGTAGCTGTAAACATAAATACTATTCATCAATTACAAAACAATAATCTAAATATTTATATAACAAGTATAAAAATCAAACTATAAAAATATATTAAACACAAAAAATTTAACATTATTTTATCTAATAAATGTAATTATTCATATGCGCTCTCTATAACTTACATTAATTAGTATATGGACTCAAAACTAGAAGCAATATTTCTAAAAAAAACATTACCATAATACATTCGTTCAATCTAGAGAGGATCTAAGAAAATTGGTTTAAAAAATATATCAATAAAATACTTGGTTATGATTGGTGTATTGAATACCTTGTTCAGTCTAGTGCCAATATTTTATATTTGATCCTAATAAAAAAAATTCTATCGTACAAATTGTGTTTTTAATGAAAGTGTTTGGACAACGGTTTTTTTTCTTATTGTTAGAACAAATATCTCTTTGTAAGTTTATGAAGAGGTAGAAGGAATTGGCCGCGATTTGGGACGTGACTTCACCGCTCATAAAAAAAATACACTCCAACGCACAGAACTTTATCTTTCTATCTTAAAGTAGAGATATTTATTAAAAATTCATAAGACTTTTGTAAATATATAATACAACTGTTGGCTGAAACATTCAACTAAGGTGTATAAATGAAATATATATAGAAAGTAAAATATATATATATATATATAGACATGTCTATAACTCAGGAACCTCATATATTTCAATTTAAATAATTTTATTATTATTACTAATACTAAACTTCTAAAATACATTATTTTATATCAAAAATAATTTCAAAGATATGATCAATATTGTAGATCTACTCTTATTTAAAGTAGAATACAATTCATTTTTATGGGTAAATTAGAATTGACAATTAGTTCGTAGTTTTAATCATACGAGCCTATTTAGATAAAATCGATTAGTTCTCTTCTTACATTCCATTCTAGGGTTATATAATTATCGGATTACAAACAATCATTGGGTGGAACTTATGAAATCATTGATTCCAAGTTTGATCCCAATCAGTAAAATGTTTCCAGCTCTAGCTTCAGATACATACAGAAGGCATCGTTAAAAACTTTCAGGGTTTCATGAAATGTTGACATTTATTAAAATGTCGAACTCGATTTTATCGATAATCACAATACTTATCTTTCCATAAGTTCGATAGAAAGTCAAAAATGTGAGCTGTATAATGTTTAGATTTAAATTTAATAATTTATAAAAAATTGTAACTAATTATAATCTCACCTTATGAAACTCTGATACATGTGAATGTTGAACAAAATGCGAGAAGGCCAACTTTTCTCACATATCTCTTCTAGTAGACATGTTAAGCTCGGCAGTTTTTGACTCCAAGATGATGTTTAAACTTTAAGTTTGAAGGTACGCATTATTAAGAGTGATAGTTATGTAACGAGGATAACAATTACTGTGACGTGTGACCTCTTTTTATATTACTCTAAAAATGTGGGTTGGCTAATAGGATAAGATTATACAGGTGGGAGGAGGAACTAAATTAATTCTTGTTCATACAAATATTTATAAACTTGAATTCACAAAGTAAAATAAAGCATTTAAATGTTGAATGATTCTTAAGCTATCAATTATTAAATGCAAATATTTTAAGTATCATATTTATGTAGTTTATGATATAAAACATTACTGGTTTACTGTGCAAAGTTTATCACATTAATATTCTTAAACTTTCACTAAATTTGTGTTTTATTATACGAATATTTGACAAAAAAAATATTTTTTGTAGCAATAAAACATATTTAATTTTATCAAACATATTTTACTTACCGTATTATTTCAAAAGTGTTTTAATAAACATAGATAACCAATATTTAATTACAAACATTTTCAGATCAGACAGTTTTCATCATAGGCTAAGATGTTTTTACAAATTACTTAATTAGGCATGTTTTTAAAGTATTTTTTTTTCTTTCTTAAAAAAATACATGCAATCACAATAATATTAACATACTATTAAACAGTAATATCTTTATTAAAATGATTTACTAAGATGAGTAAATATACAGATTTTAATGTATAATGAAATATTTTACGGTGCCAATGATTTGAGAAAAATTGCGATAGCTATATTATTAACACTTTAATATAAATTAAAGCATTAATAAGAATTTATTATATTATTTCCACCACAACTTACTATTCATTCGCATATG
This sequence comes from Timema shepardi, assembly GCA_902151425.1. Classification (NCBI taxonomy): domain Eukaryota; kingdom Metazoa; phylum Arthropoda; class Insecta; order Phasmatodea; family Timematidae; genus Timema; species Timema shepardi. The sequence continues at coordinate 485,678 of CABFVX010000010.1, read as the reverse complement.
TAATAAGTAAGCTAATGTGTGTAGGGATATTTAAGCTTAATTTTATAGTAAGTGTACCCACATTTGCATGGAGGTTTATTGGAAACCGTTTAAGATAAACTGCTCTGAGTAATCCTGACCAGGACTTTAACCTAGATATCAATATAACCTCTTTTAATAAAATTAGATTTAATTGGGAAATAGTATGAGTTATAGTAAACTAAAGACTAATCTTAGCATATTTAATTACTCCTTAGAGTTAATACAAAATAAAAACACGGTATTGAAAAAGAATTATCCTATTAAATAAAATTACAAGAAAATATTTAAACATATATATATATATATTATCCTAATAAATAAAACTATAAGGTAATATTAAAACATATACATCACTAACATATCATAATTTTGAATTTAAGGAATAACATTACTATCGATATTTACAGTATTGATAGTTGGATAACATAGCAATTATAATACGTTTAAAGAATTTACCAAGGTAGCTGAGATATTTTCAATCAAGGGTTGTTACCCTTGGTTAGTTACTGAGAAAATTTAGAAAGTACATGGGCTTGGTTCTTAATTGAGGGAACCCAAAAACGTTGTCTATGAGCATATACATATATAGACTTTTAAATATATTTGAAAGGAAAACATCTTCCACTCTGAAAACTCAAATATACCACATATTTTGATCGATCATTAAGACCTAAATGCCCTCGAAACTAAATGTCGCTGATATAGGAGAGGCAAAAAGGATCTTTTTAAACTTAATTATTTAGTTTAAGAGAGAGGATCAAAGCTGAACTTGTATTCTCATTTAAATTTTCCTCCTCCCCTGTTTGCTCTTCTACTGTCAGAGCGATACACCCAGAAACGTTATAAGCCCACATGGTTTATGACCTTTTATGAATTTGTCATAAACTATTTTAGAAACTTAAGCATACATCTTAATGAGAATAAGCATATAATTGCAAAGTTAAGAATAAGCATATAATTGCAAAGTTAAGAATGCAGATTCATGGTTTTATTAATTTTTTTAGCACCACATATAACTAACTACACGTTAGGGTCATACACTCATGTACTAATTACCATATACGTCTTAAGGGCGAGAAAAAAAACTATTTTATAGGAAGTGTTCTAACATTTTCATGAATGTAGAGAGGAAAACTATTTTATAAAAACCTTCCTCAGCACAAACGACTGCTATTTAGGCCTTGGTCTCTCCATCATCGGAAGTCTAGTCTACTACGAGTCAACCACACTCCCTGTGGGGTTGCGTACCTATAACAGTGGTCCAATGGGCAGCTCACCCCCACAGGAAGTGAGTTGTTAAATTACAATATGCAAGTATATCACCAGGGACCTTTAATGATCTATTTTCTTCAAGCCCTCCCGACCCCTGTCTCACCAGCATAATTATAGTTAATCCTAAAGGAAATTACTATAATGATGCCTGGGTAAAAGCAAGAACTAAGCAAAAATTACCATATGGCCCAAAGGCAGTTTATTACAATGGATGTTAAACCAGAAATTAATATACAATATGGTCTGATAGACATAAAGACAATAATGACTATCCGTCGTGTCTGACAATACTACGCCCCGTACGTTTATACAAATAATATTGACGTTCTATAACAACAGAAACAGTTTCACAATAGGATAGTTCAATAATTAAATTTGCTGCGGCTCAAAGCCTACGCATATAAAATACTCTAAACATCTCGCTACTCATAGCATCATAGGTACAACACATCTGTCAACTAACGCAATACGTAAATACATATATCCAAGGTCGTACTAAATAGCAAATACTCCTACACAGAAATAAAGGTAACAGTCAACTTACATCATAACTAAACTTGCTTCTACCCTGTCAGTTAACATAATAACAAAGTAACATTGAACTAACTTCATCTGGCCGATGATATAATAAATAAACCTATTTACAATATGACCAACAAAAGTAAACTAAGAGACCCACGGTTATCGTCATATGACCTCTAACACAACTAATAATCAGATACTTTTAACTCCGGACAGACGGCTACGTTTAACTAAGTTTACAACCCTAGCCTGGAAAACACTAGCTAATGGCCAAAGGTCGGATATATAACAATTTACATTATTCTTCACTAAGATTTCAACCCTAGCCTGAAAACAATTAGCTAGAGGCTAAAGACCAAATTATATAACCATTTACATTACTCTTCACTGAGATTTGAACTCTAGCCTGAAATTAACTATCTCGCAGCCAAAGATCAAATTTATTCTTTTACGATGACTTACATAATAAATATCCTGAGGCCCTACATAGTGCCCAAGTGTGCCCTACTTCTAGATGGCATCAAAGAGTGCCGTACTTTGCTAAACATATGCTTATATCTAGTTCTGCTCAGCAGGGGGAAAACATGGGAGGTAACAATCACCTCATAATGCGGTCATGAACAGCCAATCATAAAAGATTATGTCTTCCACGTTGTCTTCACACAGCTCCGTTGAGACAAACAGCCAAGGGGGTGGGGGTGAGCTCGGGTAATCGAAGCACAGAATAAAACACTTAGACCGGCCACCTCACGCATGCACTCTTCAAATGGATAGTTTTCGTCAGAAAAATGTTCGACTCAAACTTTAAGTTCCCAAACAGAGTCTATAGCATTGAGGATGAACAAGGTTGTTCCGTGGCGCGACCGTCGAATTTGTACGAGAGCCCAGCTTGACTTTTGAATGGTGAGTACACAGATGTTGTTGGTGCTGGGCTAGTCTCTATCCACGGTACACTAGTAAATTAGACCATGAGTCCACCAGAGCAGGTAATATTAAATTTAACGTTCTCTAGTTATCTCAGAAAATAAGCAAGACATCAAAACAAATCAGGCACCGAAACTTCAGGTCATACCATATATTTATTGAAAGTGCTGGGTTTTCAAATTGCAAGACATATTGGGCGGATGATAAGAGGTATGGGTATGAATAAAAAATGGGAACCTACTTGAATTATAGAGATAGGTGCTGCTTTCCACACTTCTCTACACTGAGTATCATCTCTTGTTAACATGTGATCAATTTTCCCTTAAATAAAATAAAAATAATTCAACGCTGCTCCGTAGATGTTGCCAGTAGCTACTTCTTATCCCAGCAAAGCATCTTCAGGCATATTTGAAGCCAAGGAAATTTGGCAACAGTTATCAGAAAAAAAGAGAAGATATATTTTTTTTATCACAAGACCTGCAATTCCCTTAGTAACTATTATAAGTGTTTTTTACTGTAGTTATGTCTCACTTATATTACCAGGAAGAGTTTTGTGATGCATATGAGATACCTCTGAGTCTATTACATAGTCCCCTTGTCACTGAATAAGAAGAATAGCCGATCTGGACAGCTTTTCACAAAACGATTGCGCAAGTTTCTTAAGTAAATCCAATTCTCGATGCAAAGTCCTATCAAAGTTCATAGATCATCATCTAGACTTAAACTTTGTAAACGTTATAGAATTTAAAGCTAATGAATGTACAGTTTAGGAAACTCCAAAATGTTACATTTAGAGACACAGGCGAGTTACTTTCCTTGGTATATAAGGTCTGCTTACTAAATCATTCGTTACATAATGCTCTCTAATGTTAGAAGACCTCAATCATAGAAGAACTTTCTCTTCAGGTCGAATCCGATCCTTTAAGCGTTTTCCCACGTATTTCTTCATGAAAGGCACGATGAGTCTTTGGTCCAATAGGTCAGGATCGGTGAACCCGGTCACCCAACTGACCAATAGGCCAACTATTAGGACCATTAACGTTCCAAACACACTGTATAGCATGAAGGACACTCTGTACAGGATGAAAACTTCAGAGTTATCCGGGTTTGTCAGCTGAGATCTGTTGAGGAACATCAATTTAGTTACATATTTTTTAATTTAAATAGACAAACAAATCTTACCATTATTATTTATTGTTTATTTAAATTACTAATATTTAGTACCGTGAGAAATAATAAGACCCAGTTCGGTAGTAACGTGTTCTAAGAAGTCACACTCTATATTTAATTGACTACCGATAATGGGGGGTAAGGTTCCAAATCCCAGTAGAGTGTAGTAAGGGTGTATTTTCCAAGATGGTTTTTCACTACCTCTCCACGCAAATGTGGGTAGACATTAAATAAATTTAACCTTCCTATCCTTAACACATAATACTATTTATTAGTTCACAGAAGTATATCTTGAAAGCGAATAAAACACGGTTCTAAAAAGTAGTTAAATAAATGGTCTTGTGTTAATATAAAATAAAAGGCTAGTTAGTATTTTTATTATGTTTGTCTATTGGTTATTATTTAGGGTCAACCCAACCATTTCCCTTAGCCCTTTAGTTTATATATCTCTGTATGTAAAAAAGCTAAACCCACGCACTGACTGACTCACTCATCACCGAATTTTCACAATCACAGGATATGTTAACTCGAGATTTTGCGGTAAGAATCCTTTTAGGCCCTAGGAAAGAGTCAATACGTGGTTTTATGAAATTCGTCTTCAAAGGGGGGCGGTCAAATTCTCAAAATTATCTTATGTGTATTTTGAAAAAGTGATGGTTGAAATTTGAAACTAGGGTTTATTTCTATAACTGGGAAAGTAGATTATATTTATGATTTTTCAAATTTCATCCTGTATTTGGGTGGATAAGGCCAAAAATGAGTTGAGAAATCTCATGTCCTCCAATCTTGACTAAAATTGATATTTGAGTGTTCTTAAGGTCTCAGAATATGAATATTACATTATTTTGTGTAAGCTACCGTCACGATTGGCCTTAAGGTACCTTGGATTAAAGCGGATGGGGAGTTTAAATCTTCCAATAAATAATATACTATAAATACTTAATCATCAGTTTGGTAGAAAATTGGCTAAGCAGGCAGTTAAAGAGACCACTCTAAATAATTATGAGAGTGTATTGTCTAGTTACATACCCGGCTTGATGTTTGTGGTCATAGCTCTGTGTCCCGTTAAAATCATCACATCCTTCGACGGATAAAGGTAACTGAGGGAAGGAGAACGACCCAGACGCCATGGCGTGTTGAGAGCCCAAAGACATCCAACTCATCAACAGGAAACTTGTGATAGTTCCAACCAACGCCCCCTGGAAATTTAAAAGTGAGAATATATATTGGACGGAGAAAAGACAGTGGTAACTTGCGTAAAGATACTATTCCAAAGTGATAAACTATTTTTTTTTAAATCTACGGATGACTGCGCACCTCCGGTAACACATGTACCATAAGTTGAACCCCACCCCTATATATCATGATAAGAATATCTTGGAAAACCCCAAGATATCAAACTCGTTATCAAGTAGAGATAATTATTATTTCACAATTAAATTCTTTTGATTACTGAGATGTAATTTAGCGTATTATGAATTATATACCTTGGCATTGGCCCAAGGAAATACCATTCCAAGAGTAAACAGCCCGAGAAATGTTCCCATTGTTATTCCTGACAAGCTCAGTGACAGCTGTAACAATAAAAGAACATTATATATATATATATATATATATTTAAATATAAATACTTATCGATACATAATACGTACAATTTATGTACAAATAGATGTAAATGCAAAGAGTGGATGCATATGGTTAAGCCCTTCATTTATATTTGCATTCAATGTTTATTTCCTATCTTGGTCCTTACGTTATTCCTTTTACAAGTCCCTATCTAATTGTCGTATCATTCTTTACAGATTGCTTTTTTCACCTTTTTGTGTTTTTTAGTGTACTCTTTATATGAAGTTGCATTACGCGTTTCACACTACCCGCAGATGAGTTCTGGTAGAATGAAACCTAGATCGGGGGATTGGGCGGTAACAATCGATTTTCTTGAAGAGGTGACCATTAATGCTCTGTCCAGCGGCAGAATTGTGAGGTGTGAACTGTATTTTTCTTTTCATTTTAAGACAATATTGATTTGGTTCCTTTTTATATGTTTCCACCCATCTTTCCTCTACCCTCTTCCAAGCATAATTTAACCTATTACAAGGAATTATTAACACATTTCAATTAATATTCAGAGTTAAATATATGACCTCTGGATATGAATGGTCAGAAAAAAATAATTAACAGTGGGATGAACTTGTATGTTAGTGAGAAGCTTTATTTTAAGATTTATTTATAAACTAAATATTTTCAGATCTAATCTAATCAAAATGATTCTATATCGTGACTTTATTTAAATACAATTTTACAATGTATTATAATTTATAACAAAATATTTAGATTTCATCTTTTGTATTTAAAAATTATTTGCGTTTCTGTAACTGGGAGCTACGTCGTGTTGGTGTTGGAAGTTCTATGGGTTTAAGATGAGTGCAACATCATGACGACTGCCCTAGTTTGGACAGGACAAGATGCTTCGCCTTTATGCCTGCGGAATATTCCTCAGCTGGTAATCCAGGTAGAATTTCTACTCGTAGTGGCCTCAGGGCAACGTGTTAAGAGCTTACTCTAAGGGCAGCTAAATGTCTGTTGAGGTTCCTGTGTGGTAGTAAATTGGAGGAAATTGCCCCACACCACACATCAATTATTATTGCGATGGCACTAGAATCGGATGTAGCAATATTTGGTATCAACCGTATCCACGTTTATCAACTCCAGATCTGATTGCGTTGGGGATTGAAGATAATATCATAAATGTATGGATCCTGTTTTAATTTTTTTTAACTAGTATTCACCTCAAACACTCCACCAAGTCTCTCCACTATGAAGACCATGGCGATGCATACCAGCCCTATGACAACCACCGTTATCTTGAGGATTATGTGAGCTCTAGATTGAAGTCTCTTGTTTTCACGGATGAAGGGGAAAATGAAGTCCTCGTAGATGGTCCCGGAGAGGCAATTCATGGTGCTGGACAGTGTGCTGTAAAATAAAAAATTGGAGCTGCTAGTCATACGTATGTGATTTTTCATTTTCAAGCCACGATAGGAACAAATTAATCTCGAGCAGCATTTAGATGGTCAAAAGTCATATCATGTGTCAAATAAATTCAAATTTAATAAATCCAGCATTTATATGACCAAAAGTCATATCATGTATCATTTAAAATTCAAATTAATACATCTAGCATTTAGACGGTCAAAAGTCATATCATGTATCATATAAAACTCAAAATTAATAATCCAGTTAATTATTACTCTACATCTTTCAACATGTATACTGTAATAAACCTAGAAACTCTCGAGGGTTGTATCAAATTTGAAATCTATTTTTCTGTTAGGTAGTATATACATTTTAAGGGAAACCAGGTTGCTGACAACGTAAGCAAGAATTGACAGAACTGTTTTAAACTGTTCCTATAGCTTCTGTAACAAATTTTATTATTCAAGTTAATACATTTACATTCATTCATTGTTTTTATCGCTTGCCAAAAGGTTTCTGAGAGAACGATTCTCTTAAGTACAATCTTATAAAACCGTGCTTTTCTTGGAGGTAAACTATAAAAAACCTATATAAACTTTAATCATATTGGTAAAAAAAACTCTTGATTAATATCAAAACAAATACATCCACAGCTTCCATTAGACTAGCATTATTATCACTAAGCAAGAAAGAAAATAACCCTTTTATTTGACTTACCTTAATGAAGCACTAAATACTCCAGCAATAAACAACCCAGGTAGACCGGGTACGTTGGCGACTGTATCCATGACATAATATGGGAGAATTTGATCTATTTTCTTGATTTTCTAAAAATTAAAATTGATAATTTCATATAAGATAGTTATAAATATGATATAATTAAACTTAAATAAAATTTTATTTGTAAACTAGTCACCATGGGCAAATATAGTCTAGAGTGTTAATATAATAAGCTCTAATGTGGTATTTTACATATTTAAATCTGGGAAATATGTATGGTACGCTATCATATGTGTACACTTTATCTGACTAAGATAAATGTTATGGTAATGATGATACACCTATTATTGCTTAATATAAACTCACTGTCTTTCATTAAAAAAAAAAGCTTATAATTTTATGCGTTCTAATCTTGTACTAAAAATATTTACTATATTGAGGATGGGGGTCAACCACTAAATATTACTACCCTCCTGGTCCACAGGCCTACCACTTGTATAACATAAATTATAACAATAATATGAAGAGTTGTTTGTCCGTCATGAGCTTTGTCAATATACACCACAAGCAGAGGGCCTAAAATATAAAAAAATTGTATCCCATGTGCACTAACATGTGAACCTAGTAGATGTAATTTTTAACATTTTATTATATCTTTTAAATTGATATAAATATGGTTAAGAATAAATAAAATTAAGAGATATATTTCTGCTTTTTTAAGCAAAGCTAGGTACTGCTTCCATTTATTTATGTTCATAAAGACTTATAACAATCTAGTCTTGTTCTTTTTTTTTTGCTCTTTGTTTATAACTTTCCTCTGACAAAAACCTTTCCTTTATATAACAAGATTCTGGCATGAATTACTATATTTGACATTCACTCAAGTGTCAATAAAACTATTCTTATATATACATTCATCAATTAATGAGATATTAAACTATATAATTTGATGGGTAACGTTAATTTATATAAAATAGTAATAATAACTACTTTTATATAAAGTGCTATAAGTGATAACCTTAAAATCATACGTTTATAAATTTGATAGCTTTCATCCTACCAAAATCCTACTAAAGGTATATCAACTGTGCTCCTTCTTTAATGAGTTTGCCTGCCCTCTACCTAGGCTGAAAGTTAGTTGACATACCTTTGTAGTTACAGGATCACAGTCATGGTACGTAGCAAAGATGATTAATCCAATAGCGACTGTGACAGTTTTCATTGTTATGTTGCCCACGCAGAATATTGCCAAAGATCTGTGTATATTGAGGATGGGGGTCAACCACTAAATATTACTACCCTCCTGGTCCACAGGCCTACCACTTGTATAACATAAATTATAACAATAATATGAAGAGTTGTTTGTCCGTCATGAGCTTTGTCAATATACACCACAAGCAGAGGGCCTAAAATATAAAAAAATTGTATCCCATGTGCACTAACATGTGAACCTAGTAGATGTAATTTTTAACATTTTATTATATCTTTTAAATTGATATAAATATGGTTAAGAATAAATAAAATTAAGAGATATATTTCTGCTTTTTTAAGCAAAGCTAGGTACTGCTTCCATTTATTTATGTTCATAAAGACTTATAACAATCTAGTCTTGTTCTTTTTTTTTTGCTCTTTGTTTATAACTTTCCTCTGACAAAAACCTTTCCTTTATATAACAAGATTCTGGCATGAATTACTATATTTGACATTCACTCAAGTGTCAATAAAACTATTCTTATATATACATTCATCAATTAATGAGATATTAAACTATATAATTTGATGGGTAACGTTAATTTATATAAAATAGTAATAATAACTACTTTTATATAAAGTGCTATAAGTGATAACCTTAAAATCATACGTTTATAAATTTGATAGCTTTCATCCTACCAAAATCCTACTAAAGGTATATCAACTGTGCTCCTTCTTTAATGAGTTTGCCTGCCCTCTACCTAGGCTGAAAGTTAGTTGACATACCTTTGTAGTTACAGGATCACAGTCATGGTACGTAGCAAAGATGATTAATCCAATAGCGACTGTGACAGTTTTCATTGTTATGTTGCCCACGCAGAATATTGCCAAAGATCTGTGTAGACAATGAAAAATGTTGGTCACAACATGCGGAGTAAGGTTATATTTTAAACGTGTAGCCATTTTTTTCTTAACTGTCTGTACGGAAGTTTGTTCTACAATAAAACATTCTTCAGGTAAATATCAACAAAAGTACAATCCCATGTGACGGATATAGATCAGATCTCATATATAATTGGGCAAATGGGGTACCAAATTGATGAAAACTTATCACAGGTGACATTTTAAGAGTTTATATAACCCCACGAACAATATATAAATAAGGTGGGAAATACAGATAAAAAAACATCACATTGTGATGTAACTTTCTGTATTTTACACTATAAAATAAATAAATTGGAACCAATTAAACTTTTTACCAAAAATTTAAAAATTACAATAAAATTTAGAAAATATTATTTTAAAATAGTAAAACCATTATATTTATTATATGTAACATTTTTGAAAATATTCTAAATTATACAGTATACATTATATGTAGTTTTTCTGTTGTTGAGTGAAGAATGCTGAAAACTTCAAGTCGATTCAATTTAATATTTAAGATTATTATTTTATATAGATTTTTTTTTAGCTCACCGTCTTACAAACCATTCGGGCTGTACGCTTATGTACTAATTACTTTAATGGTTTAGGAATGAGGGAAGCTAAATTTATAGGAAGTGTACTCAAATTTTCGCGGAAAGAGAGTAGTAAACCACCTAGGAAAACCCACTCTCTGTACACCCGACCAGGATTGAACCCCGATCTTCCCGTCATCCGAAGTCTAGTCTACTGTGAGTGTAGTGTCTTCTACCATGTGGCCAATGAATCAGGTATTATATATACCTCCGTCGCTAATTACCAGTGATGTGGATTCTTATTCATCTATGCTTTGTTATAAAATGTAAGCAATTGAAGGGTAAAGGGGGATTAGGGGGAAAGTTAAACTTGAAATCAAGTTAATGCTGCCATCTGTTAAAAAATCATGGTACCTTTCTAATGTAAATTTGTTTATGATTAAAAGAGTTTTTTTAATCATTAACAAATAATATTTGCCTGGGTCCATATAATATTTGAAATATAAAAGTAGTTTTCCTGGAAAATGTTTGTAATTTGACTCTTCCTATTTTTATAGTACCCTAAAATTATTGTTTTAACTCAACTTCTGGCACTTTTGATATCCGGCAGTGATATGAACTTCTGCACCATCTCTTGACTCGCAGCCAGTGAGAAAAGCCAGGCGAAGGTCATTCCCACAGTCACCGTCCAGAATGAACTTCGGACATATGGGCTAGGGTCCATGCTAAAATAAGTTTGGACAAACAAACGTTTTAATATGAAATAGATTCAAACAAAATTTGTTGAATGAGGTCTCTAAAAATGAATCTTGATGATATTCTGAAACCGGATGTAAAACTAGGATTCATATATTTAATATATTTATATAAATTTAAATTATAATTTTGAAAAAATAATAAAATAAAGTGATATGTAAGCTCTTTGAACCAACAGCTAAAGGATATCCAGGTTCAAACTCTGATCGGTGACAGAGATAATAATTTTATAAAGGTAGTTTGTCACATATTCCTCACGATAATGCAGCTACGCTTTGTATAAAAGACTAATTTCTCATCAGCCTTATCGTTATTGGTTAAGAATTAATCTAATACTTACTTTTAATAAAATACTTTGTATTTATATTTGTTTGGAGAGTTGTTATATTTTATGAAACTTACAGATTCAAAGTTTTAGAAAAATGGTTTGATAAAATTCTCTATAATATATATTTACATGGCAAGTCACTTTGTCTTAATTTTGAAGTTATTTTTGCCAAAATACTAAAACATGTATACATGTGTGAAACATCTTTAACACAACATTAAAAATGTTGTAGAAGGTTTGTAACAATATTTTACTAAGTTTCATGAAATGTCAATTTCAGAAATCACAATATTTTTCACACATTAAATTAATTTCTAAATATAACTTAACGTTTTTTTTAAAGAAAATCATGTTTAATCCCTTATATTTGAAGTACTAGAATTGATACGTGCCGAACAGAAATTTCTCATATAAAATCGTAACATTGTTTGGATAATTACCTATACTATCGTAAGTCTACTCAACTTCTTATAAAAACACCGTTATCGACTATCGGGCCAGTTTATGGGATTAAAAAGTTTTACGTTTCCGCTATCGTGTTTCTTCTTGTAGTTTGTCACATATTCCTCACGATAATGCAGCTACGCTTTGTATAAAAGACTAATTTCTCATCAGCCTTATCGTTATTGGTTAAGAATTAATCTAATACTTACTTTTAATAAAATACTTTGTATTTATATTTGTTTGGAGAGTTGTTATATTTTATGAAACTTACAGATTCAAAGTTTTAGAAAAATGGTTTGATAAAATTCTCTATAATATATATTTACATGGCAAGTCACTTTGTCTTAATTTTGAAGTTATTTTTGCCAAAATACTAAAACATGTATACATGTGTGAAACATCTTTAACACAACATTAAAAATGTTGTAGAAGGTTTGTAACAATATTTTACTAAGTTTCATGAAATGTCAATTTCAGAAATCACAATATTTTTCACACATTAAATTAATTTCTAAATATAACTTAACGTTTTTTTTAAAGAAAATCATGTTTAATCCCTTATATTTGAAGTACTAGAATTGATACGTGCCGAACAGAAATTTCTCATATAAAATCGTAACATTGTTTGGATAATTACCTATACTATCGTAAGTCTACTCAACTTCTTATAAAAACACCGTTATCGACTATCGGGCCAGTTTATGGGATTAAAAAGTTTTACGTTTCCGCTATCGTGTTTCTTCTCCTATAGTAAAAACATATTTCTAGGTGTAGTGAAACTTTAGACGGAAAACTTAAAAAAAAAGGAATATAATATGTATCGTATTGACGCGAAAACTCGCACTTCCTTAACGTATGGGTTCTAATTTAGTAAAAATACAATTGTATAAATACACGTGATTTTTTTATTCATACAAGCTTTAGTTTTATGATAAGAGTTAATATCTAGAATACTAGCAAATCATAACAGCTCTCCAATTATTAGCTCATATCTGTATTTTAATTTTTATATCAAGTCCCAAATATTTTAGTTAGTAGCATAAATGTTACGGTCCACCGTGCATATTTTCTCCTTTTTTAAATAATCTTACAATAAATATTTACTAAAAACTCGTAAGATTTGTGAAACGGAATATCGTGCATTTATGCAAAATCACTTCATCAAAGAGCATAATTTTAACTAATCTACACTGTTACTTACTCTATGGCATTATTAAATAGGAACACCGTTACAGAAAAATTGAGAAAAGAGAATTTGCTTCGCCAACCAAAGAGATTAACATAAAATTAATTTTAAAATACCTTGTTTAAAAAGAGTATGTTTGCTTATAGCTCAGGAACTATTGGTTTTATAGAAATATATTTATGATAAAATATGTTTTTCTTTAACAATACATACGACAACGTTAATAGTGATAAGTTATTTAGTATCTCAAATAATTGCGGAGAAATGATAAAATTGGGAAAATTTTATTTATGTAAAGTAGCCTCAACTTCCTTTTCATGTTAAAATGAGAATTTCTATATTGCTTATAACGAGAACAGTGTCTAGATTTAAAATTTAACCAAAATCGTTAGAGCAAATTTGAGAAAATAATTTTTCTTATTTTGCCGTTCAGTAAACTACCCTTAAATCTAAGGCTAGATATAGAATTCCAAAAAAATTCTCGGTGGGACTTTATGAAAACCCCAAACATCAAGTTTTAGCTCCTTGGTAATATTGATTTAGCTCTAGCCCGAGGTATAGGAAAACAGATGACAACCAAAAAAACATTATTTTGGTTTAAGGGCATTTTTCAAAATCTCGAGTTCTATTTGTAGACGATCACAATCCCTTCTCTATGAGAAGTTGAGGGAAAGTAAAAAAAAAATTGATTCAATTTATTCAGTTATCCAAGACAATAAGTAATTAGTGCTTAACCATTACACATATTTTAAATCTTACCATATTATAGGCAAAGTTACTGATCCTTTCTCTAACATTTTCCCAATACCAATCATTCCCAATATTTTATTGTAAATAATAAATCTTTATTTTAATAGTTGTTCCAACTATTGTAAACTTTGCTTTTCAATCTTAATATGACAGTAATAGACTTGAAATGATTCGAGTATCCAAAGCTATTTTAGGGATAGAATCTCATCGGCAAAACCTTATTTGGATATCATTAGTTAGACAATGCAGAGAAATGTTTCTTTGAAAGGGAATTGTTAGTTAATGTGGTAAATCATATTTATCTAAATGTTTTATTTCCTTAGTAAGGGCAAACCAAACATATGTATGTCAATATCTAATGATTTATTTAAGATAAAGATACTAGCATGGAGATAAATAATCAACCAAATCATTAGTGCACACCCCTCTAGAGGTTTTATTTTTACAAAACTACATTTTATGAAAAAAAAATCTATTATGGGTTGTAGTATTTGGATAAATTTTAATAGGGTTCCAATGAAAATTATGCTAAAATGAATTAATACGTTAAGATTGAGTAAAATCGTTAAAAATAATATATATATCTATATCTTGGTTTTATCTTTCTGAAAATATAAACTATTATTTGGGTATGAAAAATAAATTGTCTCAGTTGAACTAGTTTTATTGGTGAATATAACATGAAGTGGGCTCAGTGAGAATATATCACGATCTTATTAGGGCACCCTACACGATCAGTAATACTGTCAGTATTAAGAAATAGTGACAGTATTACTGACCGTGTAGGGTGAATACTGATGGAATGATTAGAAGTACTGATGAATATCTAGATTTCTTGAAGTAAAACCATCAGTATCGCTGAGTGGTGGGGGATATTGACAGTAATACCACGCGCGAGAGCTTGCATCAGTATTAGTGTCAGTTTTTCCATCAGTATTAGTAAAAGCACGAACTATGGAGGAGGTTTCTGAAGACGTTACTCTCTGCAACGATGAAGATGACAGTGCAGTTGAAGAAACAATATTATTAGGTGTTAAATGTGCCAAAGACCATGACCGTGAGTTATTACAAAACTTTATAGAATTATATGAAACACTCCCGGAACTGTGGGACATTCGTCATCCTGATTATATGAATAAACATAAGCGCAATTCGGCACTGTTAAAAAATTTAGATTGCTATCAGAAAATTAAGCTGGAAGCTACCAAGGAAGATGTTAGGAAAAAGATAAATACTTTGAGATCCAACTACCGCAAAGAGATAAAAAAAAAATTATAGCGTCAAAACGCTCTGGAGCTGGATCCGAGGAGATTTACCAACCGACATCTTGGGTATTCAATGCCCTACAATTTCTTGGCTCGTGTGAACTTCCAGCTAATGTAACCATGCAAGTGGTTGCCACAAAGGAGGTAAGTTAGTTTTAGAAATGTGTACCTGAGTTTGTTGGTTTTACCAAGTTCCAAAATTATTGGTGTTTCGTTCCAAAATCATTTGTGATTTGAATCCACTCATGACTTCTTGTTCGAAACAGAATAATAATATAATATGGATAATTTACGAATATGGTAATGCATTATGTGTGCTTATTAACGCCTAATTTTTTTTAAATTTGATTGAATCCTTCATTTCCAGGCACCACAAGCTGAATGTACGGTCGCTAACCAGGTAGAACAGCATTCTGAGGACCACTGTGGGTCACCATTACCACAAACACCAACAGTGGTCACCACCCCAAGACCAATGGCTGCATCATCAAACTCGATTGTAGGCCTACCTCCAAAACAGCTGGCTAAGAAGCAAAAGACACAAGGCCCTACAGCCAAACAAAATGAGCTACTCAGCCTCGCGTGTAAGTATTTGGCGAATTCATCAAAAGAAGTAAATGTCAATGATGAGTATTTAGACATTGCCAAAGTATGGGCAAAGAAATTAAAAGATGTTCATCCTAGGCAACGATTGTTCGCAGAGAAGGAAATTAATGATGTATTATTTGAAGCTCATTTAGGAACGCTACACAAGGACTCAGTGAAAATAAATGAATGTTTTCAATTAACAAGTCCAAGCATTTATTATTCGTCTACTTCAGAGTCTACAAATATGTCCAGTCAAATTCCTTCTTACAATAACACACCCTCTCCTTATCATCACCAGCATTCAAACGAACAACTATACTGTCAGCCTAATTCCTAGTGAAACACAGTTAAATAATTGTCAGCCCTCAAATGAAGAGCATAATTTAAAGTCTCTATTTTATTCACACACTGATAATACTATTTTGTAATTGTAATTTAAAAATACCATGTTGAACAAAAATAGTAATTAAATACATGTATATTAATTTAGATTAAATCTATGTTAAATATTATACAAGCAATGTTTTATTCATCTGTCTATCATTTATGTAGTTTTGCAGAACTTTTATTAGCACTTCACATGTTTCCAGGGCTGCATAGCTGTATTAGTTATATAAAAGTATTGCAGCTAAGCGGGCCGGTCAGCTATGTCGGACGGGCCGAGAGTTTGCGAACCCTGATCTAGAATGTTAATTATGTCAATGAGGAATTCTAGAGTAGACACGAACTAATGGAGTTGTTTAGAAATCAATAAAAACACAGAAATATATAATAAATGTAATATATATTTTGAATAACCCTTATTTTACAAACAAATCATCCAATAATAATTTACCTTTCTACCAAACGTATTGATTTTTTTTTCTACATATTTGTTTATTATTTGTTTTTATTTATTTACAAACATTCACTGCATGAATTTCACATTTTGGCTTCATTGCTTAAATACTCAACAAAGCGTACCCTGGTTTGTTTAGCGTTGTTTGAACTGTTTCTATGGGACGTACCTTGTAAAGGTAACATAGTGTACTCATCTGTACTGTCACTGCTACAAGGAAAGTATGTGTTGGCACTTTTCTTAGAAAGAAAATTGTGTAAATAACAACAAGCCAACGTAATTATGGTAGCTTTTTCTGGCTCTAGACATATTGGCTTCTGGAATACTCCAAACATAGTTGCCAGTATCCCAAAAGCGTTCTCCACAACTACTCGAGCACGAGATAAGCGTTTGTTATATTCCCACTGTTTATTGGTCAGAGGTAACTTCAATGGGTAAGGCTTCATTAAATTTACGTTCAACGCAAAAGCTTCATCAGCAATAAACACGAACGGGAAACTTTCCGTAGTGCTCTGTATTGGTGAAAGATCTGGAAGATTTAGAGCATTTTGTTCTAACAGTTCTCTAAATTTGGAATAAGAAAGTACACCTCCATCAGATATTCGACCATTTATTCCAGCGTCCACCATTATGAACTTCTTGTTGGCGTCCACCACAGCTAATAGTACTATACAGTGAAACCCTTTGTAGTTGTAGTACAGAGAGCCTGAGTTTGTTGGGTTTATGTTATGGCAATGTGTTTACCGTCTATTGCTCCCACGCAGTTCCAAAATTGGTGCTTTGTTCCAAAATCATTTGAGATCTGAATCCACTCATGGCTTGTTGTTGGAAACTGAAAAATAAAATAGTATGGATAATTTACGAATATGGCAATAAATTATTTTTATCAAATAAAGAGCATAATTTTAAGTCTCTATTTTCTTTATACACTAATAATACTATTTTGCAATTGTAATTTAAAAAAGTACCATGATGAACAACCTTAATAGAATTAAATACACGTATATAAATTAGATTAAATTTATGTTAAATATTATATAAGCAATATTTTATTCATCCACCTACCTTCATGTAGTTTCGCAGAACTTTTATTAGAACTTTACATGTTTCCAGGACTGCATAGCTGATTGACGATGTTGATATTATTACTGAAAATTTTAAATCTTCAAAATATCTTCCTGTTGCTAGGTATCTTAAGGTCAACGCTAATCTCTCTTCGACAGAAATACAATTTCTCATATTCGTATTATTTCTCTCTATAAAGGGCTTCACCTTGTCTGCTAAAATGTTGAAAGTTTCTGAACTCATTCTAAAGTAATTCTGGTAATCACTAGCATGGGTAAGTTGTATCTCACTTAATAAATTTATATGTGAGTATTGATCAAGTTTTTTTAGCCACTGCTTCACCCAACGCTTACGTCTCACAGTCTTCTTCGTACTTAGACGTAATATGATGGCTAAACACGCTTTTTCCATGTTATTCATTTTTAAGAAGTGTAAAAACGTTGAGTTTTTTCAAGAAATAATAATGTTTTCTTAATCGAGCTAGACCTCCACTGAGTTGTTTCCAACTTGAGTTCGAATAAGTTCGGTCCATATTACTCTCATTAATACTGACCGTGTAGGGTCATGCCATCGTTATCGTTGCATTTGACAATACTGACGGAATTACGGACTCGGTAATACTGACAGTATTACTGATCGTGTAGGGTGCCCTATAGAGATATTCTGAAGCGCAGAGATAAGAAAGTGAGATATTGGGAACACCTTTGATAGTTTAAGCTATAATACCATGGACCAGATATCAAAGTATTTGTATGTGTTAGTTACGGTTATATCTGCTTCTAGATATGATATTCTTTAAATTGAAAAAGGACACAGAGACACGTGAATTGAGGCCGGTATCTTTGGCTTAGTAAGATAATAGTTTAACCAATGATCTATCTAGGAGTCCTCCCGTTTCCTGGATCCTTCTTCACTCATATGTCGAGGCATAGTCTTTGATGGACGTGAGAAGTTGCATATGAGTGGTCAATTAAGATCGTGAGCCGTCAGATAAAGCAGTTTTATTCGACTCTGTAAGGTGTTTTACTGCCAATAGTACAATGACAACTGTAAGAATGCGCATATTTGACTTTGCCTTAAAAGATGTTTGAAGAATAACACTTGGTAAGGGACAACTCCTGGATAGGTCAGTGGTAAGAGCATAGGAATATTAGGATAAAAGTCCTGAGTTAGATTCCTTTGTCTGTCCAGATTTCATTTTGCAATTTAAAGAATCTAATAGAAGTAGTTGAACCAAATGTTTACTAAATATCCTTTGGATCGTGTGACTTGTGGGTAATGTCATACTTAAATAGTTCTAAGCGTCCGCCTTCATAGCTTCTTCGCCAGACCACCTGAGGGCCACCAAGCTGCCACAATCCTATGGTGATGACGGTAAGACACGAACCCACTGTCACGAATGACTGAAGGAAATCCGTCCATACAACGGCCTTCAGTCCACCCTAATGGGAATGAGGACAGAATAAATAATACATATATACACTTGTAGCTCTTTAAACACTATAAACCTGCTTCGGAGATCGCATGGTCTAACACGCCATCCTCGCAGTATACAAGAGTTCCGATGACGTAGAGATCGAGGTTAGAATTTCGGTTGAGTTTACTGAGTTGATTTCCTTACTTACTCCATGTAAATTTGAACACATTTCTTATAAATATAACCTTCTTAATCTCTAAATTAATCATCGTAATTAGTACACAAGTTCATAAAGCCCGAACCGGTAGTAAGAGGTGGTGCTAACTAAAAATCCAGTAGAACTCAATCCATTCAAATAATTAATATTGAATTTACAAAAAACTAAAAGTAAGATTACAATTGTGTATGCTTACCAACATTGTGTATAAAATGCAGACTATGCAGACAGCTGTTGTAATCAGATGAATACTTACGCCTGACACTAGAACAAGATAACTATATAAATCATTTATGTATAGATAATGATAATCATTGTCTGGATATAAAATTGAATCAAAATCGTTAAAGCTAATTTTGAGAAAATTTATTTATTTTCTATTTTACCCTTCAGTAGCTACACTTAATTTAAGTTTAGATATATAATTCCAAAAATCCCTTGGGTGGACCCTTATTAAAATCCCAAATACCAAGTTTTAACATAATTGGTAAAAGAGTTTTGGCTCTAGTCCGGGGTACAGGCAGATATACATATGGACAGACAAACAGATAGTATTGTGAAAACATCTTCTTTGGTTTCAGATGCTCTTAAAACGTCGACATTTATCAAAATATCGAGTTATATTTCTTAACGATCACAATACTTTCTCTTCGAGGAGTTGAGAGAAAGTAAAACATTATCACCGTGAGAGTATGGCAACACAGAGCCTGTAGAAAATTTAAACATTAGTTTTATACATACGGCTATTGTTTCAGTATATTTATAGCTGTATAAATTTCCTTCGTAACCGAATCATACTTTATTTGAACTTACCTTGATTAAATGCCAAAGCTGGCACGTATATGACGATTGGAATGTACAGCAAAACGGTGATTGCGAATAGCACTGACGCCAGGACACGAACTTGTGGACTAAAACGTAGCTCCAAGTACTGAAATAATATATTTTAAAGTACAATTTTGAATAATACAAGTTTTAAGGATTATTATATATTATTAATTGGTCGAGAGAAAAAGTTTGTACATTTTCACAGGTGTAAGGTTAGGGATAAATTAATTTGGTTGATTAGAGAAAGCCTCTTCATAAAAAAGGGTAGTCCAGGTTTATTGAGGGTAATGAAATGAGATTTTCATGATAATTTTTTCTATATTTTCATAATCAAAATAATGTTTTAATTATATTTATCAAATATGTACTCTGTTTATCATAAAATTTTGCACCATGACTTTATCTCATAATATGCGCCATAACTGGAAACAATAAGGTAAAATTCTTACTTTGCAAATGTACACTATGACCCTATATTCTATGCTATCAATACTATAAATGTTCAGACTTCTATGTAAAATAGGTACTAGTGTTGGAGGTGTAAAAACACAGACACACACAGAAATGTTATACGAATAATATAAATTACATTTATAAATGATTTTATGTTAAAAGTTATATTTAAAGCAAGGAATATTGATGTTAACCAGATATGCTTGTACAAGAAGGGTAATTCCATCGTATAACGGTACACCCTAAATGAAAAATAAATTGTGTAAACATCCTCAAGTACCCGGTTTGGTCTCAGCTAAATTCTTACCCTCTATAATAGTGCGGTGCAAGATCATTAGCTTAAACCTCTTGACCACTTGTTCGAATGTATAATTATTTATGTGGGAATAGCACACATTACCTCTGGTATAGCAGATGAATATTCTCTGCAAATGAGCAATCTCAAAATTGTAATCTGATAATTTTATCTTGTCATCAACGTCCCACCACATATCCTGTATGTATGTATTTTTATTCTAATGAATTAGAATTAAGGATGGTATATATGACCTGTACAAAATATTTTGTCCTCAATTAGAATCCCTATTTCTCCATTATTGGCAGCGAACGAATGATACTGTAGCCCTGATTCACTTAATCAAAGATGCAGCTGAACATAATTTGAACCTCATATTAACTAACATAGTAGCTGTCATAAGAACAAACAGGATTAGGAATTAAGTTATCAAGGAAAGAGAAGGGATACAGGAAATACATGAAATAGTAGAGGAAGCAAGACTGAGATGGTATAGGTATGTAATAAGGATTTTGGAGTACATGAGATAATAGAAGAAGCAGGACTGAGATGGTATAGGTATGTAATAAGGATTTTGGAGTACATGAGATAATAGAAGAAGCAGGACTGAGATGGTATAGGTATATAATAAGGATTTTGGAGTACATGAGATAATAGAAGAAGCAGGACTGAGATGGTATAGGTATATAATAAGGATTTTGGAGTACATGAGATAATAGAGGAAGCAAGACTGAGATGGTATGGTTATGTAATGAGGATGTTGGAGTACATGAAATAGTAGAGGAAGCAAGACTGAGATGGTATGGTTATGTAATGAGGATGTTAGAGTACATGAGGTAGTCAAGGAAGCTAGGCTGAGATGGTATGGTCTTGTAATGAGGATGTTGAAATACATAGGGTAGTAGAGGAAGCAAGGCTGAGTTGTTTGAGGCATTGAATGAATTTGAAAAATGATAGGATACCAATTAAATGAATAATGAGGGGAAAATACTGCAAGGGACTCCAAGAAAGAAAGGGGAGGAGCAGATAACAAAACGTTTGCAAGTGAGAGGAAAAGATTAGAGGCAATTAAATGTGTAAGAATGGTGGAAGTAAAATGTAATATGAAGGAAATTGTTCTGAACTCACCTTACCACAGGCTGTAAACAGTTGATAATAATGATTAACTAACAACATTAAATGTATGTAACATTTCTTAAGGGAGGCTATTAATATTTATTATTGTACTGGTATTTTATTATTATTATTATTACTTTTTAGTTGTTTGTTATTTTTGATATTTTTTATTCTTATCATTATTATTTACTATTTTTCCGTAACTATTCATCAGTATATATAACTATTTAGCTATTATTGTTTATCTTGTTTTCTCGTGTAATTTATATGTATCTGTAAGATATTTGTGTAATTCTAAGTACTGGCCTATTATAGGTCTTACGACTGTTGGCCAGACCTATAATAAAGGAAATTTAATTAGAAATTATTATTATATTTTTTATAATACTTACCTCATATATTGAGGTCAATTGTAAATCAAAAAACACAGGCAGAAAAACGTAGCTACTAATGACACAAGCAATTATGATGCTGATACAAATGATGTAGAACTGACTCCCATAGATATATACATCTGACGGGATACCCATCAATGCTATTCCAGATATTTGACTGAAAAAAACCACACAAGAATTTATAGTATCGTTTCAATTACAATAATTAAATGTATAAACGAATTGTTTTAAGCACTCAGTCTGGTAAACAAGTAGCATTTGATTCTTCTAATTTGATTGTGCGTATTATGTGTTACAGGCATTTAAAAAGATAAAATAAAAGAATATGTTTATTAATTTTATCACTCTTATTGTTTGGAACAATTTACGTGAATAGTTTATTCATTATGTTCTAATAAAGATGTCAATGCGCTTTCTTCATTTAATAATTAAATGTGTTCTTCGTAAAATATTTAATGTTTATATCCGCATGTAAGCAGAACTATATTAAAAGGCACAAAAAAATAATTTTAGTTGCCAGGGGAAAATAAAATACATCATTGTAGTTAGGTGAATGTTTTTTTTGTTGTTACATTATTTAATGCGTTTGAATCTAAGTAATATAAAAACACAAATGCTTCAAATGAGAATTATTTTAGTCTCTTTTCTTCTATGCTATCCACTATTAATCAAAATCTAGAGCCTTTCTCAGCCTTATTAATGACCATATGAACATCTTAAGATCACCCCTACCCCCCTAAAAAATACCTGAATATGAGAGACATGGCTATAGGAACTACCCCCATGGTTTTCCCCCCATGCAGGTAGTCCACCTTGGTGTCTTGTTTTCCACATAGACCTACAATCAACCCGACAACTGTTGACAAGGCCAGCATGAGGATAAAGGCGCTATGGTCAAGCCATCCGAAATGAAGGTATCCCATATCGTCTGATACTTTGCTCGAGTTAGTCGACATTATCACCTGTATGGGAACAAACCTTGCAGTTTAGTGACAAAACAACTTTACATTTTAGTCAGAGTTCAATAATTAAATACATACTTAATCAGATCTTGGGGCTGTATTTCGATTATGAGAATGTCGGAAACGAAATAGGTGGTGAAAAAGACCGCGAGGAAGGCCAAGAAAGATATGGGAGGAGAGGAATGGAAGCGATTAAAGGAGGAAGAATGGTGGAAGGATAGAGGAAGATGGAAGCATTTTACTAAACTGACCCGTCCACAGGCTTAAAAGAGTTGATAATAATGGGTATATATTTCGTTTATATTGTTTTCATAAAATTTTGACAATGCTCTTTTTGAAACAAGACTCAGGTTTTTTTGGTTTAAGGGAATCTCCTTGGCAAACCCTATAATATTCTTAGGATTAGACTGAACTACAAGCCTAGCTAGCTGGTGATAATTAGTGAACAAATTATAATATATTTTATTTTAAACGTCTATTCTCCCTCTAAGAAAGCATCAAATAAATAGTCAATATTGCAATCACATTTAATTTCCCGTGATGGGAATCAACTACCTTGATAAATTTAACTTTTTCCATTAAAAATATGGTGACGAATAATTTTGTGAATCCAGTTTATCATACAATGGTTTAAATTTTATAAATAAAACAAAATTTTGTTCAATATCTTCGTATACCAATTGCTTTAATAAAGTTATTAGCTACCTCGAAAGACACAAGTCTTGTCTTGACGGAATACACTATGACCCTATATTATAAACTATAGCATAGTGTAATACTGCAAGGTAAACTTGCTACCCTACAGGTTAAATGAAGGGTACAATAAACCTAGCATATTATCAGTACTTTATATTTAACAACATTATTTTTGGTGTCATCAATAATTTAATTAAATGAACCATAAAAAGAAGTCGTCATTTAAGGCTAAAGTGTATGGATTTGGGTTCATCAATTAAGTAAAAAAAAAGTGTTTTGGGTTTGATGTAAATGATTCATTATATTCCATATTTGACAATACATAATGTAATAATTTTAAATATTTCTCTTCTAACAATTCATTGTGACAATTAAATGAAATATCAAAACACAGCTAGCTACAAAACAATATTATTTTCTTCAATCATTTCCCTTGATGGCTTCTTGAGATTAGCTTTAAAATTAAGTCGATGGACAGTAACGGATTCAAATGAAAACTATTATATCGGTATTTGTATTTACCTAAGGATTCATAGGAGTTAAAATGTTGGTAGATATAATTATGTCGTAGGTGATTTTCCAAATGTGTGGTTTAAGCTTATACGTGAAATTATAAATGGCATATAATAAATGGTTGCTGAAACAATGGATTGTTATCAGCAAGGTCTCCTAAAATGTCTCGGAATATTTTTTCAAGGTACTTTAACGAAAGTAATTTGCCACAGAATTCAATCTTAAATTCCAAAGTTACAATTGATTTCGAGGAAAGTGAATTCGTTAAAAACCTGATTAACATTATGTAAATAAAGTGAAGTTTAAATCAACAGTGTACAATAATCACTAGGGATAATTTTAGCTTCCTTCATTGCTGACAAATGGTAGCTGTAAACATAAATATTATTCATCAATTAAAAAACAATAATCTAAATATTTATATCACAAGTATAAAATCAAATTATAAAAATATATCAAACACAAAATATTTAACATTATTTTTGCTAATAAATGTAATTAATCATATGCGCTCTCTACAATTTACATTAATTAGTATATGGACTCAAAACTATAAGACTTATTTCTAAAAAAAAAACTTTACCATAACACATTCGTTTAATCTAGAGAGGATCTAAGAAAATGGGGTCAAAAAATATATCAAAGCAATACTTGGTTATGATTGGTGTATTGAATACCTTGTTCAGTCTAGAGCAATTATTTCATATTTGATCCTAATAAAACAAAATACTATTGTACAAATTGTGTTTTGAATGAAAGTGTTTGGACATTGGTTTTTTTTCTTATTGTTAGAACAAATATCTCTTTGCAAGTTTTCACCTCTGACAAGACATCTTGTGAATGTGAGGAATGCCAGGCATCCAGGTTCGGATTCCACGTTAAACTGTAGGTCCTTCATTTCATCTCACAATCACCCTATCATTACATATTAGCGTAAGTGCGTATAGCCCGAGCGGGTAGTAAGACGTGGTGCTAATAATAATAATAATAATAATAATAATAATCTTTGCAAGTTTATGAAGAGGTGGAAAGAATTGGCCGCGATTTGGGACGTGACCTCACCGCCCATAAAACAATGTTACACTCCAACGCACAGAGCCTTATCTTTCTATCTTAAAGTAGAGATATTTATTAAAAATTCATTAAGTCTTTTGTAAAGAGATAATACAACTGTTTTCTGAAACATTCCACTAAGGTGTATAAATGAAATAAATATAGAAAGTTTTAAAAAATATAGACATGCCTATAACTCAGGTTATACACATGTATTTCAATTTAAATACTTTTATTATTATTACTAATATTAAACTTCTAAAATACATTACTTTATATCACAAATAATTTCAAAGATATGATCAATATTGTAGATTTACTCTTATGTAAAGTAGAATACAAGTCATTTTTATGGGTAAATTATAATTTACAATTAGTTTGTAATTTTAATCATTCGATACTATTTAGAGAAAATCGATTAGTTCTCTTCTTACATTCCATTCTAGGGTTATATAAAAATAATAAAAAAAAATCATCGGGTGGACCTTATGAAAACCATTTATTCCAAGTTTGATCCGAATCAGTAAAATATTTCCGGCTCTAGCTTCAGATACATACAGAAGGCATCGTTAAAAAGTTTCAGGGTTTCATGAAATGTTGACATTTATTAAAATGTCGAACTCGATTTTATCGATAATCACAATACTTATATTTCCATAAGTTCGATAGAAAGTAAAAAATGTGAGCTGTATAATGTTTAGATTTAAATTTAATAATTTATAAAAAATTGTAACTAGTTATAATCTCACCTTTTGAAACTCTGATACATGTGAATGTTGAACAAAATGCGAGAAGGCCAACTTTTCTCACATATCTCTTCTAGTAGACATGTTAAGCTCGGCAGTTTTTGACTCCAAGATGATGTTTAAACTTTAAGTTTGAAGGTACGCATTCGAAGAGTGATAATTATGTAACGAACATAACAATTACTGTGACGTGTGACCTCTTTTTGTTTTGCTCTAAAAATGTGGGTTGGCTAATAGGATAAGATTATACAGGTGGGAGGAGAAACATAATTAATTCTTGTTCATACAAATATCTATAAACATGAATTCACAAAGTTAAATAAAGTATTTAAATGTTGAATGATTCTTAAGCTATAAATAATTAAATGCTAATATTTTAAATAACATTTTTATGTAATTTATGAAATAAAACTTTACTGGTTTACCGTGCAAAGCTTATCACATTGATATTCTTAAACTTTCTCTAAATTTGTGTTTTATCATACAAATATTTCACAAAAAATATATTTTTTGTAGCAAAAAAACTTATATAATTTTATCAAACATATTTTACTTATCATAATATTTCAAAAGTGTTTTAATAAACACTAATAACCAATATTTAATAACAAACATTTACTGATCAGACAGTTTTCATCATAGGCTAAGATAATGTTTTTACAAATTACTTAATTAGGCATGTTTTTAAAGTAATTTTTTTCCTTTCATCAAAAAATACATGCAATCACAATAATATTAACATACTACTAAACAATAATATCTTTATAAAAATGATTTACTAAGACGAGTAAATATAGAGATTTTAATTTATAATGAAATATTTTCCGTTCCCAATGATTTGAGAAAATTTGCGATAGCTATATTATTAACACTTTAATATAAATTAAAGCATTAATAAGAATTTATTATATTATTTCCACCACAGCTTACTATTCATTCGCATATGTAATAAGTAAGCTAATGTGTGTAGGGATATTTAAGCTCAATTTTATAGTAAGTGTATCCACATTTGCATCGATTGTTATTGGAAACCGTTTATGATAAATTGCTCTGAGTACTCCTGGCCAGGACTTGAACCTTGATATTATCGTCATAGAGAGTCCATTAATTGAAATAATAAACCCTAAGACTAATTGACAACTGAAGTAAGTTTATATTGTATTATGATATATATTAAAGATAATTTAGACAAGGTTAGTGTAAATAATACGGGAAAAGAGTAATGATGGGTGAAGTTGTATGTGGAGTCATTGGTGATTTATAATCATTAATGTTATCTCTTGCACAATCAAAGTGAAATTATTAAAATTATTATTATTATATCAACAAAATAACTAAATAAAACTGATTAATTGGTTTATATTAGAATAATTTTAACTGAGAGTAAGACGCTTACCACTAAATTTAATTAGAATAAAAGCTATTTTCTTTAATTGATCAAACATGAGCTTATTCTAAAAAAACAAATAAAATATATTTAAAACAAGATTATATTAGTTATATAGAGCATATATCATTGATAATCTTAGGAGTTTGAAAAAGTACAATGTTTTATAAGCTTTCATATATTATATAAAGCAAGATATAACTTAAAAAATAAATAAGGTGAAGTGTTAATCTATGAATAAAATACTTGCGATTGTTATGAGCTGGTTAGTTTAAAAAAAAGATCAGATTAATCTCGCTTTTAGACAAGTTGATTTAAAAAAATAAATAGTCCTAAGAATCAAAATATCATGACCAAACTATTTTTTCGCTTTGGTTCAAAGCACGACGCCTAATTAAAATGACCAGCACCCAGGGTAGTTTTTTTTTATGAAGAACCTTTCAGAAATTACAGACCTAATTTTTTTGTTCCTAAAACTAAAAACCCTTTTTATCTTATTTGTGTTATTTGGTATGTATTGACTATATCTATCAAAACTGACAGCTTCGTATCACATGTCTTGACATAAATACGTGAAAATGGCAAATATAGTATGTAGCTTTTAAATTTAATATAAAATTCCCTTTATAAGAAAATATAAAAGTATACTTTGAGCATATTGTTTAGAAACTAGTTTTAACTATAAACGATTCTTCATAGTCCCATTTCATAAATTTATCTCTATTTTTAATGGATTTTTTATTGTTGTCTAAGACTACGTCGTTTTCAAATAAATTCCAAGCATCCATAAAAGCGTGTGAATAAAGTTCGATTTAACAGGGGATATTTATTTTAATACACTCTTGATACTAGAAACAATGGCTAAATACTGCTTTGTAGAACAATATTTGAAATGAATAATTCAATGGTTGAATTCTTTTACTTCTTATTTTTTATATATAATTATTAGATTTATTACACTCAATAAAGTTTTGAATACAGTATGTTTCAAAATCATTAGTAAAAATAATTTAGCTAGTGTAAATTAATATTTAATTTTGAAAATGAATTATGAATAATCCTTTAATAAATATTTGAATACTATATATACTCAAATATGCATGTTAAATATTACATATTTTAATAATACACTATTTTTACCTTAGTTAAAAAAGGATAGTTCCAAGTTTAATTTTATGTGTCTGCATCTTTTGATTGTTTTTATTGAATTATTGTGTCTCATGGTCTGTACATATATAGACCAGTAATCTATTAGTAGTCTATTAATTCCTCTCATTTATGGTTAGGTATGTATTAAGCTAGAACATACAGGGAATTTCGCTAATATGATAAAGTCTAAGTTTGCTTTGTGGAGATACGGAGATCGAAATTGAGGAAATCAGCCAATAATGTAATATTCCAGAAACACATGGGAAAGGTTCATCTGTGATTTGATAATTTAATAAATAAAAAAATGGTAGTTTTAAACACATATTAAAATTCTTAGGGCAAGATTGAGCAACTGTTGTACTTGTGGTACACTGGTTAAGATGTGCCAGCACCGATTGGTACAGTCCTTACTGTAAGCATTAAATATTCACATGTATTCGGGTACGAGCAAGGCTAGTAGCCTGGTCAACTCACAAGTGATTACTAAAATAAAGTTTGTAATACTAGCCTCGAAACTAGTGTCTTCCCTCTAAACTCTGGTGCATTCACTGTCTCCTCTTGAGGCTTTTTTTTTCAAACGTATTTGTAGTTGTATGATTTAGGCATTAGGATATAATATGTTGGTGACATACTTTTGCAACAAATCTGTCAATCATAGACATAATTTTTTTTGTTAGATTGCTTATTTGATCCTTTGGATTAAGTTTTATGATTTCTTAAATATAATTTTTCCTTTATTAATCTATTGTTTCTACTTTGTGTATAGTTTTTTTTATATTGTGAGACTTGTGTCAATGATTCAATTGGTGGCATGAATGAACTGACCACAAAATTATCCTATCTCTGTTTGGGACAATCAAAATGTAATATTATATTCCTTCATACTTTCAATAATAGGTGGCACTATTAATAAAGTTTTTCCAACCATTAGAATTATTATTAAATATTTTGGTTCAATTGCAATTCATTTTTCAATTACCTTGAGTGTAACGTAATTAGTTATAAAACAAAATTCACGCTGCGAATGCATTTAACACAATGTAGTTTGTAAGCTGTTGTCGTCTCGTCTTCTGTTTGGAAATATTAAGCCATGAATATACAGAACTTTGATCCAACACTTTTTTTTTACGTATGTGAAGCATAGTCTCTTATTCTGTATCAATATATTAAATTCAGAGTTTTTTTTAGAACAAAGAGCTGGGAAAGATATTTAGTCCTAAAAGGGATTAAAAAAAGGGATATTGGAAAAAACTACATAATGAAGAATTTCGTAGATTGTATGCATGCCTAAACGTATTAATCAATCAATGCAAGTTTGGCCGTCTGTCACATATGGACAGTGACAGGCGTATACACAGCATATTAGTTGTGAAACCTGAAGATACAAGGCTCATTTGTTGGCAAGGGCCTATATGGGAGGATAATATGAGCATGGGAGTGAAGGGGGTTTGATGTTAATTTAGGGATTTGGTGGAAGGATCTCAAGATAAGCTTGATTGGCGAGCTTAAGTTCTTGGCCATGAACTTTAGATTTCCTTAAGATAGGAAAGATAGATATATTGGCTTACTTATGACCTTTATAATTTTCATTGATTACCATTTTAGGGTTTATGGCTTAATTTAATAGGTTTTTTTTATGACTTTGAGGCTATGATTATTACCAAGTTGGAATGTTTTTATTTTGGGTCTCGTAATTTCTCGCTAGGCCATTGATATCCACTAAATATCCAACGAGACCTCGCGAAGGGATTCCTAGCTACACTATACTCTGGCTCTGAGGTCTTTTACATTGCAACCACTGATACCCATTGGGACCGGAACCCTTTCACCAGTCATGGGCTTAAGTCCACGAGTGGCATTTCCGGGCACTAGGGTGCCAGAAAAAAACAACTCTACCGGACCTTCCTTGGATAAACTGAACCCTCCACTGGAATCGGATGGAGGGAGGAATTGTCTCCTCCTAGTGATCTCCCATCACGAGGAAGTCAGGAGCTCATTCTCCGAACAGCCGTCTCCTCAACCTTCGTTCTTAAAATGCCACAAAACTTTGTCACACACCATCTTGGCTGCCATCCCTTCAACACCTTTTCTGAAACCAGGTGTCCAGAGATGCACAGCGGGGACCTTTAATGAGGTGCCCTGACCAGCTATACGCACTACACGGGTACGCACTACCGACCACTTAGTGCGTGTCAAGGACCCTCCCCCCCCACTCTTCACGCACACAGATTACCTTGTCGGGGTCTTAGCAATGCCCGGACCCCAATGTCCGTCATATTGCCCAGGGGCCACCCAGAGGAGGTGCCTCGATAGTATTTTCTTAGAGATATGTCAGTAGCGGAAGGTGGCATAGACAGTCTAGTGCTCGTTTATATGAAACATGCGCGGGCCTAGAGCGCGTCCCGGTCGTCATACGTCGCGTCGAGCCGGTCTCTTACGCCTGAGCAACGCGAACCCCCCCCCCTCCCCCCTCTAGGCCAATGCTGATATACGGCACTGCACAGGCGATAACTTTATGCACTCTCTGTGATATTTGACCGTTAATAACCCTCAAAACGTATTTCCATTTATAGATGGACTGGGGTGTTTATTTATTGTTAACTGTGGTATGTTATAATGCCGTGCACCAAGATGTCGGTGACCTGGCGGTCTAGGGGTAAGGTGTCAGACTTCTATGCTGGCGGCCTGGGTTCAATCCTCGGTCCCGGCACAGATTTATCTGATTACCAAACCCTTCCTTCACCTCTGACAAGAAATCTTGTGAATGTGAGGAATGCCAGACCTCCACCGTGGTTAGGATTACACGTTAAACACAAGGTCCTCCATTTCATCTCACAATCATCCTACCATTACATATTAGCGTAAGTGCGTATAACCCGAACGGGTAGTATGACAAGGTGATAATAATAATAATAATAATAATAATACCAAGATGTCGAGGTGTACAGTGCCCCACGCCTAACTCCTATGCAACCTGTTATACAGGCATGCTTGCATAGTTTTGCAAAAACGGTATTGTACGCCAACATTTGAACACAATTTAATGGTTTTAGCAGATTTTTCCGTATGTAAGTGTACAGGGATTTTGTATTACTTCTGGTTCAAACAAATTTGTGTGCAGTTAGGGCGTTGAGCTTCCGAACCCCTTGTATTTAAAATTAAAATAAATTGTTTGGTTTAAATCTCCAAAATGTATTTTTAAATATATTATTATAATATAAGAGACTTAAAAATACCCACATAGATGATTGTACAGTCCATGGCATCATGATCACAATAAACTGAATCATATGACATGTAGATCGAAAGCTACAAACGTTAATCACAGGATGTAACAAATGTAATGGTTTCAATCATTATTTTAATAAATTTGATTCGAATAAAATAAAAAGTCTTTCAGTTGAAAAATAAATTAAAATAATGTAAATTATTATTTTGAGATTTTACCTTAAAAATAATGGTTAAATAAAATGATGAAACTGTCTACATTATGTCAGACGACACCCAAATAAATAATAATGTCATATATATATATATACAGACTTTTTTGTATATTAATTGAAAACTGACTAAATTTTATAAATCTATCGGTTGATTTATTATTTAGAAGCAAGTATTTGTTCAAATGCAACGTTTACTAATATTTAGATAAATATTGGTCATATTTTATGTCAATAAAAACATTTAAAGTTTATTTTAATCCAATTATACCCTGCCTTTTTTTTTTTTAGAAATTTAGTTCTGTGAGTTTTCAAGAGCATCACGTGATGAAAGCTCATGCCGTAAAAATAAAATAATGATACTAGAATGTAATCCCCCTCTATTATATTTTTCTATCCTCACACACATATTTTCAATTGGATCGTATCATATATTTTTTCAACTTGACATACAAAAATAGATAAAGTATTGTTTAGTCTATTTACGTAAACAAGAATAAAACCATTTTTCCAATATTTATTAGTGCAATGGGTTTTTTGTTTAATTTTCTTTTGTGAACAATGTTATTTTTAATTCCTGTAAAAATACACACGTTTATATTTAAATAGAACAACATATATTTTTTAAAGATATACTCTTTAAAATCGGTTTTTGTCTTGATTAATTAAAAATTGAGACTACTTTCAAACTTCGATCACTTATAAAAATTTATAGTTAAAGAATTTTTATTCAATAAATAGCTAAATACAAAATAATAACATCTCAAAATAAAAATAAATTTAGTGTTGTTAATTTTATGGCCAACTATTTTATGGTGTCATTTAAAAAAAAGGTATTGTTTCTCAAATAATAAACACTTTGTAAACTGAAAAATACGTAGCTTTCATACAAATTAAAATTATTGTCTTGAACTGTAAAATAAATAATACGTTCAATAAATATATATTCCATAAACTTAAAAGGCAGAAGTTGTAGTAATTTGTAAATACCAATATCAATAATAACTATTATTAAACACTTCATTTCAGCTTAAGTATTTCTTTATAAACACTAAAACTATTTAACATTTTAGAAATAAAAGAATATAGCTACAGTAGCCTCATGGCTTCTTTGGTGCTTATTGACAGCTCACAGCTGACTTCTGACAGTCAAAATTTAGGTATATATCTAAATTTTGACTATCAGAAGTGACATCTACTAAACACATGTTTTTGCAGATCATTATGGTTCGGCGTAGGAATACATAATTTGGTCTGGTAACTTTTCAAAGCTGTCAGTCAGCACCAAAGAAGCCATGGGGCTACTGTATGGTAAAGATTATCTGTGATTATTTTGTATCTTAAATAGTTGCGGTGATATGATGAAAGTTGGAAATTTCTACTTTATATAGAACCCTCAAAGTCATTTTCATGGAAAATTTAAAATAGCCATATTATTTGTAATCTTTAACAAAGTCTGGATAAAATATTTAATAAAGATCATTAAAGAATATTTTGAGATTTTTTTTCTATTTTTCCCCTTCAGTAAACCACCCTTAATTTTAAGGCTATATATTTAACTCCAAAAAATTATCGGGGAAACCTCATGAATGAATACCTTAAATACGAATTCTTAGTCCAATTGGTAAAATTATTGATATAGTCAGACGGCATCAAAAAATCCCTTTTAAGTTTTCAGGGTGTTATGAAACATTTACATTTATCAAAATATTGAATTCTATTTTATTTTTACGATCAGAATACTTTTCTCGTCGAGGGGTCAATATAAAGTAAAGATTACAATAAGTTTTGTAAAAATAAATTTTTAGAGATGTAAAGTAATCAAGTAGTTGTGGTTTACTACTTATTTTATGTCAACTGTTTATGTATCTAACAAGGATATAGTCTCAAAGTGAACCATGATTTCTAATTTAAAAAATTACTGATTTACTCATTATTTTGTAGTTTATAAATATTAAAAGGAAATAAACACAATACTACACTAGTTTTAATGGTCCACTAATATATTATATTAATATTAATCTAAGAAAAACCAAAAAGGTCAATTTAGAAAGATTTTTTTTATTTCCACATCGACTTAATATAATTTTACAACATACTTCAAAATTATAAAAATAAAAGATTTATAACAATGAATGCTTTATATTAAGGTTTTAAATGAAATGTCATCAGATTCCAGATGAGTAGTTTAACAACCTGAACCTGGGACCCAGGGTTCGGTTCCAACACGTTAAACTGAGAAAAGCTTTTATATAATGTTCTCAACCATCTTATTATATATTCTGAAAATTGAAAA
The DNA here is from genome assembly GCA_902151425.1 of Timema shepardi. Classification (NCBI taxonomy): domain Eukaryota; kingdom Metazoa; phylum Arthropoda; class Insecta; order Phasmatodea; family Timematidae; genus Timema; species Timema shepardi. The sequence continues at coordinate 451,242 of CABFVX010000010.1, read as the reverse complement.
ATGACACCCGGACACGGGAATCGAACCCGGGAGCCTTGGCTTAATACGCCAATGCTCTACCCACTGAGCTATCCAGGAATTTTCTCGTGCCCAGGGTCATTAGTAGTCGATGATTTCCGCACGTACATCATGGAGACTACCTTAAAATATTAGTGAAGAATGACCCTGGGCACGGGATGATTCCTGGATAGCTCAATGGTAAGAGCATTGGTGTACTAAGCTAAAGCTCCCGGGTTCGATTCCCTTGTTCAGGTAAAAAATTTCAATTTTCAGAACATCTTATTGTAGGTGAAACTACAAGTCTTGCCAATAAACAAGACTACTCATCTTTATCCTTCAAGCTAGACATACTTTAAAGTGGTTGGACGCCGCATCCGTTATGTTACATGGTGATGATATTCGACCACATACTTCGGCATATGAATTTAATATTTAAAAAAAAATCTTCGTAGCATTAAAACTCTTCAGTCACACTCCACAGCTAAAACCGAATTATTCGACCTTACTAATATATCACATCTTGTAAGTACGTTGATGGCACCCAAATACACAACAGATTAGTTTTACCGATCGATGAGACGAGCACAATTCATTCTATTCATCGGAGTTAATGTCGCACTTCGTCCGAACGTCTGTGAAAGTGTTTCGGTCTCAGTACTGGTTAGATGCAACTTTAACTATGTGGCTAAGTAAGCCACGTTATTTATAACTTATAACAAAATAGGAGGTTTAATTTATGAGGAATCAATCGTTTTAAATGAAGAAAAACTAAAATATGCATACTAACAATTATTAATCTGTGACTTGACCACGATTAACACAAACTTTCCATGCTAGCATTAGCCATCTTATAAGTTCTATCACACTTCTATGTGCTAAATAGTTTAAATTCCCTGATAGGATGTAACACCCTTTGGTACAGACCATAATTAACGAAATTATCATCAAGGCACTCACGTTATCTCGTTCGTTGTAAAAGGGAAAGGAGATGTAAAAAATTGGGGCGATCAAAAGGTAGGGTTTGGTCTCGGAGCACCGTTTATAAGTTCTTTCGACTCTGGTTTGATAGGCACCTTAATCTCTTGCTTCGCGAACCTCTTCATGAAAGGCACGATGAGTCTGCTGTCCACCTGCTGAGGGTCCGTGAAACCGCTAGCCCAGCTCACCAGTAACCCTATTATTAGGACGACAAAGGCACCCACGACGCTGTACAGGAGGTACGAGATCCGATAGAGGATGAAAGGTTCGTCGAAGTGTTGGTTATCCTCTTCCATCGGGAAACTGCAGCAAAAAAAAAAAAAAGAATATAATCAAAATTACAGTTGGAGGTTAAAGAATTATGAAAATTCAGTGCTAAGGTGTGAGGAGAGGAAAAATCTGCCTTTTCCTTTATTTCAGAAAGTGTGATGGTTAAAGTCTATGTTAGAAATGGCTATCATAAGCAATTCAAAAAAATATAGCCTCGTATTGTTAAAGCTCTCATTTTAAGGCCAGTTTAATAATCAGAATTTGTACGCCTCAAGTGTGACGCTATATTAAATACAGGATGACAATTAACTAGACCATATTCGAATAAGCCAGCTTCTTATGCAAAACTAGCCCATTTTATTGGAGTTTAGGAAGGTGATATCTTGTATCTCGTACAGCGCAGTACTTGAGGCATACTGAGTATGAAAATGAAACTTACCCTTAGAAAAAGAAGATTATAGAATTATATATTGGATGGTATGTACATGCTTAAGTCAACTGCTTTTTTTATTGTCACTTATAGAATCACGAATGTTAAATGAATTCCACCCCCCACTTTTATTCTCCAACTAATAGCTGTAGTTTTGTGGTTCGACTCCGATATCACGACGTTTCGTTTTATTCTAATCGTTGCCATGGGAACGATGCCTAGTTTTTCAAATGTTTTACAAGTGGGACATGGATGGCATCAGTATGACCAAACACACAACAAATTAATAAGTGTTACTATTTAATTATTATGTTCAACAAACGAGACTAATAAAATAAAATAAAATTATCTATTAAAGTAGTATATAAGGAGGATAAAGGCTGGTTTTAATAATTGAATCCAGAGTTCAATCCTCAGTCCCGGCACATATTTATCTGATCGCCAAACCCTTCCTTCACCTCTGACTAGAAGTGTATTGATCACAACTTGTGAATTTGTGGGATGCCAGGCCTCCACCGTGGTTCGGATTCCACGTTAAACTGTAGGTCTTTCATTTCATTTCACAATCACCCTACCATTACACATTAGCGTAAGTGCATATAACCCGAACGGGTAGTAAGACGTGGTTTTAATAATAATAATTATTATTATAATAATTTTATAATTTTATCCCAATTCATGTGGAGAAAGTGAAAATTTAAGTTATAAAAGGAACTTTTCCTTAAATTTTTGGCTATAAGAAGTTGTGAGCCTGGCTCCTTAGACCATTTCACCGATAGAGCATGTTTAATGTTTGAAATAATTTAATTTTTGAAGACAAGTATGATGACTAATGTGAAGTAACAATCGTCAGGTATTACTTATTATTATTTCTATATCCCTCACTATCGTGTTCATAATAGGTGCAATTCAATAATTAGTTTATTTTAAAGTTATATTAGATCTATATTTTAATATTCTTTGACATGTTGAGCTGGTATATTAAAACACTCCATTTATGTGATATTAAATACGTACATTGATAGTCAAAGTAGAATAATTAAAAAAATGTATCACTATTTGGTTGATACAACCATATTTTTCTCTGGTGTTTGTTATGGCTTACTTAATATTTTCTGTACTGGTATAGATGTTTGTGGCGTTAGGGTTATCACACCCCTCCGTGGAAAAGGGTAGATATGGGAACCTCTTGGTGCCGGTTGCCTCTGTGTTTTCTGCCCCGATCACAATCCAGCCCATGAAGAGTAGGCCGGTAATCGTACCTGCTAACGCTCCCTGTTGGAGAGAAAGGATGGCAATTCACATATGGTTCCAGACAGTAGTATTATGAGAGCTAGTTGTTCAAGAAAATCAGGGCATAAGAAAAGAAAAGACCACTCCTCTAAAAAAAAACATAAGGTGGTTTTGATATTTTTGCTCTTAATAAACTTTATGATAAGGTAATATTGTATAGCTATTAAACATCTGAAATATTCCCAAAATGACTAAAATAGAACTTATACAAATAGGAAATTGTAAATCTAAATGAATATTGAGAGAATTTTGAACCTCTAACTTTCCTTACCTGGGTGTCTCTATACTATTGAAACTAGTACCAAAGAACCTGAGGCTATTATGAGTATTATTTCATGGGAAATTTAACACCTGATTATGTATACCAGACATATACCTAGCATTAAAGGCTGCTTAAAATTTTAAAAATATATTTAACCATGTTTTTATATCAGGTTCTAAGGATAACATATCACTGATAATATATGACATGGCTCCTAACTATATTATGTGCAATGGTATAACACATATTTGTTGGCAATTAATTCAGGTATTCTTAAAGTTTCCCCTAACTTATATGGCCTGTAAACTAATTATTACTCTCTTCAGTGTCCAAATAGTCTAAGGCGTCTAGTGTTAAACTGACCTGTTTAATATGAGTAAATCAAGATTAGAATTCTGGTTGGGTCTTAAAAAAGATGTGTTTTTTTTACAAAATTGTTTCTCAACTTTCTTTCACGCAATTGCGGGTAGATTACCCCTAGAATACTTCCTTTCTCAGTCTTACCCCATCAAAGTAATTACAAGATATGGATATAAAATGAACAGGTAGTAAAATGCTGATATCATAAGAAAAAAAACAATCTGTGAATTTTAGTCTTGGTCTGCCTAAAGAAATATCATGCAACTTATGAGGGCTGTACATTTAAATTTGTCTCATTGTAGAAGTAGAGCAGGATAATTCTTTATCGCTTTATATATAAAAACTCTTCTACTTTCTCTTGTGTTCTTTCAACATAGTACAACCCTCTATTCCTTCCCAGGAAGGGTAGATTCATGTCCTACATCACCAGATGAAAATGAAATAAAGGTAATGCGTGAGTTATGCCTACCTTAGAGTTGGCCCAAGGGAAGAACATCCCGAGGGTGAAAAGGCCTAAAAATACCCCAACAGTGACACCTCCGAGGCTCACCGATAGCTGAAAATAATTAATATTAATTAAATAGGTCTTTTAATTTAGGTATAGATATTTTCCCTTACAAATATTATCTGACATAAAACTGTTTGATGAAGTTAATATATATTTTAGTTGTGGCCTTTTTAATTGACAGAAATGTCATTACTCATTCAGGAATTAGGTGAATCATTGGTTAACAACATAGACTAGAGGTCTTCAACCCACGACCCAAGGGCCCTATGTGGTCCACGGTGACATTTTTTTGCTGCCTGTTAGCTCGTGTAAATATATACAATTATTTCAAGAGAATAAATGGCAACTACTTTGGATGATTAATTTCTAAAATTAATACCTATCAAATAAATGTATGTATTTGAAGTTATTTGGTAAAATATTTAGTTTTTAATCAAATTCCCTTCCAACCGAAAATGACAACTATGTTATGCAGGACAAATAGTGCTAGCTCATACTTAAAACTGTTTAAAAATAGGAGAAAAAAAGATAACACACTTATCGAGAGATCCTAATTCCTAATGTGAGTATAAATGTATAAAAATGAGGTAATATGAATATTTTAAGATTGGTTTAATCCTAATACTGTCAATACATTGTTGCATCCTACGAGCTAACAAGAGACAAAAACTTTGGTCTTTAGACATTAAAAGGTTGAAGGCCTTTGTCATATACCCTTATTCTCTTTTAGTGATTGAGATTAGGGGTGAAACCTATGAAATTAGCTGTAAAAAAATAGTGTAATTTATTAACTCCGGAGTAGTAAATGTATGGAAAATTATGGTAAATTTGTTAGTGATATTTAAAGTGAACTGCAGGGATTTTTCTCGTGGTCAAAAATTGTGTGATTTCTTATTTATGGATTAGTTCTAATTTTATTATTAGAGGTTTGGAAGACTGTGATATATTCGTTTCTTAGAAATCGGATTTTAGCCATGGAAGGACTTTTATTTGAACAAATTTTTGAAGGTAAAACCCTATAATGATGTCCTGACTATAGTGGAAATTCAAAAGGAACATTCTCTTTAAATTGACTAACATGGAAAAACCTCTTATTAAAAATATCTGTATCTATTTAAATACCCAAATCTCGGCACACATATAACCCATACAATCGGTAAAAGTGTACAACGCTTCAATCCCTCAAAGTTTTTTTTTTAACTCCTCACCTGATACACACTCCCCATCTTCTCTACGACGAACACCATACCAATGCACAGCAGACCAAACGCGACGACTATCAACTTCATGATCACGTGCGCCTGTCCTTCCAATTTCTTGTTGCCTCTGATGAAGGGCAAGATAAAGTCTTCGTAGACTGTACCGGCCAAACAGTTCAGGTTGCTGGACATGGTACTGTAAGGGGAAAAAAATGGTCAAACTATTTAACATGGTTCTACCTAACATTTTATGTTCTCACTTTATTATTTTTTTATTATTTTCGGTATTTTTTGTTTTAAAATATTGGTTAACTTGGTGTGTAGAAAAACTTTATAATGACTATGAGTGAAGGACAATATTATCTTAGGAATATACTGTGTGTGGGATTTTATATATGAATGTAACATTGCTCTATAATATTACTCTACATGTAAATACCATGGTCATAAACTATTTATATATTTTCCACACAACCTGTGGTCATGTGTGTACACGCCATTTATATAAAATCAAATTTTCTAGGGAAATGACTTTTATAAATTAAAAATATATTGTGTGTGTGGTCATTAATGATATAGTTTTAATTTATTATTAGTGTTATTTTATAGATGTCAAAATTTCTATCAAAAGTTATAGAAGGAGATCACATGAATTAACGCATAAATACATGTAAGTACATATCATAAATATTATAAATATCAGAGGTGGTTTTACCTATACAATATGAACTGAATATGTATGTAAATATCATTGAATGTATCATATAAATGTGTGTGTATATACATATATTTATTGATTCATGTCTTACTACCCATCTCTTTTTGTGTGTGTGCATATTTACGATAATAGAGCAGGTACGAAAAAGGTATCAGTTATAGATTATATTATATAAACACACCTGGACGGAGTTCATACCGTAATCTTCCCTTTAATGGTGACTGACTACTTTGTCTGTATGACCACTTATGTTTGTCTTGAAAATTTAGAGGTGTATCATAATGTCTTAAGGTTGTTGAGGGGCTATGGGAGGGATGTAAGCATGAATATAAATACCATAAAAGGCAGGTTACATGTGGCTCTAATAGTTTATACTTTTTATGTTATAATAAAATTAAATAATGATTATTAGTTTCCGACGGAATATGCTACTCAAATTGGACATAGTTAAGAGTGGATTTGTGTATTATTTCACCAACCTTAATGCGGCACTGAAGATTCCAGCCACGAATAATCCAGATAATCCAGGAATATTAGCTGCGGTATCCATTACATAGTATGGTACAATCTGGTCAGGTTTGCTGATTTTCTGTAAAGAAATAATTGATTAATGCCATTATTTAATTAGCTCTTCTTATATTGTTCGTATTTCATAATATTAATAAATTCTATGAAAGTGAACTGTATGCATGTATATTTATCAATATCAGTTCTTACAATCATAAAATTAATAACAAATATTTAAATAATATCATGACTTTATTAATTTTCCTTGACGAAAAACCATTTTTCAATACTTCATTCATTCTCTCCTCAAAAATACCTCTTCTGATCATTTTCTTAGTTTAAATCATAAGATATTATACTTTTATTTCTCTAAATAACTGCCCTATTATTTGTATGTTTTCATTTGTTTCTTAATATGAAGTGAGGAATGTCAGGCCTCCACCGTGGTTCGGATTCCACATTAAACTGTAGGTCCTCCATTTCATCTCACAATTCACCCTACCATTACACATTAGCGTAAGTGCGTATAGCCCGAACGGGTAGTAAGACGCGGTGCTAATAATAATAATAATAATTTAATATGAAAAATTAAAATTTTCAAAATTTTCAATATTATACATAGTTACTGTAAAATTGATAAGGAGGTGTAAGTTTGACGAGGGTTTAAGGAAGTGACAAAGTTAAGCTTATCTAATTCTATAAAATTATAGCTATCCGAACATTCCTTTCATCTTCATATTCCAAATATTATTCTTCGGCAAAAAAAAACAAACAATAAATACATCATAACTGAAAAAAATTAATTAAATTCCATCGGGAGATCTAGAATTTTTTTATTTATTTATAAGATTGGTCAAAAAATAATGGTCATGTCTTGAAGCTTAACTAAACATGTTTTACTTTTAAAAATTTTCAACCTGCTTCTATGGCCGCATGGTCTAAGGCGCTACTCTCGTAGTAGATTAGACTATCAAAAGACTGGAAGATCGAGGTTCGAATCTCAGTCCAGTGTGCTGAGGTCACACTTCTCTAAATATAATCTTCCTAATTCCCAGGACCATCAGTTTAATTACATAAGCGTATACCCCGAACGAGTAGAAAGACGCGGTGCTAGTATATTAAAAAAATTTAATTAAAAAAGGTTTAAATTTTGAGTGCATACAAGCTTACCACCATTGCATATCTCTAATTTACATAGATTATAAACGTAATTGCACAACTTTAATTGGTCGCAGACTGTTGGAACTTAGTAAAACTGTGGCGCTAAGCTTCTCACACACGATGCTCAACTCGCTAACTACAATTACTTTTTGATTAGTTTCTTACATTGATCGATGATCACGTGGGACATGACGTCATCCTGGTCTGGCCTGGTTTTACAGTTTCAGGGTTTACAATTCTCTTATACTGCCCTGATCACATTTTTTTTTTTTACAGAACGGTCTTACAAGATCCCTAAACGCAAATTAGGATACACATCTTATCAAGCTTACCTTCCTCAATACTATTAAATTAGTGAAAATTTTCTTATAGCTTGAATGGGTAGTAATACGCAGGTCACAATAAAAATAAGGTTTTAAATATTATTGTATACAATGGGTTTTTATTTACCTGTCCGAGGTATTTTAATATTTATATTAATTTAGTAGCAACAATCAAGTTAATATTTTTAGGAAATTTTCCCACATTTGTGTGTAGGGACATAAAAATACATTAATGTAATAAAAATCCTCATTGCCCCTGGATCTGATTCAAGCTCCAGCATCACTACTACTTGCAAGCCAGATGAGACCAATTCTTTTAGTCCGCATTCTAACTGATGCAGTTTTTTATTTTTTTACTTTTCTTAGGTAATTTATAAATTATTATTTAAAAATATTATCACTTTTAAATAATAAATTATATGCTTTTGATCCTATGGAAGGGATTTTTTGTCTGTGTGACTTATACTGGTTCCTCAAACATTTGCTCCAACTTGGATTATTTGAGCTGGATTTAAAGGCTTTCGTTTAGTGGTTTATTACCTAGTGCGTTATACACAAGTGATAATAATTACGACTTGATCTCTTAACAAGTGTTTAGTAGGGAAGCTTATAGTAAATTAACCCACGCCCAAGTGAAGAGTGAGTGTGGAGGTAGAAGTGTTCTAAATCCAAATTCCACGTCAATCCCAAAAAAATCTTAAACGAGTCTAAGGCCTTGGACAACTTGAACGATGCCGTGAGTTTCAGTTTGTTGGATAAAGTGCTTCCTAATATTAAACAAGCATTTTCACGATACTTTATAAAATATGTTTAAATTTTGGATATAGTTCAACTGACTTCCTACCTCTTAAAGCACTGCATATGTTCTAACTTTTAAGTAAGATATAAGTAAAAATAATTTTAAATAATGTGTACCTTCATATTTGTAGAGTGAGAGTGAAAAACAGTTTATAAATCAAAACAGATCGATACACGCGGCTGGTATTTAAACCCTAGCTCCACCATTAACATCAAACCAGAATAAAACGTATTGATGTTCAAGTCTGGGCATCCCCCTGTGCTGGTTAAGCATTCATTGGTAGGTCAGATTTCATATCTTCGTTGGGTGCATGGGATGGGAATATATCACCAATTTGTTATGCTATTGCCAGTACACTTGCTGTGAATAATCCATCTCATCTCTAACCATTTTATTAAGTCATTTATAACTATAGATAAAATCGTAACTACAATGAAATTGAAGATTTGTGAATTGTACGTATAAAATAAATTACATTATACAAATTGTAATATAAAATTAATAAAATTGTACAATTATGGAAAAATAAAGCACGTGTAAATGTGAAAAAACTAAAACATATTTACACAAACTTCAATATTTTGATAATCTTATTGCATCTTTGTCAGGAACTAGTAGTAATAGTAGTAGTAGTAGTAGTAATAATAATAATAGTATCAGTAGTAGTAGTAGTAGTAGTGGTAGTAGTAGTAGTAGTAGTAGTAGTACTTAACAGGATCACGGGTTCATTGATGCCAGCATGGTTGTTCAGGATGAAAATATCTCGGGTGGATTGTATATGAACCTCCAGAGATTTTTAAATCCACCAAAGAAGTTTTCGTCCTGCTCAACCATGTTGGCATCACTGAAACATGCTTCCTGGTACGGTTTACTGATATTGCTTCCTAAGAAAGATGCAATAACAGCATCGAAATATTGAATTGTGTTGAAATATGTGTTAGAATTTTTACTTTTATTTGTGTCTAATTTTTTGAAAGTCTTGCCAATTATAAAATGTATCCATTTACTTTTTATATTTGTAAAATCATTTTAGATGATGAATAAAATGTATTTTCATCCCAATTGGAAACATTTGAAGGACAGTTTATGAACCAATTGGATAGTTATCTTATAAATACTAATTTGTTAATTACTAGTTTATAACACAAACAAACCCTCAATTAATTATAATTGTGTCTACCCGAAATTTGTCTTTTCCTTAAAACACAATTTTTTTGGTTTCCTATAGAATTTTATTTTAACGTATATTTTTATTTACCTTTGTAGTGTAAGGATCGCAGTCATAATAAGCCGCATAGATGATGAGGCCGACGATTACGACAATTGTTTTCACAACCATCATTCCAAACGTGAATATAATAAGTGATCTGAAAAATAACGCATTCCGTAAATAGATGTGATATAGAGTTATATCTACCAAGACAATATGGTAGGCAGATCCACATAAATTATGAATTACCTTTAAATGAACAAGTTGCCTAATGCACAGCTAGTTAGTTGATTAAATAAGTCAGTAAGCTTCAGAATAATAACTTGTTTACAGTCCAATTTTCATATTAACATAACAGCCATAAGAGTTATTAGACCTACATTTCACATTTTCATATGTCACGAAATGTACTCTCTTTAAATCAGTCGGTAGCGTGTTTAACTACTGAGCTAAGGGTCTCAGGTTCAATTCCCAGAATGGCCAAAAATTTATCATTGATATTTGATTACAATAATATGATTACACTTTCACAGTGATTAATTAACGGATGTTGTACCTGTACTAATCTTAAGATATATTATAAGGCATATGAAGCTACGACTGGCCAAGCAAGATGGATGTGGAAAATATATGACTTGATTGAAAATCTGACGTAGGTTACAGATTGGAAACAGTATTGTGTGTAAAATAAAAATTCATTAGTTGAGCATCTATCACTTTTGATAGTTAGTATCAATATTTATAAAATAAAACTAATTATATAGTAAAAATGATATCCAAAATGAATGAAACATTTTTTAAGTAATTTACATAAAGCAATTTCTATGAAAATTGTAATCTAGAACTTGTATTTCTTATTTATAAGTACAGGGTTCAAATAATTGTGTATTAATAGTTTTTTCAAATACACTAAACAAGCTCATTAACAGCTATTCGAACATATTTAACAACACTAATTAAAAGCTATATCAATACCTATATTTTAAATAGTGCATAGTATCATAGAATGTATTTATGAAATGTATTATATAAGGAAAAGACTGCAAGGGAGGTAAAAAAGAGACATGGGTAGATGATAACAGAACGTTTTCAAGTGAGAGGAGAATAATGGAAGCAATTAACGGAGGAATATTGGTGGAAGGATAAAGGAAGATAGAGGCATTATACTAAACTAATCCGGTCACACGTTGGGAACTGTTTATGATGATGATGATGATTATATCATAAAACGTTGTCAAATTCATTAGTATGGCCTCCGTATCAAATTATTAAGAGAAGACCGGGTTTTTTCTACTTTATCAATTATTTTAGGGACATACATACAAATTTTTATTTACAGTAAATAAACAAAAATTAACATATTATACTTACGTCCTAGCACTTTTATAGTCTGGTAGTGTGATGAACTTTTGAACCATTCCCTGGTTTATCCCCAAAGATGATAGAGATCCTATGGTCATTCCAAACGTCACAGTCCAGAACGTATTTCTGGCCAAAGGGCTTGGGTTCATGCTATATATATAGAAAAAGAAACAACATTTCTGAACACCACTTCGTTAAAATTGAAAGACGGAAGTCTTTACTTGACTAATTACAAATTAGGTCATAGGTTTAGTAAATAAGGTTGCTGTTTTTATCTTACAACTAAGCAACTGGTGCTATAAATAAATTAATCGAATGCTTACAAAAATTGGCTACGTCCTGAGAATGCAAACAAAAGTTTTATAATCCAATTTTGATCAATCTTTAGTGATACAGTCATATAAATCTACCTCCATTTATTCCCAAAACTCATTAAAAAATGTGTGAAGCATAGTTAACATTTATTAATTAATTTAAACATTTAATTAATAATAATATTTAACACCGCGTATTACTAGACGTTCGGGTTATACGCTTTAAGTACTAATTACTCTAATCGATTAGGAATTGGGAAGGTTTAATTAGAGGAAGTGAGCCCGCATTCACGTGGAGGGAGAGTGGAAAACCATTTAGGAAAAACCACCACCCAGTTCACCCAACCGAGATTCGAACCTCGATCTCCCCGTCCTTAGAAGTCGAGCAGCTCAACACGACAAGCGCGTTAGCCAACTACACCACCGAGGCGGGTCACATTTAATTAACCTACTTGAAAAGTTCTAGGCGTTCCCCTTCTTCACTTCTTTCCCAGACTGTCGAGAAGCCTCCCACGTCTAGAATACCGATCACGATGACTGCTATGATCGACCCTACAGTCACAAAGGACTGAAGGAGATCTGTCCATACCACAGCCTTTATGCCTCCCTGGAAACAAAACGTAGCATTATTAACTCATATATCCATACATATTTTCACGATGTTCTGTAACGTATGGGACCCACTTCAGCGGAAGACAGCGGATGCAAAAATTATGGAAATAGTTCATATCAACATGTGTACCGATTGACGTTATTTCCATTTTGAGATCTAGGTAGGAAAAATATTTACATAGGGGAGAACAAAATATATACCTATATATAAGCTTAAACATTTGGGGAAAAGAATGTTTTACGATTCATAGATTTGATGAAATATTCAGAAAGATTACGTTTTTGTACTGCCGGCTAGATTTTATTCAAACAGTATATATGTATGTATATATATATTTATATATATTATATGATATGACTCAATACTTAATCAAATATATAAATATATTCATACTTATTTAATTAGGGCACTAGGAACTCGAAAGTTTATTTTCGAACCTACAAACTTTCGCCAGCTATCCTTATCTTGAGCAAGTTCTATCCAGTCCACCTCAATACACCCTATCCCTATCTTGAGCTAGTTCTATCCAGTCCACCTCAATATACCATATCTCTATCTTGAGCTAGCTCTATCCAGTCCACCTCAATATATCCTATCTCTATCTTGAGCTAGCTCTATCCAGTCCACCTCAATATACCCTATCTCTATCTTGAGCTAGCTCTAGCCAGTCCACCTCAATATACCATATCTCTATCTTGAGCTAGTTCTATCCAGTCCACCTCAATATACCCTATCCCTATCTTGAGCTAGCTCTATCCATTCCACCTCAATATAGCCTATCTCTATCTTGAGCTAGTTCTATCCAGTCCATCTCAATACACCCTATCTCTATTTTGAGTTAGTTCTATCCAGTCCATCTCAATACACCCTATCCTTATCTTAAGCCAGTTCTATCCAGGCCAGCTTATTACATCTGATCTCTAGCTTGAGCTAGTTCTATCCAGTCCATCTCAATACACCCTATTTATATATTGAGCTAGTTCTACCCAGTCCACCTCATTACACCCTATCTCTATCTTGATCTAGTTCTACCCAGTCCACCTCAATACACAATATCCTTATCATGAGCTAGTTCTACCCAGTCCACCTCAATACACCATATCCCTATCATGAGCTAGTTCTACCCAGTCCATCTCAATACACCCTATTTATATCTTGAGCTAGTTCTACCCAGTCCACCTCATTACACCCTATCTCTATCTTGAGCTAGTTCTACCCAGTCCACCTCAATATACCCTATTTATATCTTGAGCTAGTTCTACCCGGTCCACTTCATTACACCATATACCTATCTTGGGGTAGCTCTATCCAGTCCATCTCAATACACCCTATCCCTATATTGAGCTAGTTCTACCCGGTCCACCTCATTACACTTTTTTTTCTGTCAAGTATATTGTAATCCTCCAGTATGTGCCTACTTTTTACTATAAATATTTATAATTTTTTTTTAAACTAAAAGTTAATGCAATCTTTACTCACCAGCATTGTGTAAAATATGCACACCATACACACCACGGGTGTGATAAGATGTATGTTGACTCCGGTAACTGTAATAAAAAGAAGTTAGATCAGTACTAAAGAGAAACCATTGTTCTTTCACACTATCACATAACTCAGAGATATTATTACTAAAGCTAGCAGGTAATTTGTAAAGTACAGATTATTATTATTATTATTATTAGCACCGCGTCTTACTACCCGTTCGGGTTATACTTACTTACGCTAATGTGTAATGGTAGGGTGATTGAAATGAAGGACCTACAGTTTAACGTGGAATCCGAGCCACGGTGGAGACCTGGCATTCCCCACATTCACAAGATGTCTTGTCAGAGTTGGTAAAGTACAGAAAATCTTAAGTTGACAAATTATTTAAGGATATACACAATTGATAAGTTGATGTACTGAACTCTGATGGAAGGTAATTGAAAACCATGGAGGCTTTGATTTACTGTACAGTATAATGTAGATATGTCAGTTGTGCAACAAATTCGCGTATTTTAAAAATTATGGTTGGGAATTGAATAAATTTAAAGGATTGTTTAACTATAACCTTGATCCTACATTTTATGGTGTTGGAATCGAAATAAACAGCTTATCAGGTGACGGTAAGGCTGAGGGTTAATCAATATGAATTATCAGTGGGGATTTCATTAACTCTCACCATTTTAATGTGGATGTTATTTTCTATGGTTATACTCCCCACGCTTATCAAATAGATCGAGATACTCTCTAAAAACACTTAATTTTTTATCACCGCTTCTTAATACTTGCTAGGGTACTTAATACGTTAATATTAAGGGCCAAGAAAGGTTGGATTTAGACGAAGTTTCCCATAATTTGCATGGAGGGAGATGGAAAAACCATTTAAGAAAAATATTAAATAAATTTACTCGGGACTCGAACCACAATCTTCCTGTCATCGGCAGTCATGTCTCAAGTATATTGCAAGGATGACGCCTTAAACCATTTTATCATCCAAATGGGTATAACATTTGGTTAAAAAACAGATTCCTTCGAATATAAAATCGACATATCCTTATTCCATATCCAGTAGCAGCTCATGAGTTTTTGACAGTTTATGACTAGCTTGTCGGTGGCTCAATAGTAATTTTTACCTTCCCTTTCATTAGCTATTTGATCAATCACAGTCAAATAACAGGGAGAATGTTCGTTCTTTATCTTGAAAGTCAATTAAGATAAATAATTAAATGCGAGTATGATTAACTATTTACTTTTATAATCCTGTTCCTAGACTTTCCCTGGTAACAACCCACGAGCCACCACTGTGAGATACTCCGAAACACGAGTCCACACAAATATTGATGACTGTACAATGGTACAAAGTTCATCAAAATTATCTAAACGTTGAACTCCACGATGACTATTCGAGTCAGACGACGGCTGGTTGTCGGATATTCAATATCAGATGCACAAATATCTTAAGTCAATGGAACCCTTGACAGGGTGTATAGAGGGTAGTGCTCTACAGAAGATTTGTCAATATGCTTTCCCATCCCTTCTTCCACAGTCCAATTTTAAAATTTAAGGCCTTTTAGAAAACACACACATATGTTTTACAAGCAAAATTTATAATGTGTTTTTATAAGTTTTATTTTATGGATATAAAATTTATAATGTGTTTTTATAAGTGTTATTTTATGGATATAACATTTATAAAATAAATGTTATGGTGCACCACACAAACTTCCTTCCACTTTTTTCTTAAGGTGCCGCCGAAGGGAGCACAAGTATTTTTACAGTTTTTGTAGAATTAAAATTGTTTGGCCTAAATAAATCAAATATTTCTCCAGTAGAAACATAGAGTATAGTTCTCTGCACATATTAATACCAACAGATCTTGATTATTTGTCAAAGGTATCAGGAAAATTCGTCAAAACTTTTTCTCTTTATTTAAAAAGTTTTGACTAAATTTCAGGACACCCTTAAATATTTGATTTATTTTGCCAACAATTTAAATTTCTATAAAAACTGTAAAAATACTTGCGCTGCGCTCCCTTCGGTGGCACCTTAAAACATACATTTACTAAAAACTCGTAAGATTTGGGAAACGAAACAATATGTCTATAGATGTCTGTGTAAGCACTACGCCAAATATCAAAAATGACAATCTATACTCTTACATTATGACTCATTAAGAACTAGGGACATTGTTACAAAAAAATTGAGACAGGAGAAACATCTTTGTACACCAAACAGCATAAGAATCAAATTCATCTTCAATGACCAGATTTTTAAATAAAATCATTATATCTGCTTATAGCTCAGAAAATATTGGTTTTATTATAATATATTTCAAATAAAATATGTTTTATATTGTTTATTACAACTTTACAATTAAAAGTTATTATATATATAAAATTTTCTAGATGAGATTATAAAAATTTGAAAATTTCCCTCGTACCCGCAAAACTATTTTAATAAGAAAATGAGAGTTACCATCCTTTTTACTATGATAAATAATTTCCATTTAATACATTTAATCAAAATCATTAGGGAATATTTTGAAATATTGATTTATTTCTCTTTTTAAACTTCAGTTAACAACCCTTAGTTTTAAGGTTAGATATATAATTCCAAAATCTCCTCGGGAAGACTTTATTAAAACTCCAGATACAAGGCTTTAGCCCATTCGGTAAAATATATTAGCTTTTAGCCCAAAGTACAGACTGAGGGCACTATAGAAACTTTTTTTTTGTTTCTGGGGTTCATGAAACGTAGACACTTATCAAGATATCAAGTTAGATTTTTTTAAAGATCAAAATACTTTCTCTCCGAACGATAGAGAATAAAAATACAGATAAATATCGCATCACTTGACGTATTAATATAGCAAAGTAGATCTATACCCCTTCTACGGTTGGAATGTTATGTATGTATGTATGTATGTATGTATGTATGTATGTATGTATGTATGTATGTATGTATGTATGTATGTATGTATGTATGTGACAACTATTATAATTAGACAGTAAATAATGTGTTTACGCATTTTTTCTAAACACAATTTTCTTTACCCCATCTTTTAGATTAACAATTAATAATTTTTTTTTCAAGCTCAAACCTTCTTAATACGTTTCGGGCTAATTATTTATTTAAAATTTTGTTTGGGTATGGGGAAGGTTTTATTTAAAAGAAGGCTACCTATAATTGCTTTGAGTGCTGATTATCGAATCATTTAGAAAATATACACCTTAAAATAACCTCCACTCCTCCAGTCACTAAATAACCAAGAATTGCAGGACTAATTCGGGCATACTTCCTTTAAATATAGCCTTTCTAATCCACAAAACCAATAACATATTTATTACATAGGCATAAAAAACTATTGATAGTAGGACACGGTGTTAAAAAAAAGTAAACAAAAAATAAATAAATTATTAAAAATATCGCAATTTAATAGTTTTTTAAATTTAATTAATTAATAATAATAATATTTAGCACCGCGTCTTAGTACCCGTTCGGGTTATACGCTTTAAGTACTAATTACTCTAATGAATTAGGAATTGGGAAGGTTTAATTAGAGGAAGTGAACCCGCATTTGCGTGGAAGGAGAGTGGAAAACCATTTAGGAAAAACCACCCCCAGTTCACCCGACCGAGATTCTAACCTCGATCTCCCCGTCCTCAGCAGTCAAGCGGCTCAACACGACTAAAGCGTTAGCCAACTACGCCACCGATGCGGGTTTTAATTAATTATTCGTATTGTTAATGAAAAGGTAAAATTAAGTGAAGGTTAGAGAGACTGAGCTTAAAATTAATAGCCTCTGCTACTGATTTGGTGTAATGAGGGGGATTGCTCAATCTAGGGATATGGTGTAATGAGGTGGACTGAGTAGAATTATCTCAAGATAAGCATAGCGTGTAAGGAGGTAGACTGGATAGAACTAGCTTTTAATAGGAAAAGAGAATAATGAGTTGGACTTGATGGAGTTAGCCCAAGATAGGTATGAGTGGCGTATTTCTGTAATTGCTGCTATCGTTGCTAAAGATTAAGTAGGAACGTTATCAGTTATTTAAATAAATCTTTCTCGAATTATTTCATAGCAAAATGGAATTTTAAAAATAAAACTTGATTTTTAAACTTAGTTTGATTTAAATTAAATAAGTTAACATATCTTGGAATCGTGATTGAGGAGAAAGGTGTAGGTAGAGAGGATCTAATGAGAAGAGCAAATCAGGAATTGTTGTTCTAGAGGTGTGTAAGAGACCTGCTATGGAGAAGAGAAGTGTCCTTGAAATATTAGGAAGTGACGAACAAGACATACTGTGTACCCATTGTCACACATTCAGCAGAAACATGGACATTGAATGTAAGAGAGACAAGGAAAGTGGAGGTCATGGGAATGAAGTTTGTGAGGAGCATGTTAGCTGTCATGAGGAGAAACAAGATTAGGTAGGAAGTTATTCGGGAAGGGGTGGTGGTACAGGAAGTACATAAGGTAGTAGCAGAGGTAAGGGTAAAATGGTATGAGCATGTAATGAGGATGGAGAAGGAGAGGATGCCAAAGAAAATAATTATGTTAATGAAGCATGTAGGAAAAATGACAAAAGAGAAACCAGAGAACAGATGGTAGCAACAAATAATAGAATGTTTTCAAGTGAGTGAATAAGAATGAAAACAATTAAAGGAGGAAGAATGGTGGAAGGTTAAAGAAAAATAGAGACATTTTACTAAACTGACTCGATCACAGACTAGGCACAGTTTATGATGATATGTTTTGATTACAAATATATTTCAAATAGTTCTGAAATATAAAACGTTACAATGGTAAATTATTCAATTATTTTAAAAATAGCTTTGAAAAGCTTTGAAGCAAGAGTATATTACCGAGAACCAATATTTTCTTAATAAACTAAATTCGATATGTTATTTTTATCTATAGCTTTTGGTTTGTTAAAAATATATACGTTCATAGGTATAACTATTTTAAACAATAATTATGAGTCATTAATATTCCTTATTTCATTATAATTATGTCATAAATTATGGAAGGAGAGGAAAGCTAATGTAATTTTATAACTGCCCTGTTATTCAAAAATCTATCAATTTTTTTTCATGGAAAATACCTTATTTGTAAGCTAGAAAAAAACGGATCATTTTCACGTATTCATACGTCTGTCCACGTTAATTGCAATGATTCATTTTGTTAGATATTATCAATAACTATAAAATAATAATCAATACAGTGAACTGTTTTACATTTTTGTAATTTCTATTACTCTCTTCCTAAGAAAATAATAGTGTAAAGTTATGAGCTTACCTTGATTGAAAGCCAGAGCGGGGACGTAGATAACGATAGGCAGATACAAGATCACGGAGATAGTGAAGAGGAATGACGCCAATACCCTTACGTGCTGGTTGAAACGAAGCTCCAGGTACTTTGGAAAAAAAAATGAAGTGTTACATTTTTTAAACGCTGTAATTAATATAGTTTTCTCATCTAATGATACAGTTCCCTTATCACGTATCGGTTAACAAATCGACTGGATTGCTCGTGACATATAGAGTCGAGGTTTGAATCTCGTCCGGTGGCATCGAGTGTGGTTTAGCTATCGTTTCTTCATGCTAAGTTCGGAGGTCACTCTCTAAATTATACTCCCTTCTTCCTTATCCTTTGATGTCATTCGGCAATAAACATTTTATTGCGCAATCTTAACAATAGTGTAGCTATAAGCTATAAATATTGATTCAATTAGTTAAAATCAATAACATTCACGTGCTATGAGGCAATTTGTGCCAACACGCCTCAAAACTATATTATTTTTATTAGTATCATCATTAGAAAAGCTTCTTACTATCCATTCGGGTTATACGCACTTACGTTAATGTGTAATGTTAGGTTGAATGGGAGATGAAATGTAGGACCTAATTTAAACGTGGAATCCGAACCACGGTGGAGACCTGGAATTACACACATTCACAAGTTGTGATTAATACACGTCTTTGTCAGGGGTGAAGGAAGGGTTTGCTGATCAGATAAATCTGTGACGGGACGCGAGGATTGAAGCCCGGACCCCCAATCCTAGTTTATTTCATATCATTACTAATGTAAAGTAATTGATGTTTGAACTCGCTTCGGTAGTCTTATAGCCCAAGGCACTATTCTCACAGTAGAATATACTTGTGATACTGGTCAGATTGAGGTTATAGTCTTAGTCCGGTGTACGAAGGGTCGATCATTCCTCTTCGCAAATGTGAAGTACACATCCTATAAATATAATCTTACTTATCCTATATAGCAATTAACGTAACTAATAGATATTAGGATAACCTAAAAAGATAGTAAGACGTGGTGATAAAAAAAATAATGTATAGGGCTGTAATTTAGTCTAACTAAACATTCGTTATAATGTAAACACTAATTTTTTGAATTCATCAAAATAATGCACTTGTTAATTTTTTGCCATAAAGTTGTTACTGTCGGATGACCATTTATTTATTACTAAGTAAGGTTTGAATTATTTTTTTCACGCTTAAAGCTCCAACAAATCATCAATAGTGTATCAGAATAAGTATAAAGTTGTGGCTTTAGAAAAATAACCTCAAAACAAAGTCTTGGCTGTGATATCTCACAATACTCGCTAACCAATCGAGTTTTAATCAGAACACTAAAAAGTTATAGTTATTTTATCCCTAAGTTTTGTTTTTTTTTAATTTGAAGTAGAAAATAAATCTATATAAGGTAGGTAACCTAGCGGTCTAGGGGTAAGGTGTCAGACTTCTGTGCCGACGGCCAGGGTTCAATCCTCGGTCCCAGCATAGATTTATCTGATTACCAAAACCCTTTCTTCACCTCTGACAAGACATCTTGTGAATGTGGAGAATGCCAGGCCTCCACCGTTGGTTCGGATCCCACGTTAAACTGTAAGTCCTCCATTTCATCTCACAATCACCCTACCATTACACATTAGCGTAAGTACGTATAACCAGAACGGGTAGTAAGACGCGGTGCTAATAATAATATATAATGTAAATATTTTTGGCAATTTTTATCCCAAAATCTGTTTGGGCATCAAATATAATAAGGTTTTATAAGCTACGTTTAATTTAAATCTTTGACACATAACATCTAGCTATTTTTAAATATCTGTTAAGATAATTGTGGTATTTGTAATTTAATATTTCTCTTCGTAAATTCAAAAGTTTTTTATCCAAAAGTTCATCGCAAATATTCAAGAACTTTTGAAATTAAAATGTGTTTACATTTAAATTGAATTAATTTACTGAAGTGATATTTTATTTTTCCTTTGACCCCACCTCGCTGACGTATAATTGATAAATTCGAAGCTATATTTTACGAATCGGGTTGCACTTGAACTCTTTTACACCGACGAATATAAACACTCAAGCTACTATTTGCTCCTGGATAAAATTAAAAACTACTATTTTGATTTTGCCTATCCTAGATAAAAAAAATGCGTCTACGGAATTTCTTAATATACATCCTGGTCGGTGTATTCCTTTTGACCATTCTCGTGAATAAATCAAATAGCTTAAGTTATAGACGATTAAAACTAAATGTGTTGATTAAAAACTACTTCCTGTTCAAATAGAAAATGAAAATAAGTTGGCTATTTTTATAGTAATTTAGGAATTGATCTGTTTTGTCTCAACAGTGTATCTTTATAGCTCACCAAATAAAACGTAAATACATTAACATTGGCATACTATGTCTATACTCCATTCACGGTAGGAGTTACTCTCTGAAAGGTCTTTCTTCCTACCAATATCCTACTATATAATTGATTTATGGTAGAGAAAAAGGCCTTTCAGAAGTCAATTCCTACGGTGAATGGAATATAGACTTGCCTTCACGTCACAGAAAGGCAATTTAGTTAACAATCACGTTATTTTTAAAATATTTTTACCAAGACTGAGATGGAGAAAAATTATAGACTACGTATACTTGGAAGTCTAACATGTCATGTGGTTAACCAAGAATATATCACGAATCTACCTGATGATATTTAGACCCACCTCGTATGTCGAAGTGAGTTGTAGATCGAAGAACACTGGCAGGTAAACGTAGTAGTTGACAATACTCGTTATCAAGATTGCGAGGTTTACCACATAGTATTGTGTGCCATATGTGTATATCTCAGCTGGGACACCCATCAAGGATATTCCTGATATGTGACTGAAATATTAAAAATGATACTAATGATTAAGTAATAATATCAGTAGTATTGCTTTAAACCATTTTTATCAAGAAGAAATGAATTAATATTAAACATTTAAAAAATCCCCCTAAATTAATTATTTTTTTAAACAAGGGTCGTTATAAGCTTTATCGAAACATTTGAAATGTAATAAAATCACTAATCAATTAATTACCAATAGAACTATTTTCATTTAAAACTAGCAATCCCGCTCGGCGTTGCCCGTGACCTATTTTTCAAGAATTTTTTAAAAATTGCCAAATTAAAAATTTAAAAATCTGGCTTCAGGGTGCATTTGGACTCCCTTCCTTCCTCCTATGTTAAAAATTTCAGACCTCTCCGTGCAGTAGATTTCACTGGGCATCGCACACAAACAAACAAACACACAGACAAACGCTTCCTTTTATTTTTATAGATATAGATAACACAAGTGCTATTTATCAAGTAAAACCATCACTATATATCCAGTTTGAAGAGAGTTGTAGAAGCCTTTCAAATAAAGTTTCAAATTTTCAAAAATCAATTGTCAATACCCTCAATTTTAGAGATGAATTTAAAAAAAAATATTTTTCCTTTGATATGTGACCATATGACATTTAAATGTCACGTTTGAATGAAATCCTAAAAAACTATTTCTAACATGTGTCTGGGTAAAAATAGAAAAACATAAATACATGCATTTAAGATCCACTATTTTTAAAATTTCAAAAACATATAAAACTTAAAGCTTTATCACAATATTGAGGTACCAAAATTGTATATCCATCACAATAATGTACATGAGAAAGCAATCCCATTATAATAAGAGCCGTTACCTGAAGATTAACGACATCGCGATCGGGAAAGTACTCATCGACTTCCCTCCGAGGAGGTAGTCCAACTTGGTGTCCTGTTTCCCCCAGAAACCGATGACCACCCCAATCACGGTGGACAAGAGAAGCATAAGGGCAAATACACTGTGATCCAAAATACCGAACAGAAGAGGTACCCCTCCCGTGGCGTTAGTGGTTGCGTTCAACATCGTGGCGACCTTAAGAAAGAACAAGGGGAAGAATCAAAACGTTTATTAATTATTTTTTGTTTTGTAATACGCTCTAAATGTTCACCTTCAGGTCCAACAGAATATTTACACTAATAGGGTGAGATACTATACGGAGGAAGCTAAAAGCAGGCTAGACTTGGGGAAGGGAGCATATGGAAGGGGGAGGGGATTACTGACAGCGGGAAAAATCCAGAATGAGTTAAGAGAGAGGTTTGCAAAGTTCTTCATGTGGGGGACGTATGGATCTGAGAATTCGACAATCAGAAAGAGAGAACCATGGTAAATGGAGGGATTTGAAATGTGTTTGTGGAGAAGAGTGGAGAAGGTGAAATGGATGGAAAGAGTGAGGAATGAAGAAGTGTTGAATAAGATAGGAGAGGAAAGGAACACGATAAGGATGACAGCGAAGAGAAAACCACCTTGTTTGGCCACCGCACACTAAGTAAGGATTGTTAAACGAAGAGGATTTATTGAGTAAAAGATAGAAGGATAGAGAGGAAGAAGAAGGTTTGGAATTCTAACGGATATCGAGAAAGAGATTAGACACAAAAAGATGAGGAACGAGGAAAATGTAAGATGTTCAGTTCATACTGGTCTCAAGACAGATTCACAGACACAATAAGAAAGAAGGGTGGAAATAAAGAATATCATTTATAAAAAAAAACATTGAAACTCGTTCACATACTTCATTTTCCTAAGCTTCGTAGCTCGTAAGACTAGAATAAAGTCCAATTTAGAGAGTCTGTGATTCGTATTTCCGTAGTCCATGCAGTGGCGGATTAAAAAATGTTACGCCCCTAGGCACAATTATAATATGCGCCCCCCACCCCTTTCTCCAAATCTTTTTGTCAATCTCCAAGGTATTTAGGAGGTCTCGGTGGAAAGAAGTATTGGGGGTGGGGGTGGGAGGGGTGTCAGAAGGAAGAAGGGGAGACTGACATCAGTTACAAAGCGATTCCAAAATACAGTTATTTAAAAATAAATATGGTCGTTCTGACTTTAACTTGAACTTATTCGATAGTGTTAGTCAATAATTTCTATATATAATTATAATAAAAAAATAATGCTATCCAAAAGTGCCGCCCCCTAAAGCCACCGACTCTAGGCCCGTGCATAGTGGGCCTATAGTGTAGATCCGCTTCTGAGTCCATGGTTCGTAAGAAATAAATGCCACAGTATCAGCTTTCTCTTTATGCCGAGTCCTGATTCGTGTAGCCTGATTTTTATTAGAAGAACAGTTTAAAAAAATTCAAACATATTTGTTGCGGCCAATATTGACAACATTCAACTAGATTATTAGTCTTATTTTATAGGTATTAATACATTCTATCAAAAGTGATAGCTCTATAAAACATTACTTGATATATTAAAACTGTTTTAGTAACTTCAGTAACTACGAGAGATATTATTTTATTATTATAAATTAACTAATACAATACAATCAAGTACCATACAATACAAATTACAGACTATTACAATTTACATTTTAATTTCAAGAGTAGAGATATTCATTATCATTACTATTCTAGAGGCATTACAGAAAATCTGGCTAGTAATGTGTGATACAAAATATTAATCTTCCTACCAAAATCAGATTATAAGTACCAAATCCGTTAAAGTTGGTACCCCTTAACTTTCTGAGGAAGAGTGTTTACGGGCTACCAATCACAGTAATGTAAATACTCGTATTGGTAAACTCATAGCACCAATGTCAGTGAAACCATACGTTTATAATTATAAGTTTGTGAGTTCCAATCGTGTTATAAACATATTTTTTGTGATTGTACTTAAACTAAATCTCAAGTATATACCGGACGTTTTCTCAAAGAGATTGTTTTAGTTTATTTTATCGGTCAGCTGACTGTTTGTACGTTGCTCCTTGCTCTAGACCAGCGGTTCCCAACGTGAGGTACGCGTACTCCAAAGGGTACGTGCCAGGACGTTTGGGGTACGCGACAATATTTTATTAATGGCGAAAAGAGCTAGATATACCAGCAGTGTAAGACAAAATATCTGTCAAATGTTGTGAAATTAACTCAATGATATTATGAGGTGCGGTGTTGGCTTTATTCTATATCTAACCTTAGGTAAATGATTTAAATTTCAAACCATTTTGTTTTTGTTGTGTTTATTAATAAATTTAATGTGTTAGTTTTTATTGTAACTTTTGCTTTTTGAATGTAAAAATATCTGCACTCTTTATTAAGCTTATTATCACATGGTTTTTTAATCCCGTTATTAGCTTGAATATCTCTAATGGCAACAAATAAATCAGAAATAACTACTACAGTAAAAATTAAGGGCACAAATTATGGAAATGATCTGCCTAGGGGTGCGCAAGCTAATAAAAAAAAGTTGGAAACTGCTACTCTAGGCCAGCGGCTCTCAAATATTTTGAATGCCAATAATCTCCGTAATTTGTAGTATCACCAAGATAATGCTGAATATTGACTGTTTAGATACATTTTTAATGTTACTCAGGGATATAATCATACGGACTTGCGTTGACTACACCAGATATCTGAACTTGAATAAATGTTGCCACCTCTCCAATCAATCACTTTCTAAATCGGTTTTACCTTCGGCTAGACTTGGTTCGAATGTATTTATAAGATTTTATGAGGTCTTATCTTTATTTCGAGTTTAATTTGGCTTGTTTCGATTGCCTTCACACGGCGTAACACNGGGGGGGGA
The DNA here is from genome assembly GCA_902151425.1 of Timema shepardi. Lineage (NCBI taxonomy): Eukaryota > Metazoa > Arthropoda > Insecta > Phasmatodea > Timematidae > Timema > Timema shepardi. Next base: position 425,519 of record CABFVX010000010.1, on the reverse strand, counting down.
TGCACGTACCACTGGTGGTACGCGCGCCATATTTTGGGAACCACTGATCTAGAAGATTTTCTTTTGAAGAGTTTTATTGGACAAAGTCTCGTTGATCTCCACCATCACGTGATTAAGACTACGGACTGTGTGGACGCGAATATAACTACTAAGGACCACGGACTACGGACTACGGACTACGGACTACGGACTACGAACTAAGAACTTTAGGTTACATTTTATCAAAATTCTAACTATCTCATCCATTCCAATTATACTAATTTTATACTAACTACATTAATGGGTTAGGAATTAGTAAGACTTAATTTAGAGGAAATGTACTCGCATTTGCGTAGATAGATAGTGGAAAACCATTTAGAGAAGATCACCCTACTGTAACCTACCGAGATTGGACACCCGATCTCTCAAACTTTGACAGTCTAGTCCAACACTAGAGTAGCGTAGTATACCACGCAGCCACCAAAGTGGGTCATATCTTATTGGTGTCAATACTTACAGTCCAATTTTCTAAAAAGTGATATAGGAAATATATAACTTTTTTATATTGTGACAAGTATTATTTATATTTTATTATTTTATTAGTGTTGTTTTATAGTTATTGATACTATCTATGAAAATGGACATCTACAGGTCACAAGAATTGACATATGATTACATGAAAGTATATGTATTAGCTTTTATAATTGTCATATAAGGGCCCAACTAAGAGAAGTGAACTGTAGATAACCGATTGGATAGTTGGAAAAGGCAAAAAATTTAGTCCCGTATTCAAATTCAACCCACCCGCTTTTGTGGCCGCATGGTCTAAGATGTCAATCTCGCACAAGACTAGACTGCCAATGACGAGGGGGATGGGGGTTTGATTCCCGTCTGGTGCACTGAGGTTGGTTTTCCCCACTTTCTTTGCATTAAAATGCGTGTACACTTCCACTAAATTCAACCTTTCTCAATTCTAACCCATCAGCAGAACTATTAAATAGGTGTTCAACCCGAACGGATGTTAAGAACCCGTGCTTAAAAATAAATCAAGGTTGTTAAAAAAATAAAGGATAGGTCATTTATACGTGTGTAGAATTTATTCATATAAATTAGATTTCAAACTTCTAGATTGACTAATAAATATTGAAATAATTAGTGACATAAAAATATAAACAATAATTACTAGACTAAACACGTTTACGTTATAAAACAGAATCTTTTGTCAAGTAATCTATTTTCTCAGACTGTTAAACGATAGACCTTGAGATAACTCGGTGCTACTTTCGCTCGACTGAAGTAAATAATAGATGTAGCTAGAAGGTGTTTGAATAACTTGAAGGCGAATCATGTTTGGTCATATTGTTCATCACAAATCTAACAAAATATCTATTAATATACTGAATTTACTCTCGCTCAAGTCAGACTCTTTTATGTGGAAAATATTGGTTTGCCATATTTATTAATATGATTTATTTTCCTCTTTTTTGTTTCACCTTTTAATATCCGTCTTGTCCCGGCACAGATTTATCTGATTACCAATCCCTTCCTTCACCTCTGACAAGACATATTGTGAATGTGGGGAGTGCCTGGCCTCCACCGTGGTTCGGATCCCACGTTAAACTGTAGTTCCTCCATTTCATCTCACAATCACCCTACCATTACACATTAGCGTAAGTGCGTATAACCCGAACGGGTAGTAAGACGCGGTGCTAATAATAATAATAATAATAATAATAATAATATCCGTCTTGGCTTTAAGAACATTTAAACTAACGGGTTAGAAATTATAATGTTATAATCTAAGAGGAAGAATACTTTAAACTGCGTGGAAAAAGGATGGGAAAAACCACTTCAAGAATAAACTATTCAGTACATCTACCACCAATGGTTTTTCCCCCACCTCCGTGCAAATGTTAGTGCATTACTTACTTGACCTCTCTCCTCGTGTGTTAGATACATGATTACTTCAGACGAGTTAAAGGGGGCAACGCAACAAATAACACATATTGTCACGTAAGCTATACATTTCGTTCAAACAATTGCGTTGTTTTTTTCCATCCACCAGGGACTTAATGACACGAGCAATTGTCCTTGTCGCAATTATGCCTACTAGTTTCAATAGCCTTATGTTCCGCTAAAGAGAGTTTGTGTATAAAGTTTGTTGAAAACAACTAACAGGTTTTGTGGCTATTATTAATGAGTCATTCTTCGTTTGCTGTTCAAAATGTCATTACTTGTTTTGTAACTCAATTCAGTATAATATTGATAACAATGCCCCTTCATTTTAATTGGTCATTAAATTAAAGACAACTTAGGATTAGTGAACTACTAACCGGTTTTATGTAAAAAATAATAATTGATAGGTTTGTACTGACCTGGTTACTTTCAAATTTGGTATGAAAGTAGGTATTTTAGTTTATCGCTGTTGGCATCGAAGACTTTCTGAAATGAGGAAACAATTTTATTTTATATATGAGTATAATATTAACTGGTTATCTTTAAGTTATATAATATGATTCGAAGTAAATAATTAATTATTACATTATTAGGACTTAAATTAAAAATTAAAAATATTGAAATTAATTAGCAATATTTGAAGATGATAAATTATTAAAACTATTAGTTTTATATTATATTCAGTATGTGCCTTATGAGCTTTCATGGATTTAAAAATAATAGATTTTTTCATTAGATATCTAGTTACTTTTGCATTAAAAGTTTTAGCAACTAAAAGATTACATTTATGAACGTTTCTTTTAAATAAGTGTTAACTAAACAAAGAATTTATAAATATATTCAGAAATATTATGTCAGTAATATAAAATATACCCACTTTCATGGCCGAATGGTCTAAGGCGTCACTCTCATGTAAGACTGGCCTGCTGAATAAGGGTAGATATAAGTTCGAATCCCGCTCGTATCTACTGAAGATAGATTTTCCTAAATGGTTTCCCAATTTCCTTTAACACAAATTTGGTCGATTACCTATAAAATTCTTCCTTTCTCATCCGTACCCCACTAGAATAATGATTATATATGTGTATAACCTGAACAGGTAGTAAGACGCGGTGATAAAAGAAAAGAGAAAAATAATACCTTTCTAAAAACTCGTTTTAAAACCTGTTTCTTAAAGTCTATAAAAATAAAAGATTTTAGCGCTACTTTGATTCAAAATGAAGTAAAATCCACGAACAGTTAGATTGATTGGGTATTTCTTAGATTACGGTCAATGAACCAAATAGGTAAGAAAATGGGTTAGGAAAACAACAAAATTGAAACAGTGTTCATTAATTTGGTGGATAAACTCTTGTATTTAATAGCACCAATTTTATTTAACTATTTATTCTGGTATAAAATATCAAATTTAATTTTAATAACTTACACAAACTATTATAACGATGTTTTGTCATTTAATTAAAAACGAAATAAATGCTTTAGGAAAAAAAATCAAAGAGTCTTCGATAAAAATACGTGAGAAATTTGACAAATTAAAATATATTATATTAGAGACTATCAATCATTTTAGTAAAAGAGCTAAATGGTCTATAAATAAAGATTATGGTTGTATAAAAATAGAATAAAAAGAAATGCCTACTTAATTTAGAGAAATAAAATTTTAATATTTAACTAGTTATTACTTTTAAACCATTTTATGATTGAATATATATTATAGCTGCTAGCCAAGTTAATCACTTACCTTAAAGATAAAATTTAAAAATCACTACAAACAACAAACCATAACTATAAATTCTAAATACCACAATATCATAAAATAAAATAAAACTCTAAGTTCCCACAGGCTATACAACCAACCTACTAAACCACTTAATACTCACACATGGTGGACAGTGTCAGGAAGACCAATATATGATTCCGAACAGACAAGACAAAAATATTTATTTTGGGACATAATTTTAATTACTTACTACCTGACCTTCAAAGTGAAACTGGTAAAGCTAATTTAATTATCAGAGATGTTTAACGTGCACTTTATGAACCTACAAAAGACAACTAACAAACTGCCTTAAAAAAAAGAACCAACTCAATATCAAACTCCTTAGGTCGTTAGCTCATTACTGAGAAAAGGTGGGGGGGGGGGGGCCCGACCGGGTAAAATTCTTTCTCTCAACCTTGTGGGGAACCGGCACTNGGGGGGGGGGGGGGTCGAATCGTGAATAATCTATTTCTCAAACATGTTGGGAAATCGAACCTAGGACCCTAAGGCTCGTTTGGTTGGAAGCAATACTGGCTGAGCTAGGTTGTTTGGCTGTTAAGTCTAATTTTAATATAAAGGACTTGTTTATAAAGCTAGATAAGCTATTAGATCTTTTTTCACGTATCTATACATCAAGAAATGTTATCTGCAGTTGTTACTTTTTATAGAGAATATAAATGACTACAAAATAATAATATTATATATTTTTTATTATATAATAGTATTGTAGTTTTACCACAAAGTATGTTTTTTCATCAAATAAGGCCTTTTATTTATATATTGAACTGTACCCGTCTATTTGATGTTCCTTTAGGTTTAAACAGCTAAACAATCTGGTTTAAGTCAATGAACAGGACACGCACACGAGCAAAACAAATGAACTTCTATTCGCGCAACTTACCAATAACAGAGAGATAATATTCCTCACGTCAGTTCATCTCTTCCACCTTAGTCCGTGTGTGACCGCACTTTTAAAAAGATGTTATTCGCGCCGCTGTGCCCACTCTTGTGACGAACAAAATGTCAGGCATTGTTCTGATGAAACACGTGATCAGCCTCTGGTTATAGTATGACGTGGAGATCTTCATCCTCCCCACCCCTCCGAAAACCTCCCCCTTCTCCCCCTCAACCTTTTCTCCATCACTCTCTCTCTCTCTTTCCATTGGAACCATTACGAAAGGTAGGTAATTCCGAAAGTATAAGCTAATAAGTCGCTAACAAGCACTGTCGCGTTCAAAGGAATTAAGAGGGCTAGCTACATTCATATGTTTTGTTGGTACTACTGAGGAGTCAAGGTAATATTTTTGATCTCTGAAGGAGTCCGATGTTTGACCTCAATCAATGACTGAGTATTTATTTTTTACTCACCGTCTTATTAATCTTACGGGCTGTACAAATTTAAATACACGAACAGGTGACCTGGCGGTCTAGGGGTAATGTGTCAGACTTCTATGCTGGCGGCCGGGGTTCAATCCTTGGTCCCGGCAAAGATTTATCTGATTACCAAACCCTTCCTTCACCTCTGACAAGACATCTTGTGAATGTGGAGAATGCCAGACCTCCACCGTGGTTCGGATCCGACGTTAAACTGTAGGTCCTCCATTTCATCTCACAATCACCCTACCATTTACACATTAGCGTAAGTGCGTATAACCCGAACGGGTAGTAAGACGCGGTGCTAATAATAAAATACACGAACAACCCGCTTCGGTGATCACGTGGTCTGAAGCGCTACTCTCGCATTAGATTAGACTGCCGATAACGGAGAGATCGATTTTCGAATCTCGGACAGGTGTTCTGAGAGAGAATTTTATTTTCCAAAATGGTTTTCTACTTTACCTCCAAGCAAATGTGGTTACACTTCCCTTAAATATATCCTTACTAATCTCTACAAACATTAGTGTAAATAGTACATAGGCGTATAAACTGAACGGGTAGTAAGACGTGGTGTTAAAAAAAATTAAACGAATATCCCTGTCAGTGATCACATAGACTAACTTGTTATTCTCGCTTGAGACTAAATTCCTCTGTGAAGGAAAAATTGGAGTAAAAATCACGGTTGGATGTACTGAGCGATATATTTTTTAAATGGTACTACTCTCCCTACACAAAAGAAATAATGAACATTGTCTCTAAAATTCTACCTTCCTAGTAACAAATACTTTTATTTTGTACGCAAAAAAAAAAAAATTTGAATGGTTATCAATAAAAAAAACTGTCAAAATATTTAGGAATATAGTTCTTAAATTAAATATATTAGTATTTTCCCGAAGTAAAATTGGAAAACAATTTGGAGAAACCTTTCCGCCGTACACTTAGGCCAGGATTGTAACGAAAACGTTATCTGTCATCGGCAAAGAAGACCTAATGAGCTTGACTATTAGACGGCGTGACCACCGATACAGAAACACATAAGATGATAATGATCTTTAAAAACCTTCTTAGCTATTCCTCATTTATTATAAGGTTAACTTTATGGAATAAAATATAAATATATAAGGTACTATACTTTCTTGTCAGCTGATAATAGATGTTTTTTTTATCACCGCATCTTACTACCTATTCAGGATACACGCATATATGATAAATACTCTAATAAATTAGGGATGAGGAGGGAAGAATTTTATAGGTAGCCTCCCCCCATTCGCGTTGAAGAAGACAAGCAAACCATTTAAGATTAACCACCTTTAGTAGATTAGAATGGTACTTAAGCCCCAATCTATCCGTATTCAGCAAGCCAGTCTTAACACAATAGTGACTCCTTAGATCATGTGGTTACTGAAGAGGGTCATAACCATTTTAACTCTTTAAATGGTACCTGGGTGATTTATAATTGACATAATTTTGAATTATGGTTCGATACATTGGCTCTTAATATTATTTATTTCCATACTCCCCTCACCCTTCTCACAACAGTAAAACCTTCAGGGTATACTCTTAACCTAAGTATTCATTCTCAGCTCTTTTATATTATGTAATTGCCTTCAGTAATGAACGCATAGATTAAGTCACTAGTTTCGTCTGATTTGTCTACGACAGGAAGACAGAGGCTAATACTCCAGCTGAATTTAATGAAAGGGCTATTTTTATAAATATTTTCTCAATATCGACATGTAAATTTCCTCTTATTTCAACTTTCCTCGTCCTTGACCTATCCATGGGAATATGTTGAGAGCACTCACAGGTAGTAGTTGAAAGTAATAAACTAATTAAACCATAAATTACCTTTATGTTTAATTACCTGTAGCCAATTTAAATATTGATAGCCCTTTTAAGTAGTTGCATTCTCTCAATAGATTAGTATCACCGATGACAAGGAGATTGGAGTTCGAATCCAGGTGGGCGTAGTGTTTTTCATTTTCCCTTCAGGCAATTGTGGCTATGTTCGTTCTAAGCTCCCTATTTCTAATCCCTGCCTCATTAGTGTCAATTTGCGAGCTGTCCTAACTCGTGGTAGATCTTGGAATGTAATTAATAATACTGTACTAATATTTATTAGAGTCCTTTCAGGGAAGTTATTATGATCACAATGAATAGAAATAATGTTTTATGTATTACAAGAATAGGCCTATACGTCTCGAGTGAATTTATAGTTAGCCTAATATAAAGTGGTAATAGTTCTTAAGTGGTTTCTAGAAGGCTATACCACCTTGGTAAACTAGATATTATCGATTGCTGTCAGGCCATACGGCTTAAAATACAATGGTCCGTGTCATTTTCATGAACTACTTCTCTATACTGTCTAACTGATACTCCTTTTGCCCTTTACCTACAATTACACTTTGGCATTTCAATAAGAAAGAAGGGGGAAAAAAACTACAAACTTCCTATCTCAAGGTAAAGAGGAAAGCTCGCTGCAAGCTCTCAAATATATTTAAATAATCTTTTGTGAGCCTATCAAACAATTTACCAGAGGAAGCCTAAATATTATAGAGTTCTTTTTCATCAAGCCTAGTCACGTAGCGCTTAAACTTTGATTAAAAATTCGCTGAAAAAGAGATAATATTAAATTTCCATACCATCTTTATTACTTAAATAAGATTCAAAACTCTTTCGTTATGGAAATAAGAGCACTGTCTTTATTTTGGCATGAATCATAATTTGAATTAAAGCATTGTAAAGTTAAATATTGACTTATAGCTGAACGTCTGCTTGACAGTTTATCAATTGAGGTGGCTTCCTTAAGTTTGGTTCATCTTGGTGGACTAGGACTTACTTAGTTCTTATACGTCATATGAAAATAGCAATGATATAACACTTGTAAAGACAGACTGACACACAGGATCGGCATTGAATTGTCATAAATGAACCAATATTAAACGTTTCTAAAACTCTTTCCGTGAAATGATGCCTTTCTCATAAATGCTAAACTTTATATTTTGATGATCTGAAAATATTAAAAATAAGAGCAATATAACAACATTACGGATATTAAAAGTGACCTTAAAATGTATAAAAATGAATTAAAATTACTTAAAAATGTAAACGAAAACTAGGAAAAAAGTCACAAATAGATAAAACTATCCCATTACAAATTAGAGATAAAATATGTGATGAAAAGCTTTATAGTATAAATTTCCTTGAATTCTGGTGAACATAAACTTTTATATATAAATACCCTATTCTAAAACAATAGCTACCCCTTCCTAAGGAAATCTTTCCAGCTTAGTTACAGTGACATACAAGGAATTTGGATTCTCACGACCAAAATAAAGATAATTTGAAACACGAACTTTCTTGTCTGGCTAGTGACTGTATGATGAAAAATATCACGTTTGAGTATTCAGACATTAGATTAATACAAAATTAAATAAAGAATCTTGCTAGCTTATCCCAAATGAACTTTGACACATTTAATTAAAGAAGGCTTTTAATAACTATTTACAAACAAAAATACTGTATTTTTTGTAAAAAAAAAAACATAATATTAATAGCTCTGTAAAAATAAACTTAAACCAACTAAAAAAAATGGATTTTTATTAACTCCGTTCAAGTGAACTCATACATCATAAATTAAAGAAAGTTCTTAATAGCTAACTACAATCATAAGCACAGTAGCTATGGTACATATGACTTTAAATAATTCTGTAAAAATAAATTTATGACAAACAAAATAAAGGTGAATCTTAATAACTCTGTTAAAAAAAACACATACCTAATAAAGTATTTACTTCTCTAAATAATTCTGACATATCTAAAGTTTTATAATTAATGTAAATACGATTCTTAAATACTCTGTAAAAATAAGTAAATACAGACCTAAAATAGATCTGACTTTTAACTACTCTGTAGGTAACCTTTTGGCTTAGGGGTAAGGTGTCGGACTTCTGTGCTGGGGGTCCGGGGTTCAATCCTCGGTCCCGGCACAGATTTATCTTATTAGCAAACCCTTCCTTCACCTTTGACAAGACGTGTATTAATCCACAACTTGTGAATGTGGGCTATGCAAGGTCTCCACCGTGGTTCGGATCCCACGTTAAGCTGTAGCTACTCCAATTCATCTCACAATCACCCTACCATTACACATTAGCGTAAATGCGTGAACGGGTGGTAAGACGCGGTGCTAATAATAATAATAATAATAATAATAATAATAATAATAATAATAATAATAATAACTGCTCTGTATACACACACACACACACACACTAAAGATAATGTCCAGATATATATGTTAGTGGGTTCTTAATAGTTATATTTAAATAAACGCACAAAAGCTAATCTAAAGGAGACTCTTAATGTCTCCTTACAAATGAACTCACACTATTACAGTCAAAGAAGACTTTAAATAACCTTGTAAAAAAAAAAGGAACGCACATCAACCAAGGTAAAGAAGACTCCTAAATAACCTTGCACAATTCTCAACTCGTGCCCTTCGAACCGAACTTTACAATGTGCAATATAATTTGAAACGAGTTATAATGAGCTCGGTAGAAGAAGGCCGCTAACAGGTTTGTTTACTCATTTCAAATACTACACACACCTTGAATATTGTGATACTATATAGCGTCACGTATGGAGCTTACGCGTTAATAAACTCATCCTTACATCGATAGACGTTGCAGAGTTCAATCACGTATTCTTACGACATTTTAAAATTATATATTTCAGTTTGTAAAGAAGGAAATTGATTAATTTATATTCTTTAAAATTATGATAAGTGTTTTGTTTATATAATATGTGTTTATTTTGAATATTTGAGTTAAATATCTAACCATTATTAACAATTAATATAACCGAAAAGTCGTGTGAAAATGTTCGTTTTAAAATATTTACAAAGGGTATCTTGTGGATTCATCAACGGTGCGTGTAAAATATAAATGTATCGGTAGTCTCTTTGACTAAATTACAAATTATTTTTGTCTCTTTTTCCAAGGACTATGATACAAGGTTTCCTAGCTGGTCGTAATGAGAGTTAATTTTTTCCTGATTGTTACTAAACCCTTTTTGAAAAACTGTTTGATTATTTTTTTAAAATGATTTATATTAATTATATATATATTTTAAATAAGTTAAGTACTAAGCTGTTTTGAAAAACTTTGTTTACCCCTCATCAGGTAGTCGATAATAGAATTAATAGTTGAGAGTAATGATATTAACTTGTAACGACTAAAATATTATGATATTAAAAAATCAACAATTATGAATAAGATATATTTTAATTTAAATATGGAAAAAATTGCAAAATAAAAAAAAGATTGAGTTAAATTAATAATATTTACAGTACTATCAAAAATTTGGATGGGGATACTTCAACAACACTAAATTACTAAATTATCCGTTTGTATCTTTAATATTGTATTTATTAAAAATACAATCTTAATTAAATGCAAATTGTTTATTGAAAGAACCGTGATGTTTATTTATACATGAGTTGATTCAATAATAATTATGAAATAAATAGTTAAGACTGAAAGAATAAGGTTAGTTTTGTTGAAAAAAAGATAATATCTATTATATCCCACTCTCCTTGAAAGTAATTTTGCTACCTCTCCATAATTAGTTTAGACGAAGATGACTAATAATTTCAATGTCATCGTATCATTTTCAGATCTTTTCAATGTCTTTCTTTCTTTCTCTCTCTCAACGCAAGTGTTAGTACATTTCTTACGAATTTTTCCTTTCTTATCACTACCCTTTAGTGTAGTTAAGTGTAGGTAGTCTGAAAGGTTAATGAGATATGTGATATATATAAAGAAGTAATAAATGTCTATGTTAGATTGAACTTTACAAAATAACAAAAAGCTTTTAATCATCATTAGTTCATCAATTTTGTGATTGATTTTCCTCCTATCTTCACTTTTATTTCATCAAATTCTAAATTTTATAAATCTTTGTACCTTCTTCTTCAAGAATAGTTTACTATTTACATTTATACTAATTGATTGACCAACTATTTTTGTTTTAAGTTTTGTTTTACATATTTATTAATTTGATATCAACTGGGTTGAGATTTGTTCAATGCATTAACAGTTTATTCATTTAAAGTTTATTGCTTAAATCTAGTGTAAATATAATCACACGGTTCTTAACAAACAATCATCATAAAAAATTATTTATAAAGATCAAACTCAGAATAGAAGTTACATTAGTCTAAGGTGTAACTCTCACATTGCACTGAGTTGCCAATTATGGGGATATTGGAATTCAAAAACCGGACGAATGTACTGAAAAATAAACCCTAACAATCCTAAGAGGAGGAGGGACTCGTCTAGCTCACATTAAATCTTTCATAATATTAACAAACTAATTTGATTATGAGAAAGAACTTAGCTTTTATAATAGTTGTCTACTAGACTTTTATTATTCATCTACCCTAGTATTGTGTTGTGTTGGATTTTTAAACTGTTCGTCAAATATTTAGTCTATTTACAGGTAGGGCTATTCTAACTCCACGCCTCTGACCACATACTCCAATACCCTTAGGAGGGCAGTACATTTTGTTTTGTTATATGTGGTAACACTGATTACAGTTAATTGTGGCAGCAATTAATTCTATGCAGCAGTAAACCTATTATGATTTTAACTATACAAAAGGTAAAAAAAATACCACCTGTGGTATGTACAAACTATTGTGAAGCAAATATCAACCAACAATTCGAATTGTTATGTTGATTTATTAAAAAGCTATGCTTAATTGGTTTAATTAGTTTTACACAGTAATCGATTGTCGAAATGTTTAGAAATATAAACAAACTATCAAAATTATGTTTAAATAAATATATAAGAGGAAATGGAATGATTGAAGTACCCCCTCCCCTCCCTTGTAAAACATGTAATAAAATATAGTATAGGATTACTAAGGTTAGTATGTCACCTAAATGGCAATATATATTTCTATACACAAATGCAAGTAACACTAAACACTAACTTCCTCATCCGAATTCCATTAGTGTAATTATACGCACAAAAATAAAGATAAAGGGAAAAAAAGGCATTAATGATCGTATGGTAGTAGTTGTCACTCACATGTATAGACTGAACTGCTTCTAATGGGAAGATTGGTGTATAAATCCCGGTCCTGTTACTTTAGTTATTTACTTTAAACCTCCTTCCAAAAAATTGCCGTTACATTTCCTATAGATAATGTAATTCGTACTATGTATGTAGGTTTAGATATTCAGATATCCCAAACATTAGCAAGATGTGACGCATGAATAAAGAATAATGTTTTTATAAGTTGTTCTTTAAATTAAAAATCGCAATTATATATCATGGAAATCAGGATATAATAATGGAGGATGGAGAAGGTTATATATTGATGAGATATATATCCTATACTAATCCCAAACATTGTTAGTGTAACTAAGATTTGCAGTTCAAAGTGGAAAGCGCATGAAGTACGATTAAAATAAACTAGAACCGTGTTCACAGAACTGACTGGCAAAGCCCTATGGGAATAAACCATAGGTAAAATCTAAAAGGAAATGGGAGGATAGCATTAGAATGGACCAGAAATAGATAGGGTGTAATGAGGTGGACTGGATAGAACTAGCTCAAGGTAGACATCGGATGTAATGAGGTGGACTGGATAGAAATAGCTCAAGATAGATATCGGATGTAATGAGGTGGACTGGATAGAACTAGCTCAAGATAGATATCGGATGTAATGAGGAGGACTGGATAGAACTAGCTCAAAGTAGATATCGGATGTAATGAGGTGGACTGGATAGAACTAGCTCAAGATAGAGATATGGTGAAATGAGGTGGACTGGATAGAACTAGCTCAGGATAGATATCGGATGTAATGAGGTGGGCTGGATAGAACTATCATAAGATAGATATAGAGTGTAATGAGATGGACTGGATAGAACTATCTCAAGATAGAGATTGAATGTAATGAGATGGACTGGATAGAACTATCTCAAGATAGAGATAGAGTGTAATGAGATGGACTGGATAGAACTATCTCAAGATAGATATCGGATGTAATGAGGTGGACTGGATAGAACTAGCTCAAGATAGATATCTGATGTAATGAGGTGGACTGGATAGAACTATCTCAAGTTAGATATAGGGCGTAATGAGGTGCACTGGTTATAACGAGCTAAAGATATGGAGAGGTTGGAAAAAAGTGGACCAGATAGGAATAGTTGGCGTACTTTGTGTAGCAATGAACATTTTATATATTTATACCATGGATTAAATAAGTAAAGCTAATACCAAATTTCAGCCCTATATCTAACGCATGATTTTTTCTCGACAAATCAATACAGTTATTTAAATAATTTTGAACAGAATATACTATTATTTTCACCAAACTAAATTCGACGCCATAAATAATTGGTAGCATCTACTCTTAAAACTTATCACATTTCTTTATCACCTTAGTCACCAAACAATGGTTATTCTACACCAAACGAATTGGTTTGAGGTTATAATTATTTTTCTAACAAATTGGTGTAACGTTGGGTATTTTACGATCAAATTTACGCCGGGGAACGTAACGTTACAGATGACTAAACTTATTTAGCTAACAATTATTAATTACGTCACATGACTGAAGGGGGAATTTTATCGTGCTGTCTTGTTCGCAGTTACACGTTTTCATCTAGTGCAACGGTGGTGTGTAAGCAAGGTAATTAGAGTAAACAAGTCATGAGAGTATTAAATAAGTTGGAACTATTATGTATGAAGAATTCCGAGAACACTTTTTTTTTCTCTTCATAAAAACTATGAGAAATTTCATGTAATAGTTGTAATTTTGTCTCTTTATGTTAGCGAGAAATTGTATGTTGAATAAATTGATAAACATTTGAGATTGATTATATATATATATATCTTTGGTTAGGGATGAGGTAGGTTTAATTTAGACAAAGTGTACCCACGTTAGCCTGGAGAGAGAGAGAATAGGAAAGCATTTAGGAAACTCAACCCCAGTACACCTGACCAGGAGGTGCGTCCTAAACCATGTAGCCACACCGGGGTGGGCTATTGACTTATTGTGTGCCTGTTTACTCAAAAATTGGGTCTCAATTATCTCTGTCTAGCCCTGGGACTACGACCTAAACGGTTTGATGGATTTCATTAAAATTATTACTTTTTTTGTCATAACTCTTTGGCTAAAAGTTATTTTCATTATAACCTTTTAGTTAAGGTGAGTTCACTTAAAACATTTTTTTTTAATTCAAACTTTTTCGAAAACGATTCAAACAGTCTTGGTTTGATACTATATACAATTTAATTGATTAATCTTTTTAATTCAAAGTTTTTCAAAAATTATTCGGACAGATTTTTTAGATAGTTATCTAGGGAATGTTCTACACGGCAACCAACCAGTTGCATTTTTTTCCCCATAGAAAAAATTTAATTAAATGTTGTCTATTAATAAGTGTTCTTCAGTGACCTGGTGGTCTAGGGGGTAAGGTGTCAGACTTCTATGCTGGCGGCCGGGGTTCAATCCTCGGTCCCGGCACCAATTTATCTGATCAGCAAACCCTTCCTTCACCTCTGACAAGACATCTTGTGAATGTGTGGAATGCCAGGCCTCCACCGTGGTTCGGATTCCACGTTAAATGGATTCCACGTTAAACTGTAGGTCCTCCATTTCATCTCACAATCACCCTACCATAACACATTAGCGTAAGTGCGTATAACCCGAACAGGTAATAAGACGCGGTGCTAATAATAATAATAATAATAATAATAATAATAATAATAATAATAAGTGTTCTTAATATATTTGTTTTTTATTATGAGAAAAATATCACAAGGGAGGCTAATAAATAGATGGGAGGAACAGATAACAGAAAGTGTTCAAGTGAGAGAAGAAGAAAGAAAGCAATTAAAGGAGGAAGAATATTAAAATGATAGAGAGAGATGGAGGCATTTTACTTAACTGATCTAGCCACATGCTGGAAACATTTGATGATGATGATAGTTCTTTATTATAATAAACTAAACTATAAAATATTTAAGATTGTATCTACCATTTATTTATATCATGATTCGTATCTTGCTATTATTTTGGGTTTCTCGCCTCTTTACATTGATGTTTAGGGACGAGAAAGGCAGGATAAAGAGAAAGTTCACCCAAATTTTACTAAAGGACGAATGTAAAACCCTTTAGGACAAAGAACTTTGGTCGTATTTGATACTGTGTCATCCCCATCAAATACAACACTAGACAAGACGTGTTTGTCTGTTTGCCCACGGGTGTGTGTGTGTGTGTGTATTTACCGTTATGGACACTGTGCCATCAGATAAATCTTTGTCTCCGGTCACGGGATCAAGCTCAACGATGGTACATTGACAGGCTAGACCAAATACCTAAATTCGATTCCCATTTACAGGTTTAAATTTGTAACCAATAATTGTAAATATACATTTTTGTTGTTGTTACTGAATTATGGTCTTTAAAGGTAAATCCTAGTGGTAAAAAGGAATTGAAACTTGCTTGAGTGGCTGAACGGTTTAAGGCGTAGCGCTCGTGTTAGACTGACCTGTTGGGAGGCTGAGGTTTTAATCCTGGTCAGGTCTAACTGCGGATTTTTTTGAGTAGTTATCATAATCCATATAACTTGAACATATCGTGAGAATAGGGGATGGAAATTAGATAAAAGATAAAAGTCATTTAAACCGTATTACACATGTTAACCATTGAAGAGAATCTCAGGTCTAAGATCCCGTCAGATAATACTAGGGGGGAGGGAAGGAGGAGGGAGAGTTCAAAATGTGACTTTATTTTTAATTTTCTCGTTCAATATCCACGCTAAAATGAGAACGTTAAATATAAGCCACCCCTTTTAATCACTAATGGCCATCTGATTTGGTGGTCGATAGGCTTAAGGCAATATGAGTGAGTTACCGATGATGGGGGGAAAGGTGTTCCAATCCCGGGTGGGTTTACCGAGGGAAATTTTTTCTTTTCCTAAATGGGTTTCTACCATGATGACCTTGGAACTAACACTGGTACATTTCCTCTAAGTTAAACCGTAATCATCCTTAAATTCATTCTTCAGTAATAAAGCTTTGCACACTCCAAACAAGTGTATAACTATAAGTTATAATTAGGGATACAATGATTTCAAATCATTACAATTCACGAGTTATAAGGTGTCAAACTTGATATTTTATGATTTTGTGTTCCATTCTTAAGGTAAAGTAAATAATTTATGTGGCTGAAATTTGTTATAACAAGACAATCATTCATATGAGCTGTACACAATGAAATATTTATTTTATTAATAATATAAATAATGTATTTTATTAATAATATAAATCATATTTATAATGCAATACTATTTTTACTAATATTATAAATATTATTCATATTAATAATCATTATTTAATATAGATAATATTTATAATTCTATTTAAAACCGTATTTATACCAATAATCATTATTAATATATGAGTAAAACCTGAACGGTTTGTAAGACGTGACCGCCGATCACGGGGAGATCGAGGTTCGAATCTCGGTCGGGTGAACTGGGGATGGTTTATCCTAAATGGTTTTCTCCTCTCCCTCCACGCAAATGCGGGTTTACTTCCTTTAATTTAACCTTCCAAATTCCTAATCCATTAGAGTAATTAGTACTTAAAGCGTATTACCCGAACTAGTAGTAAGACGCGGTGCTAAATATTATTATTATCATTATTGTAAGACGTGGTGCTAATAATATTAATAATAATAATAATAATAATAATGACAATAATATCATAAGCATTATTAATGAAAATTTTATTAATATTATTAAATTAGTAATAATATTTGTATTAAATTTATTAATAATTATTATTTATATTAAAATGTATTAGTAATATTTACATAAGAATATTATTGATATTTATATTATTATTGTTGTACAAATTTAATTTTGTACACCTCATACCACTGTATACTTATAATAAATTTTAGACCAATAAATCGGCGTGAGGTTTTAGGAGGTGCGAGATGATGCAATATTTTTTCATTTCCTATATCAAAACCTTTTTTGGCCAAAATAACTCAAATATTACTTCAATAGAAGTATAGATTTTAATTTTCTTCACAAGGTGACTTTAAAATTTCTTGAATATATGTCAAGAGTGTTCATTAATTCCATGATAAAGTTTTCTCTATAATTAAAAAAGTTTTTCATCTATTACCGTAACAACGGTAAGCTAAAAGCAATAAAATAGCAAGTTTTACTCCTAATTGCTTGTAAGATGTAATTATTTGATATTATTGAAATCATATTTATAGCTTTTATTTTACACTTGCTATAAATATACAATAACATTTTAATTGTTGAATGAACTTAAAGCAATAAATATATTTATTACCCGAACGTAAAGTAAGACGCGGCGCTAAATATATATGCGAGGTTTATTATTTTATTGGTCTAGTTATTATATTATTAAAAAAAATCAAGGCGTGTGTTATGGAAAAATAATGTTTTATAGATAAAATATTTAATAGGGCTGTGGGAAGAAGCATTTTTCCACTTCGAGTCAAATTCAAATAAAAAAAATTTAGATCAGGAGTTGGAAATTTTTCATGTTGAATTTTTGTGTAAACAAGTAAAAACTATTTTTTTTTAGTAATACAAGTTTTGTAAAATGATTTTTAATAATACAAATTCGAATTTTTCAAATACCGTTAATATAATGATACATTTTTTTATAGATAGACGAAGTAAATTAATGATGCACTCTATTTTCTATAAAATCAAATCTTGATTAAAGTTTTTTAATAAGAAGTTTTCTAGAAAAGGATCGAAAATTACAATTACCTACTCAAATTTTTCGAGTTTTGTGAAAGTCTTTGATTCGAGATCCAGTGCTGTTAAAATTCTACACTAATTTATTTTTTAGAGTACTTGGGAACCATTAATATAATGTAATGGACACATTATTATATTATAAAAAATGAATTGATTCCTTTATACAAAGATTCACAAAGCTATAACTGAACAATATTCATCAATTTATTTTATTTAAAGCTTATACAACAAGAATATAGCCGCCTTAAATACCCACATGGTCTAACGCGCTACTCTCGTACTAGAATATACTGCCAATTGTGTGATCTAGGCTCGAATCTCGGTCGGACGTTTCTCCCCCAAAGTGGTTTTCTATTCTTCCTCCACGCAAATGTGGATACACATCTTCTAAATATAACCTTCCTAATCCCCCAGAACCATTAGTGTAATTAGTACATGAGAGTGTACCTAAAATGGGTGGTAAGATGTGTTGATAAAAAACACAATAATATGCCAAAATAAACAGGCTATTTAGTAAATTTTCAAAATTAAATTTTTTTAACTATTAATTGAATTTTAACCTCACTATTTTAAAATATTTATGTTACGGTTGATTGATTTCATTGCATGATTGAACGAATGATACGTTTAACAGGTAAAATATTTTAAAATTTAATTTTAGATATTTTTAAAGACACGATTAAGAACCAAGGTCACGACTCATCAAAACTAATTGATAAGTCGAGAAAGGTGGACGTATCACTTTCTTTTAACATATATTCATAATGTCAGGGATTTCACTAGACGTGTCGAAGGTCAAACAGCCTGACGTGCCATTAAGAGGCCAATTTACAACGTCGGAGATGTTTTTGATGTTGTTTTTGTTGTTATTTCAAATATAATTAAGAAAAACTGAAGACGTGAAGTGTTTGCAAGAGAGATCAGTGAAAATTAAAATATAACCGCAACGGTTTAAAACGATATAGATTATTTTCCCACTAAAGGTAAGGTCAGAGTTCGTATCTTGTATTTGTGTATTGAGGATAGTTTTAGCTTAAATTACTCCCACCCACCCCCTTCTAATGAAATTAAGGGTCAATGGTTTTAGACTATATATTACCAAATTATTAACCTATTAGTGTATTTAAATACAGGGTTTTAAGATGCAAGGAAAGATTAATAGGCCTATATACAAAATAATTAGCGAGATAAATTGGTGGTGGTTTAATTTAAATCAAATGCAAGGATTGAGCCTACAAAGTGAATATTTGATTGAATTGATCTCCTATTATATTGAATACTGGGATAAGAATTTGTATTATTATTATTATTATTATTTAAGACCAGCCTATGTCAGTGCATATTCTAAGGGATAATACTAAAACTAGACTGGGCCGCCATTAACGGGGAGATCAGGGTTCGAATCATGGTCATGTTTACTAATATTGTTTTGATCTTAAATACTTTTCCTCTCTCCCTCTATGCAATTGTGGGTACGCTTTCTAATAATTCAACCTTACTTATCCCTAAAATTCTATCGCAATTAGTACGTATTCTTATAACCCGACTGGATAGTAATACTTGGTATTAAAAAATAAATTTATTAATATGTTAAACTTATGTATCTTGTCAAGTTTATGCACCCCACTCCCCCCCTTAAATAAAGCTTAATTAATGTAAAATTAAAAGTTATTCATTTAAACACAACTTAAATTTAAATATTGAATACAGGATAAGTCTTCAAATGGATAAAGTAGTAATAATATCAATGTGGTGTTTGAATAATACATCTTATTTCCGTTGTATTATTTTATCCCTTTACTCACTATGTATTATCTCATATCAGTGCACCCAAAACTGAACGTTTATAGGTGTCCATATAAGGATGAGATAAAAGTTGAAAAGTTAAATATTTATTCTGTAACTAAAAAAAAAAACTATTATTACAAACTAACCACTATAATGAGCCAATTAACTAAAAAGTCAAATTATACCCAATTAAGTCTCATTTGCTGTAGATTTGAATGTAAAGTCTTGAACAATGGATGTAGAAACTAAGGTTCTAATTACGTTAAAAAGGTTTAGCATTTTACTCCATGAAAATTTGGGTACTTTCTCTATAATTTCTGACTTTCTCATCCCTAAATGATATCAGAACGTAATACAATGAAAAAGAAATTAATGTTACGGTTCATTACATATCCTAAATTATACTTAGTAATTTATGTGAAACTAAATAGTATACATCGTTATATAAATATAATGGGTCAAAAAACATCACATTTCACCTAAGAGCATGGATGAAATAATATACACTGTTACATAAACCTATTATTTCTTCTGTGCATTTCCAAATACTCTATTTAAAACTATATATATATATATTGGCCTATAATACAGAAAATATTGATTTTATTAAAATATTATTCAAATTAAAATTAGTTTTGTTTATTTATAAGAGATACTCAATTTTTTTTCAATTATAGTTTATTTAGTATCTCAAAAGAGCTGCGGATATAAACTATACGTTACAAATTGTAATTTAACTATTTTTAATGTAATATATATGTCATTTTATTAAATAGGAAAATGAGATGCACCATTTTGTTTGTTATAATTACAGTGCCAATATAGGAATTTCAATCAAATTAGTTGAAACATTATTTTGAGATTTTTTTTTTGTTCTTGAGTAATTTATCCTTAATTTTGGTGTTGGATGGAAAATTTAAACAAAATATTATGGAAAAATCTCATGATGATAATATTATTTCACGTTTGTATTATAACAATCGTAACTCAGTAGTGTAAAGATTTGCCAGTACCAATGTAGGCCTACCGTTATCTAGGGGACGCCCCAATGTACTGATTGGACACCTTCTCCGTGGAGGTTCTTTTCATGTTACGATGAGATGAGATGATGGTTATAGAGAGTAAGAGGGTGTGGAACTATTGTAAACATTTAAATCTATCTCAAAACTAACTAATCAAACCTGGTGAACGTTGGGCTATTTCCCTTTCACAAGGTACCAGCTGGTATTCGAACCTGGAAACCTTATGCTCGTCTCTGGTTACTATTTCTATAAGTCCAGTTGGCCAAATCTTATAATAAAAAAGTCTATATACCAAGTTTAATCCTGATCGGTAAAATGGTTTATGATTTATTTCCACTAACAGACATACTCCATTAAAATACAAATATTCGGGTTCAGAAATCATGAATCATCGACCTCTTTTAAATCTTGAATTCAATTTGTTCTACGATCACAATACTTTCTCTTTCTTTATGGATGGTCTTGAAAAAGTATAAGTTATCTAAATAAGGTAAAACGCTGACAAAGTTGGTTTGACTGCTGATAAGATGGTTGAGATCTTAATTCATACTAGGTCGTTTTTCCTGATTGGTTTCCCAGATTTTTTTATACTTTCTATTTCCTAAGATTGAGAAATTGTGCCTTATACTTTCTTTATCCCCTTCAACCTTCTCATATATTTATATATATGAGAATATTAAGGATGTAAACTACCTATAGCTCATTTGATATTGTGTCTGTATTCTTAACTAAGGATTCAATTCCAATCATGACTGAAAAGTATATTATTGGTTAAATGTAGGTTTTCACTTTCACAGTGATTAACTAACACATGGGTTTTTTTGTGTTGTGTTAGTTATATATTTAAGAACGTTTATAAGTTTAGTTTACTTTACATCTATCAACCAATAGATTAATTTAAATTAAATTCGATTAAATCTATTTGTCACTAATTCAGGAACGTCATAAGTACAAAATAGTCGTCAACGAATGACTGAAACACAAGCTGATAATAGGTCGCACACGAACGCCTGAGCTTGATAATGAGATCTTATTCCGGTTAACTGAATCACTCTGGACTTTTCTGACACAATATTAGAACACAACTCAGCTAGACAGACATACGTTGTATTTCCATACCATGCTGGCAAAATTCGATGTCCCATGCTAACAAATTACCAATTCACACGTCGAAATTGGTGACCTCGAGACCGAATCTTAGGACTCTTACTGTCCGTTCGGCTATACTCTTATAACCTGACTACGCTTTAGTGTTTGGAATTAGGGAGGTTTAACTACTTAAAGTCTGTTCACGGTAGGAATTGATTTCTGAAAGGCCTTTTTCCCTACCAGAAATATATTATATAGTAAGATATTGGTAGGAAAAAAGACCTTTCATAGAGTAATTCCTACCGTGAATGGACTACAGTGGTAGTGTACCTGGAATAAACTCTAAATTCGTTTAGTCTGTACTGACATAGATGGGGATTTTGGGCCTAGAATCCCAACCTTAATTACAAAGTTTTTTTTTATTCTCCTATATTATTACCCTCTTTATATTAATGTGATTAAATACGGTTAGCCCAGATGGATAGTAAGATTTTGTGTAGTAAAGCAAGAATAAAAATCTGTTGACAAATTAGATTAACCCGCTTCGGTGGCCACGTGTTCTAACGCACTACTATCGCAATAGACTATACTGTCGATGATGGAGATACCAAGGTTTGAATCTTGGTCAGGTATACTGAGGATGATTTTTCCAAAATCTTTTCACACTTTTCCTCGAAGCAAATTATGGATGCACTTTCTATAAATATAAACCTTATCACCCCTTAAACTGTTATAAATAAACACATAAACCGAACGGGTAGAAAGATGTGTTTCTTTAAAAAAATATATATATATATTACCCAATAAAAAAAACTCAGGTCCAATTTTAATTTCAATTAGGTTAGCTACGAAATAAATATAGATCTAATTTCATATATTCATACTTCAAGTCATGTGAGATCCTTATATATACATATGACTCATTTGGTTGCTAAAAAAATCAAACTAATGCGATAGGAGTGATTTAGAGTATCTTACCAATATTATTTGGACAAAGACTGTAAAAAAAAAAATTTGGGATTTTTTTTTCATTACACCTGACTGAGATTTGAACCCCGATATCTACGCAATCAGAAGTCTAACTTATTGCGAATGGGATGCCTTAAACCAAGTGGCCACTCTAGCTCTCTATACGTAAATGCGGTTGCATTTCATATAAATTAAACCTTCGTAATCTTTATCAAATTAGCGGAATTAGTGCGTGAGAGTAGAACCCGAACAGGCAGTAAGACGCGGTGTTAAATAAAAAAGTCGGTAGGCTTTTTGTAATCTTGTTTTTAGATATAAGTTACTTTAGAAGTCATGTGCTGATATTCTCATTCGTATAGTTCAAAACGTGAACATAAATCCCTACAAAGTAAGTAAGCTAAAAATTCCGTAAATGTTGAATTTTTGAGAGGTTGCGTTGTTTTTTTCAACGAACTAGTTGAATTTTCCTTTAAAAGAAATAAGATTAAAAGGTAAGGGGAATGTGGTGAAGAGGGACATTTTAATTCTTGAGTTATGAAGTACATGAGAATAAATATAACTGCCAGGCAGTCCTCATGAGGAACGTTACTCTTTTCATACTTTGTGACTCATTCATCTATAAATGTAGACATATACTTAATATACACGGTTACAGAAACACTGAGAAAAGAGGAACATCTCTGTCCACCAAAGAGTATAGTATGCAATTTTCCATTTTAAAACTTTCATAAAATAATGATATCCTAGTTTTATTAAAATGTATTCACAATTTTTCCTTTTAAATTTTATTAATACCACAATTTTAAGTTATAAGTTATTTCTCACGTAAAATACCCTCAAATTTATTTTCATGGTAAAATGAGGTGTACTTTTTTTTTTAGTGTTAAGCAGTGGTTAAATACGAATTTTGGATGAAAATAATCCAAGCGAATTTAGAGGGGATAGATTTTTTCTGTTTTTGTACATTATCAAACTATAATTAATATTAAGAACATATATATAAATCCAAGAGTCCCAATTAGTAAACTTATGAAAACAATATATACCAAGTTCTAGCACATTTGGGGTGACCTGGTGGCCTAGGGGTAAGGTGTCGTCGGACTTCTGTGCTGGGGGTCCCGGGTTCATTCCTCGGTCCCGGCATAGATCTATCTTACTGCCCAAACCCTTCCTTGACCTCTGACAAGACGTGTATTAATCACAGCTTGTGGATATGTGGAGTGCCAGGCCTCCACCGTGGTTTGGATCCCACGTTAAACCGTAGGTCCTACATTTCATATCACAATCACCCTACCATTACATATTAGCGTAAGTGCGTATAACCCGAACGGGTAGTAAGACGTGATGATAATAATACGAACTAATTAGAAAAGTATCTTGTTTGGAATAGCATATATATATATATATATATATATTAGGTTTCCAGAGTTTTTACAAGTCCCTCAGTGGCCATCTTTAAGGAAAAAAGCTAGTCCCTGCATCAATATCAATAAAGCAGAATTAAATCTCGTATAATCAGGTTATTCGGTGATGGGGAGGTCAATGTTTGAATCTCAGCTGAGTATGCATAAGTTTTTTTTAAATTAATAAATGGTAGTCAACTATCTTTTCGTGCAAACTAGGTCACACCTCTAAATTATAGTTTCCCTGTCTCTGCCCTACCAGCGTAAATTAGTGGCTAGCACATAAAGAAAGCAATATACGTAGAAACAAAAACTGGTTGAAGAAAAACGTATAAAATACATTGCAAATTAGAAAAAAAGATCCATTCAGGTTTCTATTCGACAATGACAGTGAAAGCTTGAGTGCCAAATTTATAGTGTGGTCTACATACTTTCATTTTAATCATTTTATTTTTCTCATATATTGGACAAATTTAGAGTGAGAGTGTAGTAAACGTGGTAAAAGGGTTCTATCTTTGCAATTCTCTGCATTTTTTTTTTTCAAATAAGAATAAAATTTATATGTGACAAATGTTTCCAATGACATTTAGCATCACTCATGGGGATGGCTACCTGAGAAGGGTCTACTAATGACTTTTAAAATATATAGGATGCTACCAATGGTACCACTTGGTGAGAAGGTGAAACAGGTTTCAGTTTTAAATTCATAAAAGTAAATTTAATTTTATTAGTATGTAAGATGCCTCTGATTTTCAAGGTTAGGTCGGAAAGTAAAATGAAAACCGTAGTGGAGCGTTTAAAGTATTTTAAATCGAACCTAACCTAACCTAACATAACCAAGTCCAACCTAACCTGGCTCAACCTAAACTAACTTAACATTATCTAACTTAATCATTATATAACTTACACTAACTGAATTGTTTACATTCCCTCAACTATCTACTATCCAATAATGCACCTTACTTGCACATATTAGCTCTTTTTTTTAGGCTAAATAGATAGAAGTAGAACAATTTGTTACATCGTGAATATTTTGAAGTAATTAGTTGATCTTTTTAGGTGGCGTGCTAAGAAATGTTGCGAAAAATTGGATGGTACGAAATGTTGCTGATACAAATTATTCAGTAGAAACATAGAGTTTAATCTTCTTCACATGGTGAAATCATAAATTGTTTAACATCTGTCATGAGTATAGCAGAATTAGATGAGAAACATTTTAAACAAAGAGAAAAGTTATCATTTAAATTCTATGGCATCCCTGACGGATAATCAACAAATATTGGTATCACCATGTGAAGAAATTTAAACTCTATTAATATACTGAATCAAAATTTGATTTATTTTCACCAAAAAACCCAAGGTCTTACGATAAAAACTGTGAAAACACTGCTCTTAATATTCGCGTTCCCCTACACTTCCAACCCCACTTAAGGTGACTGGGTACTGCAGTACATGATTTAAAAAATATCTGTACTATAGAACCGACACAACTTACGGTCGAAACTATGAAGAAGTTTTCCTCGATATTACCATCTACAAATGATTTAGCCGTGCTTGGAATCGAACTAGAGACCCGAATTACAGTAAGTGGACGTGCTACCGAATGTGATTAGAGGTTGTATTGCTCTTATATAAAATTATCTAAACATAATGATTTTGTTATAATAAAAATAAGTTTTTATTTTTTTAATTATTTATATTATTATTTAAAGTTGACATGACATACCATATTTTTGCCATTATTCATAGATTAACTTTAACCTTGTAAAGTAAGTTTAATTTAATATTAAATTGGCATAGTGATTATTCGACAAGAGGAAATTTGTAGAGTAATCAAATCTCGCACGTCATAATGTGCAGGACATGCAGCGCTAATGGAAGAAACTAGAACCACGTTCAAGGTGTTGACTGGCAAACCAAACGGGAAGAGACCAGTGGGAGAACTAAACATGGATGGAAAGATAGCATTGTAATGGACTAGCTCAAGATAGGGATAGGTTGTAATGAGGTGGACTGGATGAAACTAGCTCCAGAGAAGGATAGGATGAAATGAGGTGGACTGGATGGAACTAGCTCAAGATAGGGATATAGTGTAATGAGGTGGACTGGATAGAACTAACTCAAGATAGGGATATAGTGTAATTAGGTGGACGGGATAGAACGAGTTTAAATAATGAAGAGGTAGTGTTATTTTGCATGACACTATAGCAATACGACCCTGTGGACATGGTAGACTATTGTGTGTTTGTTAAAGTAAGGTTTGGCTTATACTCATGCATAACGCATAGCTAAGAGGGAATAGTGTATAGCACACAGTGCGCAAGAAGTTGAAACACATTGTTTTAAATAATAGCGTTCATAATCGATACATAATGAATAATGCATACATTTCATTTAAATGTAGCTTCTTAAGGCCCGTTCCCACGGCGCCTGTCTAGACGGATTCGGCTCGTAGATTACATTATCACAGGTCGTGGGACCGATTTAATCGCGTTGGCTCGGTACGGTTCGGGCGTTCCCGTGTAATGCCGGTACATGCTTGAAACATCTAAGGCCTGTGGTACGTCTGATGACGAACCAGTAGTGGATAAGGCACCGACTTAGTGATGGGCACAAACGAGTAATTATAAGAATCGAGTAACTACTCGATTCTTTTTTAAAAAAATCGAATAATTGTATAAAATTACCCGAGTAATTTTTGGCATCCTATGGTAATTGTTTGGACCACATTACTCGGGAGTCTTGCATTGTAAATCGATACTAAAAGCATGTCAATAATCTTTTTCTCTAGTAGTCAGTCGACACTGACAGTTACCTCAAACCCCTTATTTTCAGGTTTCACGTTGCACATCCTGTTAATATATTATTATTATTATTATTATTAT
Source organism: Timema shepardi (assembly GCA_902151425.1). Classification (NCBI taxonomy): domain Eukaryota; kingdom Metazoa; phylum Arthropoda; class Insecta; order Phasmatodea; family Timematidae; genus Timema; species Timema shepardi. Next base: position 398,462 of record CABFVX010000010.1, on the reverse strand, counting down.
TATTATTATTATTATTAGCACCGCGTCTTACTACCCGTTCGGGTTACACGCTTTACGTACTAATTACTCTAATGTATTAGGAATTGGGAAGGTTGGATTAGAGGAAGTGAACCCGAATTTTCGTGGAGGGAGAGTGGAAAACCATTTAGGAAAAACCGCCCCCAGTTCACCCGACCGAGATTTGAACCTTGATCTCCCCGTCCTCACCAGTCGAGCAGCTCAACACGACTAGCGCGTTAGCCAACTACGCCACCGAGGCGGGTCTGTCAATATAAAAGTATGCATTTTAAAAAGTTTTTCCCAATAAAAAAAAAGATTGAGGAAAAATTATTTTGTGTTATTTATAATAAAATAGACTTTTTCTTTTTTACATTAATTTTAAATAAATAATTGATAATAATTGTACCTTTTTAAAAGTGAAAAGTTTTTTTATTTTTTCTATTTTGTATCTTACTTACTCTAATTATTTTTATTAATAAATTATCAAACCCTTCCTTCACCTCTGACAAGAACTCTTGTGAATGGGGGAAATGCCAGACCTCCACCGTGGTTCGGATTCCACGTTAAACTGTAGGTCCTCCATTTCATCTCACAATCACCCTACCATTAAACATTAGCGTAAGTGCGTATAACCCGGACGAGTAGTAAGACGTGGCGCTAGTAATAATAATAATAATATTAATAATAATAATTTATTAATAAAAACATCATATTTTAGTTGAGAGAAATTATAATCAATGAATTAAGAAAGACAATAATTAGTTTCGTTCATGCGATTGTGGAAATAAGACTGACGAGGTGCCAGGTAAAAAGAATCGAGCTACTTTCGAATATTTAAAAAAAAAAATCGAAAATGTGATACGATTAGTGAGCATGCTTTTCATTTGTGTTCCTTAGATCTGCGAGTATTTTGTATTGAAAATGCATGTGCAACATTTGAACCATAGAATCAATTATGCATAACAGAATAAACTGTTGGTGAAAGAAAATTATTATTATTATTATTATTATTATTAGCACCGCGTCTTACTACCCGTTCGGGCTATACGCACTTACGCTAATGTGTAATGGTAGGGTGACTGTGAGATGAAATGGAGGACCTACAGTTTAACGTGGAATCCGAACCACGGTGGAGGCCTGGCATTCCTGAAAGAAAATTGAGCTCCAAGGGAACATGTCTTTTAAATGGAAATACAGTAGCCCCATGGCTTCCTTGGTGCTGACAGCTCACAGCTGACTTCTGACAGTCAACATTTAGGTATATACTTAAATTTTGACTGTAAGAAATGACAGCTGCTAAAAACAGGTTTTTGCAGATCATTTCGTTCGGCGTAGGGATACACAATTTGGTCTGGTAACTCTTCAAATCCGTCAATAGTGAGCTGTCAGTCAGCACCACAGAAGCCATGGGGCTACTGTAGCAAGGTAAATCTACAGCCAATGTGGTCGATTCTTACTTAGATGGTATAAGAAAAGAGAAAATAAATGAATAACAAGGTCCTAGTAAAGTTACTAGAGTAATCCCGGAAGAATCGCGTATTCCCGATTACACAACACAATCGAGTTACTCGATTGTGCCCATCACTAGGCACCATGCTCCATCCACACACACGAGTAGAGCAAGCCATGCGTCGTGGGAAGGGTCAGGCTCGTCAATTCATGAAACGCGAGCCATTCACGACTTGCCATACTACAGGTCGTGAGAACAAGACTTTATATGCTATTCTTGGAGTGTATTATAAATAATCATTGAACCTGAGGTGTATCAGACCATGAGAATGCGAACAGAAGATTATAACCAATTTACCCGTCTCTGGTGCTTCGTGGTCTAACGCGCTACTCTCGCAATGGACTAGACTGTCAAAGACGGTAAGATATAGATATTTGAATTTCGATTGAGTGTGCTGAGGTTATTTTTCTAAAATTCTTTTCCACTTTCCCTCCACGTAACTGTGGGTGCACTTCCTCTAAATTCCAACTTCTTCGTCCGTATCACATTAGTGTAGTTATTACATAAGCATATAGCCCGCGAACGGGTAGTAAGACGTGGTGCAAAAAAAAATATTGCCAACTAAACGCCAGTATGCAAGGGCCAAGGAAAATAATTAGCTTTTGTGCTCACGTTTAAAATTCCTTGTGGCAGTCATGATTGTTTGTTGTTCAAGAGTTTTAATTGTTTTATTGTAGATAAATGTGATATTTTATATGATTGAAAATAAATAATAAATATTAAAATTTGAAATCTATTATTGAGAATTAATATTACTATAATATTCATGACAATAATGTAATATGAATCAAATAAAAATATTAATTGGATTTAATAATAGAGAGAGAACTTTAAATTTAGTTAAATTTAGGTTTCTAAAAGTACATTTTAAATAATGTTTTTATTTAACTAACCCTTTATTGAAGTATTTTGAGAAATACCTAGTACTGATGGTATAAGCATATAATGAGGATTGAAAAGGAGATTATGCCAAAGAAAATTATGGAAATGAAGTATGTAGGAAGAATACCTCAAGGTAGGCCAATAAACGGTCGGGAAGGACAGATAAACTAAAGTGTGCAAGTGAGAGGGGAACAATAGAAGCAATTAAAGAAAGAAGAATGGTGGAAAAATAGAGGAGGATGGAGGCTTTGTAAACTAAACTGATCCGGCCATAGGTTGGAAACAGTTGATGATTATGAAAAAGGAAAAGGAAAAAAAAAATTCTTGTAGAGAAAAGTTTTCAAACCGTTGTATTTCTCTTATGAATTGTTATCTGTACTCTATACACTATTAGCTATGCGGTATGCATGAATATGAACCAGGCCTAACTTGAAACGGTACTAAGTTCTACTGACCTATGGTAGACGACCCGAACCTGTTAGCTACGAGAGCTGGTTTTTTGAATAGTGAATTTTATTTTTTTCTGTTATTGTTGTTGCGAGTATTACTGCTCATTAGAGCTATTCGCACCTTAATAAAATATTCAAAACACACTGTAGGAAATGTGTACGTTAAGATAATGCATAAACATATGTATGAGGTGCTAATAGAAAAAAAAATCGCATCTAGTAAACGCTGTAGGGTTTGAAAACCAGACTCCAGAAAGCAGTGACGCTCCCATAACTTTCTTTTGGCAGAGAAGATGGCATATATTTTTATCGATACGATTATAGCTGTACTTTTTTTTTACCGCCTGTAATAAATTATACGGGAAATTTAAATTATTATAATAATACACTCTTTGAATATAAAGGCAAAAGTCTGTTATTAAAAATATTTTCTATGTATTTGACTCATCCTCACTGCTTTATAATTTTGTTTTATTTCACATTTTAAGAAGGGTTGAAAGGAAACCTGACATACATTTATTATTTTTTGTATTTTTTTAATGTTGACCAAAAGAAACGAAATAATGCTTTACTAGAGTTATTTACTTAAATTTTCTGCGCATGTCAACAGTTCTTAAATATTTGTAATAAGCATCACGGACATTTATTAAAAAAAATTTAATCTAAGAGGAAAAGTTATAGTAAAATGTATTAAAGCTCATAATAAATATACAACATTTTTTGAGGTTATAACTATGATAAAATTAAACTAAATATTTCTACTAGATAAATATTTTATTAATTTCACCTAATTTTTTTTATTTTAATCTATAAAACTGTCTAAAATACTTTAAGATGTGTTACCATGACCCCAAATTTAAAAGGTATTGTTGAAATTATTGGTGGCTTTCACTGGCCATATCCCCACCCTTAATGTGCTCATCACCTGCCAGGAGTTCGAGTCTCTACAGGAAAACTAAGTGTTTTTTTTTTAAATTCATCTCATAACTACTTTTCCCTTTTTAACAGGAATATATATATTTTGCAATATTTAATTATTTTATTTGAGTTATTTAACGTGCACTTTATTAACCGAATTATTACACTATCATACGAGAATTTCTATGAGCGAGAGCGAAAGGGCCTACCAAATATGTCGGGAAAGGTATTTTCACATACCTTAGAGGGTACATGCCACAATAGAAATGGTAACGATAGATTTACTTCCCCTCCAATTTGTATCACAAAGAAAAATCAGTAAACCCCCAGCCGGGTTTGAACCCACGAGTATTGGGCTCGGAGGCGAGAACCTTACCCCAAGGTGTGGCTTTAAATTATCACACTACGTTCGATTCAAAGGAATATTCATTAATAACGCTAATGTGTCAGAGATTAAGGAGCTCAAATTTATTAGAAATGTACCCGCATTTGCGTTATTATATAGAGTGAAAATTAATTTAGACTCCAACACCCAACCCGACAGGTACTTAAACCTTGATCGCCATTATGTTCAGTTTAAAGAATGAATCTTTATAATATTCGTCCATCAAAATAATAATCAATATATTTTATTGGTATCTTATATAAGAAAAAAAATAGACAGCTTTATAAGTATTTCAATATTTGCTCATCAAGTTCTTGACTTTTTCAGGTTACCGCCCGTGTATGGTAATGTGTTGCTACGTAGCCTCAAATACCTTAACCTACTAGCATTGCTAAAACCGGTTTCCCACTTCAGGGGCAAGCTCAATCAGTTTCTCAAGTCACTCGGATGGTTCTCAAACGAAGATCACGAAGACTATACATATACACATTTATTATTATTATTATTATTATTATTATTATTAGCACCGCGTCTTATTACCCGTTCGGTTTATACGCACTTACGCTAATGTGTAATGGTAGGGTGATTGTGAGATGAAATGGAGGACCTACAGTTAAACGTGGGATCCGGACCACGGTAGAGGCCTGGCATTCCCCACATTTCACAAGATGTCTTGTCAGAGGTGAAGGAAGGGTTTGGTAATCAGATAAATCTGTGCCGGGGCCGAGGATTGAACCCCGGACCCCAGGTCAGAAGTCCGACACCTTACCCCTAGACCACCAGGCCACCTAACATTTAGTAAAGTTAAGTTGGGATCCAAGGGGAGGAGAGAAATGGCCAGTGTATTTTTTTACAGTTGTTATGGCAAAACCATTTTTGGCTAAAGTAAATAAAATTTGCTCCATTAAAAACAAAGAGTTTAAGTTTCTTCAAGTGTTGATATCAAAATCTCCTGATATATCTATCATGAGCATATTAGCATTAGATGAGAAACTTTTTAAGGGTAGAGAAAAAGTTGTAATTCAATTCCAGGACAACCTTGACAGATATTCAAGAAATTTTGAGGTCATCATGGGAGTAAAATTAAAGTAAAAGTTTATACTGACGCAATAGATTATTTATTTTGGTCAAAAATTTGATGCTATAAAAACTAAGAAACACTCCCTTTTTCTCGCATACCCTTCCATCTAACCATAAGAAGTTTTATTGAATACTAGATTGCGTGCATTGATTTTGCAATGATAATTCTTAACTCTAGCCTGTAGACCCAGGCCAAAGACAAGTAAAAAAACAGACTTTCAACCTTGAGGGGGTTTCCCTGTACTCCTTATGCCAGCTTGTGTCTTTAAACACTGGGCTTCGCTAGTGTCACTGCTGGGTGATAATAGGACTAACAGCAGCGATCCTAGTGTTGAAGGACTCAAACTGCCAAAAGAAGATCAACCATTTTAACCTGGAGGTTGAGTATATTAATATATTATTTGGTTTTGACCTTGGGGCTCTTAAATGGAGGCATTCATATGAAAACAATATAATGGGGGTATGATATTCAATATTTGAATAGTAAAACTCTCGCTCGTTGTAGATAGACTTTAATTTTGTGTTTTTTTAATGCATACTATAAAATCCTTACGATTTTATTTCAGCTTTCCTGTTCCTAGATATCTATAAGTAAAATAAAACCAAACTATTGGTATATTTTGAAGCCACACTGGTACCTTATAACATTGCTCTTTAATATCCGTTAGGGTTATATGCCTATGTCATACTTACAATAATGTGTTAAGGACCAGAAAGGTTTAATTTAGAGGAAGTTTACCCTCATTTGCGTGGAAGGAATGTGTTAAATCATTCATAAAATATAAATATCAGTATACCTGACCGAAATCCAACCCCTATCTCCCCGTCTTCGTCAGTCTAGTCTAAGAATAGTAGCGCGTTAGAACATGCGGCCACCAAAACGGGTAATCATATTGGTACTCAAAAGTACTTATATTATTATATTGTCTGGTGAAGGACGCATGGAGGCCTATTGGGAAATACATTAAGGTTCTATAATCCTAAAAGGGTTTAGGAACCCCTGTTTGAACTTAATAAATGTTAACTTGATAGTTATAAATCATACCATATCAGCCACCAAATTGTCTTCAATATTTAATCTTTACCATCAAAACAATTATTTTAAATTGGTTCAATATAACTGTGGCAATATTTTCTTTAATGTCGACTCTTTGCTATTGAATATTGGTAAACTTTGATCCACTAGCTATAAAATTAATAAATTGATGCTTTTATCCTTTAAAAAATTTGTTTGTTATAAATCAAGACTTTTATTTTGAAATAAATCGTAGTTTCTGAAATTTTAGCTATTTTTTAAAATCATTTTAAAATTTTGAACTTATTCATACACTACATCTTTTTTATACTATTACTCAATATTTTTTTTTTAGATAATTAAACCTGTTACCAAAAGTACATAAATAAAGTTATTAAATATTTTATTTTTCCATAAAAGGTTTTTTAAGAAAATTCAAATGTATCTTTACAGCAAAAATTTATAACACCAACTGTTTTCTTGAGGCTATTTTGTATGCATTATATAAAAATTTACTTGGCTTGACGCATGAATACATAATATTAGATTTTATTGTTCTAATATAAGGTTCTTTCCATGAAAGTTGGACTGTACATATGGTTCAATGAGTAATAAATTATGGAGATCTGTCCTCATTAAAATTCTTTGCTCTAGCTACAGTCGATTCACAATAGCTTTGGTATTTTTTTAGCCATATAAATTTACTAAAACAGATATAATATTTGACTAGTAAATAAGATATGACACTTTAGAAATAGATGTAACTGTCTTGACTTTTAAAATTAGCAAAAAATACTTGCTATACAGAACCGTTTTAAGTACTTTTGTCAGAAACTTTCTTGAATAGAAAAAAATATTTAACATGAGCTTTCTGAACCGAATAATTAAATCAGCGCAAAGACTTGTAGACCAACATAAAATCTAGAGCAGACCTAACTCCCAGTCTCCGGCCATTTCCCTGTGAAAAAGGAAACCTACATGTCACCAATTATATATTTCTCGGCCTAGCCAGGAATTCAACTCGGGATCTTCAACTAAATAGGAAGACAAGCTAACGACTGAACCAAAGTGTTAATATATTAAAGTTTACTAGGAAAAAGGTGAAATTCCAAAGAAGTACAACGAATTCTAGTTGGAGGAAGTGTGAACAATTATTTAGGAAGAACCCTTTATTGCATTCGAATGGAATTCTAACTCACTCTCACTAGCCAACAAGACAAAATATAATATTTAACCATCACACATTTTAAATTTAAATTATATGTTAAAGCTATATGAATGAATTAACAATATAATGTTATATTTTCAATAAGGTAAAAACTATGTTCATCTTAAGTGATAGTACACAACTGTTTATTTTATAAGAACACTAATACAATACTTAATGCAACAGGTATTACCATATATTTATGCCAATTCTTTATATTTTGGAGTTAACTTAAAGTTAATGCAAAGTTTTTATGTTGTATATTTTTATTCTGATACCCTAATTAAATTTGTATATTTTAATTACTTTTAAGACTTGACAGGTTTAATATATTGTAATTATTATAAAAAGAAACTCAAAACTTTGACTTTTAAGTAGAAAGTCCTATTAAAAATTTAGTAAATCTATAAATGACACCATTATTTTTGCAAGATACATATTATGTATGCAGGTATATATATATATATGCAAATAAATATGTATTATATATGCATATATATGTATTATATATGCGTATGATATACATAGATGGATATGTATATAGAGGGTCTATATATATATATTTTAATTAGTAGATTTTTAAGGCTAAACTTTTCATTTAAATTTTTCTTTTAAATTGTTGAATAAATCGTACAATTTTAAAAACTATTTAATTTGCTGTTATTGATAATTAAATAATGGAACGACTAAAAGAAATTGATTCATACAATAATATAAATTAAAAATTGTAAGAGGTTAGCTACTATTATATATTTCAAATACTTCTTCTGCGATAAATGGTAATATAATTAGTAATAAATTCAGCCATAAAATAATTCATTCCGCACATTTATTCAAAAGAGACCAAACCCACATTTATATAGCTGAATATATCCAGATATTTGGGTAGAATTTAAGATATAATTTCTTAGTCCCCAATAAAATAACGTCAGTATGCAATTAGATTAAAAAAGAAGTAAAACTTTATAAAAAATATTAAAAATTGTGCTAGGTGTAACAACTTGCTCCAGTAGCTGTCCTGAATGGACGAGGCTCTTTAAATACAAGTACCGACCTTTCTCTTATTATAGCCTGAGGGGTAGTGGAGAGGTGATTTTCACTCCATTAGAGAGACGCAACAAAGATTTTCACTTAAGGTGACAGGCTTTTCAACTTAAATATTTAATCACTCCACTTTCCAATCATTGTCCACTCCCTCTTCCTTTCTTAGTCATCTATAATCGATTTTCTCTATTTTTCTTTGACAAAAATCAACTTTTTAATTTCATTTATAGCCAAATTTGTCCATTTTACTTATCTCTTAAATAAATAAAAATATGGTGAAAAAGTAGTAACTTCTTGTCCAATTTTCTGGTGAGTGAGAAGTCATGATTTGAATCCTGGCTCTAAGTTTCTTGAGTATTTTCTTTAATTGGTTACACACTCAACATTCACGCAAATACAGGTACATTTAATTCAAAACACGTTTATAATTATGAGGATAGCCTGGACATGTATTAAGTTGGGAAGCACGTGAAATTTCACCAAGATAAGAAGTCTCCTTTATGTGGAATGGAAAGAGACGCGAGTAAATTGCCAAATTTTTTTTGCAGTTTTTTTTTACAATTTTTTAGTTTTTGCAAAAATATATCAATTATTGCTTCAGTACACACATATAATCTAATTTTTTACATATGGTAATCTTAAAATTTCTTGAATATCTGTAAAGATTGTTCTGGAATTTAATGACAACTTTTTTTATTTGTTTAAAAAGTTGCTCATCTAATGCTTCTATGCTTATGATGGATATTCAGAAACTATTGATAGCAACATAATATGAAGAAAATAAAACCAAACATTGTTACCGAAGCAATATTTTATTGATTTAGTCCAAAAAATGCTTCGCCATAAAAACCTTAAAAACACTGTCCTTCTTTCACGTTCTTTCCATCCCACCTTAAGAGTTCCGTTTATGTATCCTAGCACGCAAATGTTTCGCTAAACTTGGCTTAACCTAGATTTATCTTGTTAATGCGCCATTGAGGTGATATCGTAAAATAGCCACATGGCTAAATCGAATGAGAGGCTGCCAAAGTTTAAATACCTAAACGTTCAGTATCGTCACGATTAGTTCGTGCCTAAATTTGTAAGATTGTCACAAAAAAGAACGTGATCTCGCCAACAAGCATGGGGTGTGACGTGCCTATTTTCAGATCAAAGAATCACCACACCTTGAATGTATAGCGGATGGTTTTATCACTTGATATAGGGACAGTCAAGGCTCGTTTTAAGAATCTAGGCACATACAGTAGCCCCATGGCTTCTTTGTTGCTGACTGACAGCTGAGGTCTTACAGTAAACATTTAGGTATATACCAAAATTTTGATTGTCAGAAGTGACATCTGCTAAACACATGTTTTTGCAGATCATTGGCTCGGCGTAGGGATACATAGTCTGCTCTGGTAACTCTTCAAAGCCGTCAGCTGTCAACTGTGAGCTGTCAGTCAGCACCAAAGAAGCCATGGGGCTACTGTATATGTTCCAAAGGATTGGTCATCGTCCCGAAAAGGACATATTTTCAATATTACTTTTATGGTATCACATTATATATATTTTTCTATCACAGCGCTTTACGACCTGTTAGAGCTACAAGCTTATATGAGTAATGATGAGGAAGGATTGATTTTATAGGTAATGTACCCGAATTTGCAAGAAAGAATAATGGTAAAGCCTTTAGGAAAATCTACCCTCAGTAAACCCCGACCTGAATTCGAACCCGGATGTGCCCATGTTAATCGGGTCAGTATAACAGGAGAAAGACTCCTTTGACCATTCCTTTGTTAAAGCATGTTCATAATATAGCATGTAATTCTTTTTCTTTGAATTTTCAGGTACACTCATTCTAAAATCACTAGATGGAACCAGATAAGGCAGTTTGCTCATTAATTAGTAAATAATACACCATAGAGTCGTGTTTATTAACATTCATGTTGTTAGACAGTGTCTAATAATTCAGACATCAATCGGTAGCCACATGGTCTAACGCGCTACTCTCGCAGTAGACTAGACTGCAGATGACGGGGAAATCGAGATTCAAATATCAGTAGGGTGTACTGAGGGTAGATTTTCTACAAAATTTATTTCGTTCTCCCTCCACACAAATGCGGGTACACTTCCTATAAATATTACCATCATAATCCTCAAAGCCATTAGTATAATTACTATAGACCTATAGACGTATATAACCCAAATGGTTGGTAAGTACGCGATGATAAGACTTAAACAAAAAATCAGGTAGGCTATACCAAATTTTGTAATGAAAGGGATAGAATATTTTAAAATAAATTAAAGCAACTATTTAAAAATATAACTGTATTGAATTGATAATGTAATATGTTAGAAAAAATCTTATTGAAATGGCCATGAATAATTTAATGAGTAAACTTTTACTGTGTCATTATATTTATCTGAATAATGCATCTTTTTAAAAATTACAATAATTTATTTAACAAATTGGGGACAATATTGGGGAACAAATCAATTCAGGATGATTCGTATTTCAGACCTCATAGTTGGATCTTAGTTTGAGACCGATGGACCTGACTGAGTATGTGGAAGACTGCTTCACTAACTACTTAATTTATTAATGAGCATGAAATTTATACTTTAATAACTACTTATTTTTGCAGCGATTGCATGTCACGAGATTGGAGTTACTTAGAAACACTTTTAATATTTATGAGCACTTAGAACCAAAAGTGCTTCTCACCACCATCTTTGCTTGATTTAGAAGTTTGTCTTAATATTTCCGGAGATCTTGAATTTGTTAAGGAATGATATTAATTCTTAGTTTACTTAAAGTTATTATGATTTTTTAAATTTATTGAAGTTGATACTTTCCTGATTGAATTAGCACCTCATCCTAATTAATGATTTTCAATTTGTAAAACTTGAGAAAGAATTTTGCAAGGATGTAAGGTTTTAAATTTTGTTCATACTGTTAATTTTTTAACAATATTTTCGTGTTGTAAATCAATTTCTCGTTACTAAAATCACGGTGTTTAAATCTCACTATTTTGCAAGGGATTCAAACTAAAATATAGCTACTATACTGTTACCCAAAAGGAATAATAAAATTGATCTCTTTTATTAATTTTATACTTAATTTTAATGTATACCATTTCTCTAAAAAAATACACTCCATAATGTGAGACCGCAAGTTAGCTATATCGACTGAGCATCAATCACCGTTAGCGATTATAGTACTAACATTTGCGGATACAGGGTGTCATGTGGTCAGCACAGTGAGCCCTCCGGCTGTTATTCTTTGTTTTATAAATGGGAGAAGCAACCTATTTATTTAAGTAGCTCCTCATTAGTCCTCACGAGGCTGACTACTACCCCACTAGAGACCCACTTTCTCAGAGATAAATTTTGGAAGCACCAAGAATTGAACTTAGGACCTCTAGTAAAGAATTCTGACCACTACACCACTGTATTAACCTAAGCATAGCTTATCTTCTTTTAGGTGGTAGCTGAAAAGTTAACGATGTTGGACTCGCGTTGCATTTAGTTGATATTCATTGGTGACCTGGCGGTCTAGGGGTAAAAATGTCAAACCTTTGTGCTGGGGGATTCGGGGTTCGATCCTCGATCCCGGCACAGATTTATCTGATTACCAAACCCTTCCTTCATCTCTGACAAGACGTGTATTAATCACAACTTGTGAATGTGGGGAATTGGGAATGCCAGACCTCCACCGTGGTTCGGATCCCACGTTAAACTGTAGGTCCTCCATTTCATCTCACAATCACCCTACCATTACACTTAACGTAAATATGTACAACCCGAATTGGTAGTAAGATGCGGTGCTAATAATAATAATTATTAATATTATTATAGTTGATTTTCAAAACAGAATCAGAGACAGATAGGCAGAACTGGGGCCGGATAAAATTGTTAAATACACTTTTTTTTTGTTCGGGAGAGCATAAAACGTAAAATTTTTGTATGATCTTGAAATATAAAATTTTCAAGATTACCATAGTTTATCTTGATACGTGAAAAATAAAAAAAGAGTTTAAAGTTAATTCTATACAAATGCAATTTTTATTTTATTAAAAGTTTCAACTTTAATTTACTCCACAGGTGGCCTGGTTAAGAGTCGACACGCAGACTATACTGACGATAGCCACTCACGTGATTACGAAGAACCACAGGATTGCGGTGACCCACAGTGACCATCGAACCTGGTACCTCACTATCAAGGACGTGAGGGAACAGGACAGAGGCTGGTACATGTGCCAGATCAACACAGACCCCATGAAGAGTCAAGTGGGGTATCTGGAGGTCGTAGGTGAGTGAATCAAGAGGTTCATGAACTGGATATCATCTTTGAAGGAACTGTAATATGGCGCGTCTGGTCTATATGATTCTTAGCCCAGTTTGTGGAAAGTTTAGCAAGTACTAATGTATTGTTGCCCTGGGTACACCCGAATGTACTAATAGTACATCCTTTCCGTGGAGGGTCTCTCCATATCCCGATGAGATGAGATGAGGGTGATAGTGAGTATGAGTGTGTGGAACCAGTGGAAACACTTAAACCTAACTGAAGCCTAACTAACCAAGCCCCGGTGAACATTGGGGTGATCCCCCTTTCGGGAAAAATACCCAAGCCCTAGCAGGGAATCGAACCTCTGACCCTTATAGGTGTAAATTTCTCATTTCACGAAAACGTTAAGTTAATTTTATTTGTTTGCACCATTCCCTATTTAAAAAATAAACGTAATTATTTAAAATATTATATCTCAAATTTTCTCGCAACAAAGTGTACAAAAAACCAACCAGAGTGGAAAGACGTAGGGAAACACGAAGTGTAATGAAAGAATAAATAAAAAAAAGTATGTGTGTGTGTGTGTGTGTGTGTGTGTGTAAATCTTACCTGGGGGTTTGAAGCAATCTCACATTGTATCGCTCGGCCAACATGGAGAATTTACAATAGTGGAGACTTGTAAGATTTCTTTCTCTTTGCTAAGAGTAAGGGGAAGAGGAAGGGTGAAAGATAATGAAAGAGAAGTGCAATTTAAATCTGCTTCACTCCACACCGTCTTATATACCTCATCTTGCCAGAAGTATTGTTTGTTTTGTCTGGTGTTTTTTTATTGTGTCTCTTAGTTATTCTTTTTTTTCTTCTTTTATATATATATATATTTTTAAGGGTTTGAGCTACGGTAGAGAAGAAGGAGGTTTCAAAATAGGGGAGAAGAGGAGTGAAGATGATACATCTCTACTTATTTCCTCTTTTTTTCCCCCCCTTCACTCAATCTAGTCACCTCACAAAAGTTCTTGAGCGTTTTTTTGAAGAGTAACAACCGTCTATGAAACACTATTTTTTTTATCTGACAAAAATATTTAATTTTTTTAATCATTTTTCTCTACTTTAATAGAATAAAAATATATTGTTGGGGTTTTGTTTCAATATTATTTATACGACATATTTACACTAATAGAGTCAGGATGAAGAAGAAATTGAGTTTTAGATTAAATGAAATAGCATTTGCGATCGGGAGGGTGGAAATCAGTTTATGTTATACCAACCTCATTCATTACATCTGATCGGGATTCAATCCCCAATCTCTTGATCACTACCATAGTGAATAGTGTGTTAAGCGATTATACCAACTATGTGTGTTTTCTTGTTTTAGTTTTGGAACAATAACTAATGAATAGTATCAATTACATTGTAAAAAATTAAAGAGCTTCAATTATTACCTAGGAAAAAATTAAACCACATGTAATCCAGTGTACCGATATATAGTTCAAGTTCACCAATAGAGTCGTTAAAGCACCATATTCCATTCATTTTTATTTTGGCACACTCGTTCAAAATGATCTTATATGTGTAGCCCTACATAGCGAGTAAAACTATAGGCTACCCTAGGTGACCTGGTGGTCTAGGGGTAAAGTGTCAGACTTCTGTGCTGGCGGCCGGGGTTCAATCCTCGGTCCCGGCACAGATTTATCTGATTACCAAACCCTTCCTTCACCTCTCACAAGACATCTTGTGAATGTGGGGAATGCCAGGCCTCCACCGTGGTTCGGATTCCACGTTAAAAACTGTAGGTCCTCCATTTCATCTCACAATCACCCTATCTTTACACATTAGCGTAAGTGCGTATAACCCGAACGGTTAGTAAGACGCGGTGCTAATAATAATAATAATATAGGCTACCCTTCGTTTACTCTGAAAGATACCAAACTTACATTGAATGTTTATACTATATTGTAGCTTACAACTAGGATAAGAATATAGTGTAGTTCATCAAGGTAAGACTATATTTCAGGTTAAATGAACTGTGAATAATAGTACATTATTTTAGTTTGGCTAACTATTTTCTTTTAAAGGATTTTTGTATTAATTTCAATCTTGTAAATTTGTAAATATCTAAAAACCTCATAAATTAATTTAGCAAATTATTATTTAATTTTAAACTCCTCTCCTCCAAATATAAAAACCAACACCCCCCCCTCCCCCCCAATGAACTGTAAATTTATTTCACATTGCTTTATCCCAATATGGTACCGTTTATGCGCCTATGGCCATAGTGTAATCTTGTCAATGTCGAGGTAAGACTCTAAGTTAAAGATAAATATTCATATAAGCCAAACTGTTTACCTTATACAGAAACTAATCCAGTAGTTATCGCAACCAACAGCACCAAATAAATTGCAGTTAAAGAGACAGCCTTCATCGTTGAAAATAGATGTCCATTTTATCCAACAGCAATTGCAACTCGCAGAATTGTAGCGCTATTTAAGAGATGTAATGGTTGTAAACAACATTATAAATCACTCTAATTAAGTTCTCCTGTCATATTTCTTCTATCGCTTTAGAAAATGGCGAGCCATCGATCTTTACATTTGAAAAATACAACAAATAAAACATTACGGTAGTTAAACAGTATTCTGTAACGGCTTCTGGTAGTAGGACAATGTTTTGAAAAGTAAGAACACAACCTCTTATAGTCCAATTTTCAAAGGAAGAGTCTAAAAAAAATACAAAAGTAATATTTTCTGTCCAATATTAATAACAAACGACAATATTATTGACTTTTTTTTAAAACGGTATTTATATTATACAACCAAAAGTGGCACCTGGATTTCACATTACTTCACGTATTAATACGCGAATTAGATCTAGTAGATTCTCTAGCTGTCAGATAAGGCCTTTAAAATGTAGATTTGACTGTACCTTAGAGGGGAAAGGAGGTTGGCACGTAGCCTCAACATAACCCGGCTTGATTATAAGTGGCGTCTTTAAAAATGTCGTTTTGTGGATGACCTAGTTCTGAAGTTTCTATAGTAGTAGCAAAGTAATTAGCAAAGATCTTTTAGAAAATACAAACTATTTTTGCAGTCAACAACGATAGCAAAAGTGACAGCTACAGATCACATGACATGACGTATAAATACTAGAAAGTAGATTTAGTAAAGTCTCTAGTTTTTAGATAAGGTTATTCCTATCAAAGTTGTGCTGTAGCTTAATAATTTCAAATACAAATAATGTTCTTCTTTTAGCCTTTTTTAACTATCTTAAATAAAATCTGTAGACAATTAATCTTATATTACACTCAACTTGTATTCAAACAGGGGATAAAAAGCCTTCTATGATCCACTTATTTTAAAATATTGCTTATGTTTTCGTCATCTGGAGACTGAATCTGCTAAATAAATGTTGTCCTTTTGAAAGTAAATACTCCACCAGCTCACAATGTGCACTTTGTTATTGTTTACATAAACAACTCTTACCAAAATATTTTAATACAAATTTTTTAAGGCTAACTTTTATAAAGATTATAGGCCTACATTCAAAAATCTGTTTAGTTATATTGGGAAAAAGTTAATAGCATATTATAAAAGCCCTATATGTATTAAAATATGAGGCAATTCATTGTTAAATGATTTCTTAAATTAGTTTGGTACAGTAAAAAAAATTAATAAAAGGTAATTTATATTAATATTTCGTATCATAGCAATTTAATATCCATTAATGTATCAGTAACATACAAAAAATTGAAGTAAATATTAAATGATATTTGTGTAAGATATAGCGGTTCACCTCAATCTCTTGTTTAAGTATTATACTTCCCAAAAAATATTTTTAACTTATGTTTTAGGTTTTATAAAGAAATACATAATATCTATACTTTTATAAACAAAATCTTTCATCCCAAATAATTATAGATTTTTTTGGAAAATAAAAAAAACAAATAGATATGTTCCATATAAGACTATATAATTGTATACATATTACTAAACAAATATAAGCATTCATATATCACGTGTTAATATTGAAAATATGGTTACTTTTTAGTTAAAGCAAAACACATAATCGGTTTCGTATTTTACTTCAATATACGAGCTTTTTTTAAAAAAATTAACTGTATATGGATTATGACCAATTAAAATTAATTATAGTACCATATTAATCTATTTATACAATTTTATTAATAACTTCTTCCCATTCTTTAAAATCCAAGTATATTACCGAGGAAGATTATATTCGGAATACATTTTTTATTGGAATTTTATTTAAATTTTAAAACTTTTTCTTAAATTATATATCTATATATTTACTTTCATTCTAAACAATTAAACTCTTTCTATCACCAAGTCCTACTATCTGTTAGGATTATACGCTTATGTACTAATCACTCTAATGTGTTAAAGATTAAGAAGGTTGAATTTAGAAGAGGTGTATCCACATCTGTTTGATAGATAGTGGAAAACCATTTTGACTAAGATAGAAACCATATCCTCTCGTCATCACCAGTCTATTCTATTGTGAGAGGGACGCCTTAGACCAAGCGATCACCAAAGTCGTCTAAACATAATTAATTGCCCTTATTTTATTTTTAGTAAGAAACTAATGGACACTAGTAAATAAATATTTAAAATAGAGGCTGATGTTGAAATGGTGCGTAAAACTATTCTAAAATTTTAACTTAGCCACATAAAATAATTTTGAAATATGTGCTATTCTTTATATTCTAACTAAATATTATTTATGAATAAAATTTTACAAAAATAAATTTGTAAAGTATTGCTTATTTTAAATTAGATCAAATTTTCAAAAATAAATTTCCAACTTCCTCTAGTTAAAAAAAAAAGTTTGGAATTTCATATTCGTCACTTTATTAAATACTCTGGTTATCTATAAAATGTACATCAAATAGCAAAATTAAACTAAGTCTAAAATTATTAAAAGTTATTGAATACATTAACTTGTAAATTCTGAGAAGAATTAAATTTTGTAAAAAAGTTTGTCCATTAGTTTTCTTGTTCGATTTCAGTATAAACCTACCTCAACATTGCGATGTTGAAAGCTTTTATTATGAAACTTCAGATATTTTAAGACATATCTATTCACAGAATTAATGTTGTTTCTAAAGTATAAAGCAAACATTCTTGTTCTCAGAAAGTCGTTTTATTTTACATATCTATTATTTGTTTGTTAAGCACGTTTATTATATTTCTCACTTCCTTGTTTAATCAGTGTCTCTATTTTATTATTTGTTTGGAATCTTAATAATCTTCTTCAATTTATCTAGACTCATTCAAACATTAATTACTATAACTCTTTATCAAATATGTGTTTATTATATACAAATAAATAAACCAAATATTTCTCAAACCATCTATCTACCTTTGTTATATCTTTCAGAGTCAGCTAATAATAGGATAGTGTTTTCAACTTAAACAATTTTTTTTATTAAAGCAAAACCATTTGTAAATATATTCATTCTTTTTCTTGTTTTGGAGAATAAAGTGTATTACTTTATTTTATATAAATCTTGAGAAATTTTTTCTACTAAAGCTTTATATAACGTAAAGAGAGTTGAGTGTTTTTTACACTGACAATATTGTAACCCTCCTTCTTACTCTGTATGACAATGGATTCTTTTATCATATTTCTCTATGAAGGACTGCTTTAAGGAATTTCACCAATGAATGACAATATTTTATTCTCTGTCACTCCATGTTGTACCAATCATCGCATTTTTCTGTGTTTCATATGTGGGTGGTGAACATATATTTATTCATACTTTCTCTCGTTACCTCGGAGAGAGAAATATTTGATCGTTAAAAAATATTGAGAACGAGATTTCGATAAAATGTTGATGTTTCATTACATAAACTGTAAAATGTGGTTTTAGTGATGCCGTCTGATTTTACGTATCTCAGCATATTACTAAAACTATTTTACCGATATAACTTGTTATCTAGGGATTAAATAAAGTTCCCTCGAGGTATTTTAGAATTAAATATCTAACTATAGAATTTAAGAGTAGTTTACATAAGGTGATAAAAGACACATTGATTTTCTCAAAACGTATTTTAATGATTTTCATTAAATTTTATATCCAACCATTGATTAAAACTCACATAATTTGACAATTATCACTTTTACATAAATATTATTTTGAGTGTATTTTATATTAGCGGTAATTTCCAATTTTGATAATGATTATCTCTGTAAATATTTACGATACGGAATAACTTATCATTGTAAAGATTATAGTACTATTAAAAATAATAAATTTTAAAATGAAATATAATTTTATATAACAAATAGTTTCTAGGTTGAGGAAATATATAATATATTTTTATTAATGTCTTTAAAATTTTAAATATATTGTTATACGCTTTGGTGTGTATACACGTTAATCTTTTCTTAATGTTTCTGTAATAGTGTATATTATTTCCTTAAACAATTCACAATATAAATGAAAGTTTATCAGGCTAAGTGTGAAGTGCAAGTGAAGTCCAAAAGGGCTGCTTTCAGTGGTTGGTATTTCTAACTGATGAGTATTATTATTATTATTATTATTATTATTATTATTATCACCGCGTCTTACTACCCGTTTGGGTTGTACGCACTTACGCTAATGTGTAATGGTAGGATGATTGTGAGATGAAATGGAGGACCTACAGTTTAACGTGGGATCCGAACCACGGTGGAGGCCTGGCATTCCCCACATTCACAAGATGTCTTGTCAGAGGTGAAGGAAGGGTTTGGTAATCAGATAAATCTGTGCCGGGACCGAGGATTGAACCCCGGCCGCCAGCACAGAAGTCTAACACCTTACCCCTAGACCGCCAGGTCACCTACATCTGATGAGTATAGGATGCTGGGTTCGACTTCGTTACAGAGCCATTGCCTTACAAAAAAAATTATAAACACTGGGGATAGATTGTGGACACTTCTGAAACCGGGAACTCCGACCATAGCCAAAGAGAAGGTCAAATATTCTGTATGATGAATTAAAATCTAATGTTATCTATACCAAATATAAACAGTACCTACCATCGTAAATAGACATCTTTAAAATAGCTAAGAGCAATCATGTTCATTAAAAACTTTCAAACTTGTTTAGTTGAAAAATTACTTTTTATTGAGGCACAACCTTTTTCTTTGCAAATGAGTGATAATTATGTAGAAATACGGACCGATACTCACGTTAATAATCGCCACAATTTAATCAATCCCCGTGATCAAGAAAGTATCATGGCTGACTACAGATATTAGGTATTGGTGGTTTTATCTCAGATGATTTATGTATTTTATGTTTTCCTATTTACACCTTGAAATATATTCGTAATGTGTATTTAACCTTATTAAACTGCATTGAATCTTACTACCCTACCGAGCTAACCGCATGTTTACACTAATGGGGTAGGGAAAGGAGAATGATCAATTATATCCAAGAGGATTGGTAACCCGTTACCGGAAAACCAGCTCAAAAAATATTTAATTTTTATTCGATGCACCAACTGATGCGAGTGGGTATATTTGTATTAAACGAATACACATTTAAAAAATAACAATTATAATTATATAAACAACTATATGACACCTTATTTCAGTCAGTAGCGTGCTAGTCTACTGAGCTAAGGGTCCAATGTTTGGTTCCCACGATGTTCAACAACTTTATATTTGGTATGATATAGGTTTACCCTTTCACAATGATGAATTAACGGTCGGGGGACTGGATGCTGTGTTTGTTTTAGTGTTAGGTTAGATTATAAGGCATATCAAGCTAGAACAGGTCTAGCAGGCCGGTAGTGGAAAATATAAGGCTTTAATAAAAACTGACCTATGCCACAGGCTGGAAACCATAATGAATATAAAATCAAGTGGTAACAATAATGAAGCCTTTTACCCTCTGGTATTCAAACCAAACACTTCTTAGAAAGGGTTGGTCAACTTACTAATCACAACGTATTTATGATCAAGACCAAGTACTCCTCCCCCAGTTAATCCATCCAAAAACAATTTCTAAAATATTTCATAGAAATGTTGAATTTTGGTTTTATTTTGGCCCTGTAGGAGGAAAATATACCAGAGAAAAGTTGGCATGAACTTAATACAACGTTAGCTCGAGACACCAACACTACCAAATAACTTCCAACATTTGAAGTGGAGCCAATGTTTTTTTGTTTTTTTTTCAAAGAGTGGAAATGACGGACCATTTGGGAATGAAGAGGGGAGGAGGGGGGGAAGGTTGAATGAATGAGAGAAAAGAGAAAAAGGGGGATAAAGATGGACTAGAGATGTTCAACTAGCTGACTTCAAAACCAGCCAACTGGTACCCATGACGTATAAAAATAAATAAAATCCTGAAAACAATTTGTTAGATGAACTCTATTTTTTTTTTTTGTGGCCAAACTGTTAACCAAGTACGCTCATCCATACTATACCCATCACAAACAGAAAGGAATACACATTTTGGAGTCAGGCTTTCATTCCATTTATTTGTACTTTGATCATGATGGTACAAGCAGACGTATTTACTATCTGCATCGCAGAATGTACAGGATGAAAAAAAAATAAAAGCGAGTGTTGTTTTTGAATTATTTGTATCGGTTCGTAGGTTGATGAGAAAAAGTTCTTTTTTTAGGGAAAAGTTTAAATTAGCATCGAAATATATATTATTATTATTTTTGTAAATAGCCTCTCATATTACCAATGGCAGAGTTGTGGTTAAAGTCCATATTTGTTACCATTGGGGTGGATTTTAACATGAGAATTATGTTTGTACTCTTTCAATTCCTTTTCCACGCTGATGCGGGTGTATTTTATATAAAATAGCTCATTCATTATAGAAATGTAAAGCTTGTACAGTTAATTGTACATTTATAAAGAAGGTTAGAAGATGTAAATGATATATAACTTATGGTTATAGTCGTACCAAGTATTATTTTCGTAAATTTTAAAATTACAAATGTAAAGGTGACCTGGTGGTGTAGGGGTAAGGAGGGGTCGGACTCGTGTGCTGAGGTATTTATCACAACTTGTGAATGTGGGGAATGCCAGGCCTCTACCGTGGTTCGAATTCCAAACTGTAGGCCTTCCATTTCATCTCACAATCACCCTACCATTTACAATTTAGCGTAAGTGCGTATAACTCGAACGGGTAGTAAGACGCGGTGCTGATAATAATAATAGTAATAATACACATGTTAAAAGGAATTGAGCCTGTAACCGGTTGGTTTAGAAAGTCAATGCTCGATTTTATTCTTCACTATCCCACATTCACTCAGTACTAATTCTTATCGATTATCTGAACTCCCACATTTTAACGTATCAAAATCCATACAATTTTTACGATGCTTTAACTACAATAAAATAGCCTCGTTGGCCGCATGGTTTAAGGCGTCACTCCCATAGTAAACTAGACTGCCGATTTAGAGAGGATTGTGGTTTGAATCTTGGTCAGATATACCGAGAGTATTTTTTTCCAAAATGGTTTCCCATTCTCTCCACGCAAACACGTGTAAACTTTCTATCATTTCAACTTTCCTAACCCCTAAACCATTGGCCTAAGTAGCACATAAGCATTTTACCCGAACGGGTATTAGGACGTTGTGCTAATAAAAAGTCCATTTAGTGATTCAAACTATTTTATCTAAGAAATCATTGTGGAATTTGGGCATTTTAATGACTCATATAAAAATGTTGGCTAAAAACATGACTTGAGATCGAATTAAAAATCAACCATTTTATAGCGAGTCATGTCAAAATTACTTACGGTGCTAAAAGGTGAACAAGTACTAAAGTACTTGAAGGTTGATAAGTCTATTTAATATAAGTGATTTTATAAAAAGTCTCAGTCTGGGTACAAAAGAGATTTGCATTTTTATTTGAATATTCTGATGGCCTTTATTTAGTGGATGTATTGACGTTTACTTTCTAAATAAACGGATTATATTATCATAAGACTGATCAACTATTTTTTACTCAGACCATACTCAATGACAAATCTGGCGTGCCCTTATTATTTTAATGTGAAAATAAACCTTCATATTTCCCCAAAAAAAATTCAATGTGAAGAACCATTAGTGCCAAATCAAAAAAATTCGGGTAGCTATATTATTACTCTTTAGTATGAAAGTGTATATTCTTATCTGACCCCAAAATCGACCCTTTTTTGGGGGGGTCTGAATTAGCAAATTACTGAGGAATTTAATATAAATGCTTTTATATGAATACGTGCAACCACTATTAGAGTTAAAACAATTTTTACCGGAATTCAAAAAAATTTACCTCCTCCAGGTATACCCCTTAAGAGACACATATCCAGACCACTAGGGGTATAGAGCCCATCTTCAGGTGGAGACAATTCATAAGACTTTACCTGAAAATAATTCCCTCTCCCAAATCATCTTCATTCTTCATTTAAAACTGGTCCATTCTTTTCTGATCTAGGTAGGTGTCGCCTTGTACTTAGTATAGCTCCACTCTTGAGGAGTACTATGTCTGACTATAAGACTGGTCTAGGTAGGTGTCGCCTTGTACTTAATATAGCTCCACTCTTGAGGAGTACTATGTCTGGCTATGAGAATGATCTAGGTAGGTATCGCCTTGTACTTAATATAGCTCCACTCTTGAGGAGTACTATGTCTGGCTATAGGACTGGTTTAGGTAAATGTCACCTTGTACTTAATATAGCTCCACTCTTGAGGAGTACTATGTCTGGCTATAAGACTGGTCTAGGTAAATGTCACCTTGTACTTAATATAGCTCCACTCTTGAGGAGTACTATGTCTGGCTATAAGACTGGTCTAGGTAGATGTAGCCTTGAACTTAATATAGCTCCACTCTTGAGGAGTATTATGTCTGGCTATGAGACTGGTCTAGGAAGGTGTAGCCTTGTACTTAGTAAAGCTCCACTCTTGAGGAGTACTATGTCTGGCTATAAGACTGGTCTAGGTAGATGTAGCCTTGAACTTAATATAGCTCCACTCTTGAGGAGTACTATGTATGGCTATGAGACTGGTCTAGGTAGGTGTAGCCTTGTACTTAGTATAGCTCCACTATTGAGGAGTACTATGTCTGGCTATAAGACTGGTCTAGGTAGGTGTCGCCTTGTACTTAGTATAGCTCCACTCTTGAGGAGTACTATGTCTGACTATAAGACTGGTCTAGGTAGGCGTCACCTTGTACTTGGTATAGCTCCACTCTTGAGGAGTACTATGTCTGGCTATGAGACTGGTCTAGGTAGATGTAGCCTTGAAATTAATATAACTCCACTTTTGAGGAGTATTATGTCTGGCTATAAGACTGGTCTAGGTAGATGTAGCCTTGAACTTAATATAGCTCCACTCTTGAGGAGTACTATGTCTGGCTATAGGACTGGTTTAGGTAAATGTCACCTTGTACTTAGTATAGCTCCACTCTTGAGGAGTACTATGTCTGGATATGAGACTGGTCTAGGCAGGTGTCGCCTTGTACTTAGTATAGCTCCACTCTTGAGGAGTACTATGTCTGGATATGAGACTGGTCTATGTAGTTGTAGCCTTGTACTTAGTATAGCTCCACTCTTGAGGAGTACTATGTCTGGCTATAAGACTGGTCTTGGTAGGTGTCGTCTTGTACTTAATATAGCTCCACTCTTGAGGAGTACTATGTCTGGCTAT
>CABFVX010000010.1:350430-371999 GCA_902151425.1 Timema shepardi | reverse complement strand
GGTGGGTGGGGGGGTTAGTATCAATCAGTTTGAATTATTCTGGGGTTAAACTTCATCAAGTGTGCTGAGTGCTCGTCAACAATAACCTTATGGAAGGCCCAGTATCGGGAGTCAACCAATCTAACAATTTACTAAGAACCATATCACTATATTATAAAGCCACATGGCTAACTCACTCACTACCTGACATTAATGTTTGCCCACTTCCGGATGAGCTAGAAACTTGAAATTTGTCAAACTTATATCTTCTAGCCTGTAACCCACGGGGAGACTCCAAAAAGTTAAGATTTTTAATTTTTAACATACGTAAAAAAAATCAAAATTTCGGAGAAACTTTATATTCGGTGCGGAAATTTCTTTGGAGGCCGCTTGTGGGTAAAAGGTAAGACCCATCATAAAACGGACTTCACCATAGTTAAATTTTTTGAATTTAAGTAAATTTTGCACCTTTTCCACACATTTTTTAATTTTCTGACACATTTATGAGACAGATAGAATCATAAAATTGTAAAAATAAATCAACGTTCAAAACAACGTTGGAATTACATTAGTTCACACTCACCGGAGGTTTGAAGGCGTAGCCCACAACGAGCAAAGCGATTTTATAGTATATTATCGTTTGCATTCATTTGAGATATTTAACATATACTTTATGAACTGACTGATTATATCAGTACACGACTTATAAACTAACTTAAATCTAGAAAAAAATAATAACCATCCCCCAGCTGTTAAATCATCATTGTGGTAAATTTATCGACCTTCGTAGGAATCCAACCGGGGACCCTTACTTCAGTAGGCATACACATTTCCGACTGAGCTAAGGTGTTGGACAATTATAGTGTCAGTAGTCAACCAATCCACAGTATTTTAATGGTAGTTAGTATTGATAATCTAGTCTGATTAATCAAACAATCTACCAGTATTTTAAGGGCAGTATTTATAGTCTGGTCTCTAAGTAAATCAATTTACCACTATACTAAGGGCTATATTTACAGTCTAGTGTCGGTAGTCAACCAATCTCTCAGTAATACTAAAGGTTGGATTGCTAGTTTAGTCTCGGGAGTCAACCATTCTAACAGTATATGTATTACAATAATTTCTGAAATGACGTCCTACTAACGACTATAAATAAGACACATTTGCCATTCTAGGGAGTTAGTCAATATTCCCGTATAAACATAAAATACCGTAGAGAATTAACGGAGTTCTAAATTGACTATATGAGGTATCCAAATATTTCGTTTCTACTTTAATTGTGTTTGAACACTGTAGTTCATTTCTTATGGCCACCCATTTCCTTACCCTAAGCCAGAGTTGTTCAACTGGCAGCCCATGGGCCAAATATGGCCCACAGTTATTGAAAGTTGGTCCCTCACAGTAAATCGGAGGAATATTAAAGGGAAGCCCTCGGTAGTAGATGCGAAATAGCTATTGATTAAAATAAAAGTCTTAAAAAAATTGATGATTGCATTTTACTCGTATATTGGCCTATAAAATACATATAGACTTAGACCAAGCTCCTAGTATAAGCATAGAAAGTAGTTCAATTTGTTTACATCCGTAAATAAAGAGGATGTCAGCTTACTCCCATGGGTGACCTGGCGGTCTTGGGGTAAGGTGTCAGACTTCTGTGCTGGCGGCCGGGGTTCAATCATCGGTCCCGGCACAGATTTATCTGATTACCAAACCCTTCCTTCACCTCTGACGAGACATCTTGTGAGTGAGGGGAATGCCAGGCCTCCACCGTGGTTCGTATTCCATGTTAAACTGTAGGTCCTCCATTTCATCTTGCAATCACCTTACCATTACACATTAGCGTAAGTGCGTATAACCCGAACGGGTAGTAAGACGCGGTGGTAAAAAAAAATTAATAATAATAATAATAATACAGCTTACTCCCTGAATGTGTAGTCCTCTATCGTTTGGCACGGACCTGTTGTATATGTACTGATGAGACATGCTCGTAGTAATCTGGCGACCTTTTGTTGGAGGAAGCACGAAGATTTCCAATGCCAACATATAGAAGTAACGCTGTTGATATGCCAGAAAGTTTGCCTAAGCCTCAGGCAACACTTCAAATGGTTTAAGTATCACGCGGACTTACGTGGACATTGCTGAACGTTGGTTCCTTATACCAAACACGTCTTATAACAGCCTCCTCTTTATGCTTGTATATATGTATCTGTACATTCATATGTCCCCATTTGACCTTGTTTCCGGGTCACAACCAAGTGATTCCACTAAAAATTTTGCCATACCATACTTGTTGTCTCTCTAACACTTCTTCAACGTATGTATAAAGATTGCCAAATAATGCGAAAAACACCCGGAATTTTTGGATAGTGTGGAATCTTATGACAAGATGGCTTTAGGCTTCCATTTGTGTCAAAATTGACCATTTTGAGATCTTCCTACAATATTAAGCCACTCCACATTATCGAAATACAAAATTAATATGTCTCTAACACAGATAATAAGGTAGAATTGGGACAAATATTTATATGGAACTTTTTCATTGTAATTGTGTCTCATGTGCATTGCTAAATTCAGTTCTATATAGTACCGTATGACACACACACACACATATATATATATATATATATATACTGTGGTCTAGTCTATGAAATCAACCAATCTTCCAGTATATAAACAACAAGCAATTCAGGTCGAATGAAGGATTGACTATCGTCTTAATGTTTACAATACAGGTTGTCTAAAAAAAATGGGTTTACAACGTTAGGGTATTGTAGTGTTCATTAAAATTAGTAAAAAAGTGTTACTAAGCCTAGCTCAATAAGCCAACTCACACAGAGATTCAGGCAATTTTGTCTTTCCACAATAAAAAAAAATGAAAAAACATGTAATATTATTTGTGCATATATGGAACAAATTTGTTGTATTCTCACCAAAATGGGCGTTCTATTTTCTTACATTTTCACAAATGATTACTTTTCAAAAAATCCATAAATCCATAAATCTAATTCTAATAATCCGACAACAGTTTTCATTTCGTTGTTGCTAAGCCTGCTAAATCAGTAACATATTAAATGCGAATACAGTGAGCTAGTTATGTGTCTCCATATAAAAAATTCAAGGGATTAAAGATAAAAAGAGTTGAGACCATTGTGATTGCACCTTATTGATATATCCATCACATTCAGTCGTATTGCCCCTCGGTCCATTAATTTCAACTATTTTGACTTTTATTATATGGGAATACTTAAAGAAATTAGTGTTATTATTATTATTATTATTAGCACCGCGTCTTACTACCCGTTCGGGTTATACGCACTTACGCTAATGTGTAATGGTTGGGTGATTGTGAGATTAAATGAAGGACCTACAGTTTAACGTGGAATCCGAACCACGGCGGAGGCCTGGCATTCTCCACATTCACAAGATGTCTTGTCAGAGGTGAAGGAAGGGTTTGGTAATCAGATACATCTTTGCCGGGACCAAGGATTAAACCCCGGACACCAGCATAGAAGTCTGACACATTACCCCTAGACCACCAGGTCACCCAAGAACTTAGTGTATTCGTTTCTAATAAATGACTTGGCAGTCTTATTATTATTAATGTTATTATTATTATTAGCACCGCGTCTTACTACCCATTCGGTTTATACGCACTTACGCTAATGTGTAATGGTAGGGTGATTGTGAGATGAAATGGAGGACCTACAGTTTAACGAGGAATCCGAACCCCGGGGGAGGCCTGGCATTCCCCCTTTGGCAGTCTTAAAACAACAAGTTGAAATATTTTATTTAAATATACACTTTCTGAACACATTGATTATATAATCACATTACTTTAAAAGTAGCTTTATATTAAACCCGACATGATATACAATCCCTCACATGAAAATTTACCAATAATATATTTTCGACCATGCCGGGAATTGAATCCAGTATCCCTATTTGAGGATCTAGTCACAAATAGCCTTTCTGTTAAAATCTGCCAAGAACTAACTTTGGTTAGTGGTTTTTGAAATTGCTTTCTTGTTAGATTGAGATGGTTTCTGAACGTATCCAAATCTTTCGTTTCTACTTTCATTGTGTTTGAACACTGTAGTTAATTTCTTCTGGCAACCCATTTATTTACCTTTAGCCAGCGTGATTCAACTGGCAGCCCATGGGCCAAATATGGCCCACATTCACTGAAAATGTGTCCCTCACAGTAAACCGGAAGAGAATTAAAGGGAAACCCTCGGTAGTAGATGTGAAATAGCTATTGATTGAAATTAAAATCTTTTAAAAAAAATTGATGATTGCATTTTACTATGCATTTATTTGATTAGTAAAAATATATATAAATATATGTTTATGGCATTAAGTTTTTATGTGACGTCTTTATGCGTGAATATTTCATAATATATTTTTGGGAGATTAACAAAATTTTTATTTGCAGTAAAATTCGAAATATTCTAGAAACCAAAAATACATTTTATATATAAGCATTGAAAATGATCGTTTTTTATATTTGGACTAAGGTGTACACTGGTAATCATGTTTCGTCCTTAAAATGAAAAGCATTGGCCCAACCTTATCTCAGCTAATAGTTTACGATTGTTTCTTTTCCTTTTTTTTCTATAGTTCCTCAATTAACGTATGGGCTGAAATAGATACACAACTAAGTACCAGTTAATATTCCAACCTGTTTTTTTTAGTAATCGATACTTATAAAATAAATGCGTGTCAACACAACATACATATTAGCTAACACTAGTCAACTTGCGTTAGACTAATAAGATCTTGACAAAGGATGCTGACTCTAGAGTTACATCACCGCTTCTTGAAATGGTTGCGCGCACAGACTGACATCTTGGCATGCTAAGTGTTGCATACTGATGAGATGAACACGTTTGGAGATGTTGTTGACTTCACGCATGCTAATTATTAATACTAGTGGAACTCTGGGAAATACCATCAAATAACCATAGCTATATTAATAATTTTTTTATTTCACTAAGCTAAAAAATAATCACAGCAGTTCGCTAAAAGTAACATTTCTAATATATTTAGGGTCGGGTCTAGAAAATATCCTTTTTGATGTCAGTCTTTTTTAATTTAAATTCCACCCATATCGGTAGTCACGCACACCTCTCTATCTCCGAATACTGAATAACTGCTAACGGGGACTGTAGTTCGAATACCGGTCATGTACATTAAGAGTGTTTTCCCCTCAAGTGGTTTTTCCAATATATTTACGCAAATGCAAGTATATTTACTCTCAATTACACAGGGTGTGTGTCCGATACAATTAGAAGATTAGTAATTTTAAAATTAGCATATTAATGGAAAAGTAAATATTTCCTATCTAAATAAAATCTAATTACATAATACACTATCTCACTTTTTTTAAAAACATTGCCACTCTGGTGATCTCTACCGGACGTCAGAAAAACTTCACCACACTGTCCCATCATTTTCCCCGGCATAGATCGTCTTATTGTTTCTGTCCCACCCTGTATAATTCTCCTACCTACTAGCTTGGTGCAAATATGTTGATAACCTGATTGAGTAGTAAGGGGTCATTCATAAATCACGTAACTCTATTGTAAGGGGGGGGGAGGGGCACATTGTAATAATATATCATACTCGGAAAATCCGTTGAATATATAATTAAACATGTTAAAATTATCATTTATTATTTCAATAACAATTAAATAGTTGTTCTGGTTTTTGCATACTTTTAAAGAAATTAGATGATTATGATGCAGCCCATCACTAGAGTCGTGGGTTAAATTGTGGTCGTCAGGAACTTCTAGGTGGGAAAACTCTGACCAAGGTCTTGTGGTCATTGATACATTCTATTTGAACGCTTACACAATCATTTGCATAAATTGTGTTAAATATGTTCAACTAATACTAGAGAATTGTGTATCAAATTCTTCAACTCGTTTTAAAGTTTTATTCATCCTATAGTAATGTGAACAAAATAGTCACTGTACAAATGAGCTACCCTGCACACAGCGTAAATTAAGAACATTCGTTAGTAAAATCGAATTTTAGTTATGAACAAATTTTTTTTTCCTGACTACCTGGATTTTTAAACTTAAAAATGAATAGTCTTTTGTCGAAATCGGTTAATCTGCTCTAATTATTTTATTCAAAAAAAAAGGTTTGTCAAATTATGTATATAGTGCTTTGTTGTGTTGTATGTCCAAACGTAATCTTCAGTTTTAACTGTAGAAAGTGCATATAGTTGTAATATTCTTCATCTTTTAGTTAGAAAAAGATCCTTCCAAGAAATCTCAGTTGACATAAGTTATTTAATCAGTGTTTAGTGATGACATACAAAGCAACTTAATTTGGAATATTGCCAATATCAACGGCAAATAAAATCCCAGGTAAGTCATAATAATTATTACAATGATGACATGGGGATCTAGGGATAAGGTGTCATATTTCTGTGCTAAGAGTACGGGCTTCAATCCTCGGTCCCGGCACAGATTTATCTGATAGCCAAACCCTTCCTTCACCTCTGACAATATATCTTGTCAATGTGGGGAATGCCAGGCCTCCACCGTGGTTCGGATTCCACTTTAAACTGTAGGTCCTCCATTTAATCTCATAATCACCCTACCATTACACATTAGCGTAAGTGCGTATAACCCAAACGGATAGTAAGACGCGGTGCTAATAATAATAATAATAATAATAATAATAATAATAATAATACAAATATGATTATATATTTATAGAAATCTAAACCAAATTTTTATAGGAACGGGAAGTTAAACTTATGTTACTTCATTATCATGAATCAAATTTAATGTTTCGGTACAGTAAATTGTGTCACGATTTGGAATTAGATTTATTTAACAACTAATGTAATATAAATAAAATAGGCTTACTCGTGTGCCGACATTTAGGTATAAAACAACACGTTAATTTTTTTTATTTCATCCATCAGTTACTTAAATAAACATTCGAAAACTTATAAAATTGTCAAACTAAACTTTTAAACTAATTTTAATTACTAATCTTATTCAATTAAATTAAATTATTATCATGAGTTATAAAAATGAGAAAATTAATTTAAAGAATAATCAATAATATTATAACTTGAGATATTTAACACGTCAATGCTGAACCAGTTTATTAAATATGAGAAAACTTTTTATAAATTAACTTAAACATAAAACAGGCACAACATCTATCACCTCGCCATTAATTTATCACTGTGAAAGAGGGAACCCACATTTCATCCACTGTAGAATTTTTCTCACATAACTGGAATTTAACTCGGGACAGTTACCTAAGTAGTCAGACCCTAAAGACTGAGATAAATTGTCCGACAGTTAAAATAAAAAGAACCCGCATTAGTCTGCAGAGAGTACGCGAAAATAATATCAATAAATTACATTCGAATAAATTATATTATTGTACCTAACAGAGAATCGAGCCTTGACCTCTTCGTCATTGAAAATTAATGTAATGTAATCCTAAGATTACTGATTAAATAGTTTAAATTTCTTCATTACTATTAAATACAAATAAAAGTTTTTATGCTCTTAAATTTTTAATACTTGTCATAATTTTCTAAATTAAAAGTGTAAAAATTAAACAAAGTTTATTTTACAACCTTTTAAAATAAGCCCGCAATCAAGACATTTTTTAACCATATACTTTGTTATTAACCGTGTTATATATTATACAAATTGTATGCTCTTTACTTATTTTTTATCGGCTTTACCGTAACGTTCCTTTTTAATTTGGGAGCCCTATTACCCACGTGAGTTTATCACCCTTCCCATTACTTTGACATAAACGGCTGTTACCCTTGGCACGAACCAGTTGACTTGAGAAGGTGGAGGGTGTAAGAGTCAGCGTGCTAAGTGATCGTAGCCATGCGTAGGGCTACCCTTATATTATTAGGAGGAGAAAAGGAGTGGGTGGGTCACAAGGGGTTGGACACCCTCAACTGCCATCCCCCCTTCCCCTAACCACCTCCTTTTACTACACAGGGTAATAACATGCAAATATATGGAAAATAGCTATCGCATTACGTAACAACACTTCTCTGGCCCCATTTAACACCATAGTAGAGCGTAGGCGAACCACTTTAAAAGGGTGGGGGTTGGAGGGGTGGCGGTGGAGTAGTGTTTTCCTCACAAAATTCCTGGTACAAGCAGTCCTTGGGGGCCCTTCCGAGATTGTCTACGCCACTTAACAAGGATAAACAGCCTTATCTATGATGCTCTTAATAGTTATCTTTCTATAACGATACAGGATTCTAATTTAAATTAATACTTAGTTTAAAAGGGAGAAGATTTTGCAAGTAGCTTGGTTGAGACCACAACTATGTCGTAGCACTCCGGTTCGTAACCTGGTGAGGTTCATGCTTTTTTATGATGGTATGTAAGGTAAAGGCTGATGATTGTACTTTAGAACGAGAATGAGGGTGGTATGTAATAAAAACCTGAGGGTGGTATGCAATAACACAGAGTGGGTTTGTATGTAAGAATGAAACTGAAGGTGGTTTAAAGAACAAATATTAAGGTTGTAGGCTTATGTAAGAACGAAGCTGAAGGTGAGGTGTAAGAACGAAGCTGAAGGTGAGGTGTAAGAACGAAGCTGAAGGTGAGGTGTAAGAACGAAGCTGAAGGTGGTTTAAAGAACAAAGCTTAAGGTTGAAGGCTTGTGTAAGAACGAAGCTGAAGGTGAGGTGTAAGAACGAAGCTGAAGGTGATGTAAAGAATGAAGCTGAAGGTGGTATATAAGGACGAAACTGAAGGTGGTTTAAAGAACAAATATTAAGGTTGTAGGCTTATGTAAGAACGAAGCTGAAGGTGATGTGTAAGAACCAAGCTGAAGGTGAGGTGTAATGAACGAAGCTGAAGGTGGTTTAAAGAACAAAGCTTAAGGTTGAAGGCTTGTGTAAGAACGAAGCTGAAGGTGAGGTGTAAGAACGAGGCTGAAGGTGGTTTAAAGAACAAAGCTTAAGGTTGAAGGCTTGTGTAAGAACGAAGCTGAAGGTGGTTTAAAGAACAAAGCTTAAGGTTGTAGGCTTATGTAAGAACGAAGCTGAAGTTGAGGTGTAAGAACGAAGCTGAAGGTGTTGTGTAAGAACTAAAGTGATGATGGTAAGTGAGATAAAGGATGATGATGGCATGCAATAATTAGACTAAGAGCGGTATTAAAGAACGTGGCTGAGTAATGTTTGACTACATTAAACCTTTAACTTTAACTCTAAAGGTCCTAATCATATCTTGATCATTTACATGTAACTTATAAGATAACGCCATAGTCTGTTCAGTAAGCTAACGTAGCTACTCAAATAAGACTCAAAAGTGACGTGAATAAAACCTAAATTACCTACCAGTAGCTTGAGCGTCACCGCTAATGTATTTCAATGGCGGCCCACTCACGGGACTACTGTTAACTAACCGGTTTACGACGCACCCGTGATGAATAACTGAAAACTCAACATGATAATCGCAAATATACTTCAACTACGAACTTAATTATCATGAATGAACACTAACTGAACATTTAATATAATATTCAAGGTAGCTTTCTTTAAACATTATGTACAACGTAACACTATACATTTTTCATCAGTTTGTTGCGGTCCCTTTGTCCCGATGAATGGTCGATATAAATTATTATAAATAGTTTGAAGTTTATATTATTTTTATTGTATGGATGAATTCAAAATATTATTATGCTATGTATATTATATTTGTAATAATAAGAGAAAGACAAATTTTTCTCAGCACTCGAGTTACTAAACATTGTATTAATAAATACTAATTATTCTAGAAGTATGAAGAAGGTTATTGCAGCTAGATAGTGCGAAACTGATTGCAATTCCATCACTTTTGCGAAGTACCGTTTGCGAAAAATAAGTAACAGCCCATTACAGCTTTCAACTTCGTTCACTGACCAGTCCAAACACAGTTGAGTGACGCTATGCTCTAAAAGGCTTAAGGTCTGTTACCTTTATGGGTAAACAAAGCGTACCCATACTTCTTTCATTATTTGAAAACCGCATATTATCACCCGTTCGGGATACACACATACATACTAATTACGCTAATGCATTAAGGATGAGAAAGGTTTAATTTACCGGTAGTGTAAACACATTTACGTAGAGGTGAGATTGTGGAACCATTTATAATAAATATCTTACTGGTACTCCAACCCTTATCTTCCCTCAAGTGGCCGTATAATATATAGTGAGAGAGACGCCATAGAACATTTGACCATTGAATAGGGTTGTACATATTCTGAAACTTTAACTAATTTTCCCTAAGATGGATAACTTGACATTTGTTGTATGAAAATTTTATGGATGTTAAAAAATTTTTTACACGTAAATATAGGATAGAAATACTTAACTGCCTCGTGGTTATTAGTATTTACACCCCGGTTAATCTACTTAGGTCCGAAATTTCATTATTTGGTGACGGGCCTGACCACATTTATTTCGAAAAATTTTGAATCTACACTCAAACACTAATTCCATATATATATATTTTAAGTTTATGAAACATTAAGATGTACATTTGGAAATGATTTATCACACAAATTATTAACTAACTTAAATATAGAGCAGGCGCAACATCCAGCTACCCGAACCCTAGTTTATAACCGTGAAAGTGGACATTATATTTCGTCAATGATATATTTTTCATCCATACAGGGAATTGAAACCTGCACCCTTAGCTTAGTAGGTAGTCGCCAAAACAAATGAGCTAAGATGTAGCGTGTTTCCAGTTCTCTTATTTTAGTGGTTGTTTGAGTTAACTTCGGGGAAGTCCCATCTTGGTTTACTGTTTCTGAGTTTTCCAAGACAATTAACTCAAACACCTCAACACCTCTAGGCCATTAAGGCAATGTGTTCTTATGGCTACTTACCTGTTATCCTTAAGGTTAGATACACTTGTTAGCCAGGTGCTGATGCAGCCTAATGTTTATAGCTCTTTTTAAATTGTAAGACACAATTGGAATTTTTCTTTCTTAAAGTGCATTATGGCGTCAGTAAAACAATCTTAGGTAAGTTTACCACAGAATAACCCACACATAATTTTATTAATTACAATGAAAACTTTGTATAGACAGATCTAAAACAATTTTTTTTAATGATCTAGGAAGTTCTCAAATTTTCAAAAATTGTCTAACTGCATTTCAAAGAAAGATGATTCCTTATTGACAGAAATTTATTGAGTTTTACAAAACCAGATTTGATTTTATCTATTTTTAATAAATACATATGTTTCAAGGACTATCACAAAAAAGAAAACAAATATATAATGGGTAATTTTGCGTATATTCTTTTACTTAAAAATAAATATTTAGACGTTATCAATAAAGGGTTCCCCGATGGGATTAAAAAGTCATTGAGGCATATAAAAACCAGGGATTGTTTGCTGTTAAGGTTTATAGCAAAATCCATGAATGCTATATATTAAGCTGTAAATTACTTCAAGTCCTGTAACTAAGCCAAGAAAGAGGATAAACCTTTGAATAATTTCACATTTCTTTCACTAGGGTGCGATTAATACTATATTCAAATTTGAAAGTATATTTTTGTATGAACATTTAAAGCCAGTATTTGTAATGGATATATCTATATGTATTATTTTTTGTATATTATTTATGTATCAAGTTTGTGCTATCTACATATAAATAAATAGACTTGGGAACAATTGATACGATTTTAGATTAAATGTTCCCACATTTTCGTGGAGGGAGAGTGGGAGACCATTTAACAAAAAAAACACCTCTAGACCAACCAAATGGGATATAAACCCCGACCTCTTCATCACCATCAATCGAGATTATTTGTTAGGCCTTAGATCAAGCAACCACCAATTTGGCTTTATTGATTGCTAATGAGAATGTTGTTTATAGTATAGGCGCCCACAATGTCAATTATTATTATTATTATAGTTATTATTAGCACCGCGTATTACTACCCGTTCGGGTTATACGCACTTACGCTAATGTGTAATGGTAGGGTGATTGTGAGATGAAATGGAGGACCTACAGTTTAACGTGGAATCCGAACCACGGTGGAGGCCTGGCATTCCCCACATTCACAAGATGTCTTGTCAGAGGTGAAGGAAGGGTTTGGTAATCAGATAAATCTGTGCCGAGACCGAGGATTGAGCCCCGGCCTCCAGCATAGAAGTCTGACACCTTACCCCTAGACCGCCAGGTCACCTACATTGTCAATTGATATGTAATCACATTTATAAACTATTCTAATTCACACAGCTGAGATTCGAATCCCTATATCTACATCAACTGCAACTATGTACTAGTCAAAGCTAATTGGTTATATCACGTGAACACTGGACCGAATATATTCAACAAAAGCTCGATTTAATTTATAATAATATTATTTTAAGCACAATTGAATTTAACAATTGTTTGTACGGAAAAAGTATACACAGGATGTTTCAAAACTATCTATACAAATTCGAACGGAAGATAAAGAACACTAAACTAACTTTTTTTTATATATATTGAATGTATGTCTCTATACGTCACCCTTAGGTGTTAAAAGACGTTGTCTGTACATAAAGTGTGAATAACATTGTTATGTATACAACTTTACAGTTTTATAGCAATTTGCTCAAAGCAGCGAATGCCAACAGTAATGTATGCCTGGCAGCGTCAACGCATTGATTTACCTACATTTTCAAAGATTTCCTGGTCCCATGTGTTAATATGTATGTCAGCAATACCCCGATTTAGGTTGAACGAACAGCTTATAACATCAGAATATATTTATATATGACCAACATTGATATAATTTTAATATATTGCTTGTGTTATATTGTCGGGGTGACCTGGTAGTCTAGGGGTAAGGTGTCAGACTTCTGTGCTGGCGGCCGGGGTTCAATCCTCGGTCGCGGCAAAGATTTATCTGATTACCAAACCCTTCCTTCACCTCTGACAAGACATCTTGTGAATGTGGGGAATGCCAGGCCTCCACCGTGGTTCGGATTCCAAGTTAAACTGTAGGTCCCCTATTTCATCTCACAATCACCCTAACATTACACATTAGCGTAAGTGCGTATAACCAGAACGGGTAGTAAGACGCGGTGCTATTAGTAATAATAATAATGCTTATGTTATTATATAGGTAGACTATTGATAATATCTTTCAAAAGTGAAAGCTTCAGTTAGCATGAAATATATTAAAATAGTTTTAATTACTTTATTAACTTCCAAATACTGCTCTTCCTACCAAAATCATCTTATATCTCAGGACCCTTGAAAAGCTACACTTACAAAGTCCACTCTAAAAGTGAAGACGGTGACAAATGCTACAGCCAAAAGTGCCCTCTAGCACCTAAGCGTGGCGCCTGTAGACATATATTCAAAAATTTTGTTTTAGTATCCTCTTTCTCCCATTATAATTTGAATAGAAGATTTAGAATCACCTTGTATGTTAATTATATTTTTTCAATTCACATAATAAAGTTATTTTGCGTGATTTTAGCAAACAGAATAAATATAATATAATATAATGAATAATGAAATAGCATTATCCAAAACTGGAAGAAGATATAAAATAAACTTTTAAAATTATAAACTAGATTCAATCACTATATAATTTGTTAAATAAACACAAACAATAAATTATACCCGTATGAGAAAATAAGTTCTATAAAACACTAATAAAGAAATTAAATATTAAAGCTTTTAATCAAAACAAAGTTATGTCTGCGCTAGTCGATCTGACTCTAAACTGAGCGGCTGGGTTTTGATAGCCAGTTCGATACACCTTCATTTATTTTACCAAATGTAGTTTACCATTTTAGTTTAATTTCAGTCATGATTTCCTAAGATTATAGACACAATGATAGTTTTTTTTTAAATTTCTTACTCATTTCTTTTCTCCTTCTAATGTTCATCTTCTAAGATGAAGTCTCAAGAAAACCATTAAAATCTAAACCAAAGCTCTATAAACTTCCAATTTAACCTTCTAACTAAAGAAAATGTTGTATTTATAATTTCACACCAATAAACCTGTTATCATTATTATTACATACTATAATTTGTGTTATCAAATTGAGGTATTTACCGTGAAGTTTCTGAACCGACTGATTATATTAGCACAAGAGAATTTATATTAGCGAGAGCGAGAAGGCCCTCCAATTTTCCAAGAAGGGTACTTTCCTATACCTTCCAGGGCTCTTTTACATGCCAAAGTCAAAACGAGACCAATAGCTTTATCGCCACTCCAATGAAAGTTGTGCTACTGATTTTTTTTATGGCTCAAGAAAAAACCGTCAACTCGAGCTGGGTTTGAACCCATGAGCATCGGGGCCCCGAAGCGAGAATTTACACCAAGACCACTGAGGTTGATAATATACAATTAATTTTAAAACTATCAACCTTTTGTGGACAATTCATAATTTAATTATTTGATATGATATAGAAAGGACTCATATCATTTTAAAGCAAAATATAATTAATTCCTTACAAGTTAAAGCTTAGAGATATTTTATTCTTACTTTTCCTGAAAAAAAAGATTCCTAACTTTACTTAAACCTCCATCCGGTGATAAAGAAAGAAGAACGAAAGTGGTACACAGTCGTAAAACCTAGAAAATAAAGAAAGGTCAATCTTTTTTTTCGGCTTCTTCTCTTTTTTTATATTTTTAATGCACCTATAAGGCGATAAAAATTCTTAATTTGGTTAAAAATAGCAAACATTCTCAAAAATAAAAATAAAATAGGGTATTAAAGATTAATAACATGTAAGTACGAAAAAATTGTAGTAAAATGATTGTAACTTATATGGTCCTTTAATCTCAATTAAAGTAACATTATTTTGAAAAATAAACTAAATGAGAAAGCATAGCTTTGGAGGGTAAATAATTAAACAAATATAGCGCGTATGGATAGTTAGTGCAACAAATTCATGTTTAGGACAGGTCAAAATCAGAAGGGTAAATTTAAACAATAATTTTTTTAAGCTAAATTGAGTACCCACTTAAAGTTAAATCTTCATCGGTATTTTAACTACGCTAAGTATCTAGAGTTAGGGAAGATTTAATTTATAGGTAATATACTTGCATTTTCATGGTGATAAAAAAGAGATAAATATATATATTTAATTTTTGGTACAACCATCCGGGATTCAAACCCCAAGTTACCCGCAACTGATAATCTAGTCCGATGCAAGATTAACGCGTCAGGCAATACCACCTACAATGCAGGTCTTTATTATTATTATTATTATTATTATTATTATTATTAGCACCGCGTCTTACTACCCGTTCGGGCTATACGCACGTACGCTAATGTGTAATGGTAGGTTGATTGTGAGATGAAATGAAGGACCTATAGTTTAACGTGGAATCCGAACCACGGTGGAGGCCTGGCATTCCACACATTCACAAGATGTCTCAGGTCTTTATTAATTCCGAATAAAGTTATTCCTACGTTGATCCAATTACAGGTGAAGTAGTATCCAAAATAATAATAGATTACGATGTAAAACATTAAAGAGAATGTATTACACAATCACGTTTAAGCCAAATTAGTAGTAAGATGCGGTGTTAATAATAATAATAATAATAATATATATTTCTATAAAATGGATGCGTCTTGGTTTTCTCGTTACAGTGGTTTTAATATATTTTTATTATTACTTCAGCTATCATAGGTTTCATTGATTTAAAAGTAACTAAGTAGTGTTTGAATTATAATAGATCAAGTGATAGTTATTATAAATAAACAATATTTGATTTTTCTCAATTAATGATGTTTAATTAGATTTAATATTATTTTATTATATTAAATCATAAAATTGATTATATATAATGAATTATCAATATAATATTCCTTATAAAACAAGCAGAGCTAAAACTTAAATAAGTATGACATTAAACGTGTACTTAAGGGGTTAAAATAAATTTAGCTATTTAACAGTATAGTGTAGTGGTGTTATGTATTCATTTACTTGCACTCAAGTGTTATATGAAGAATCATGAAAGGCTGGAAATTTCACGTCGCCAAAGTAATATTTTAAAATCTTCTTAACATCTCTTTTAATAGCAGTGAGTAGAAGATGGTACTGTGTAAGTGGTCCAAGGTAGCTTCTAGCTATTCTGGCCGCTGAAAAAGCTACTATAAACACATTTTAGTGGCTTGTGTGTGTCTCTCTCGTCAATAGAGGGGAAGTGCATTTATATAACTTGTCAAAACGATATAACTTATTTGTAAAATGTATGGTAATATAACTCATTTTCATGATTTTTTTCCATCTGATAGAAAAGGTCAATTATGTCAGAAATGGACTATAGCATCTAAATTAGAGTGAGAGAGGTAGAAAGAGTGAAAATATAGTATTTACTTCATAAGAACTGAAGTATCTCACAAAAAAAATATATCCTTTTATTTAGGGGGATAGGGATTAATTCTAGTTTGAGCTCTAATCTATTATGCCCCTCACTATCAAACTATAATTATTTGTCCGTAGAACATTTGGCGCATTTGTGAGAACACCTGTTAATGAATGTTTGCTTATTTCTGACTTGCCTTTCTATATTCAGTGATTGTTCAAAATCTTGATAGTTACTTTAAGTTTGATTTTATGTTAGGACAGGTCTACATAAATGAGAGGAATAATTATTTCTATCCTTAGTCCATACGTCTTATCTCTTATCCAAAATACCTCCCATTTTCTTACTAATACTGCGCCAAACGTCCTGTATAGATTAGTACAAAGTGGTCGGGTTTTTTTCGAGGTAATATTCCAAACGTACTGAGAACAATAATTTGGGTCTTGAAATATAAAAATTTAAAACAATATTTTTAGTTTATTATTTATGTCCTAATTAAAAGTATTCTTTGATAGTAAAAGTCCCCAAAATATATCATTTTAACTGATTAATATAATAACACTTTTATGATTATAAATGAAATTTAGATTAAAATATATATTTGGGTGTTTTTACATTTAAAAATAGATATTGTTGTGTTATAGCTTTATGGATGACCTATTAAAGATATTTAACTTGAATAATTTTGTAACATAAATATCGCTCTAAAATACTATAAATAGTGTAAAACTCAAAGATTTAATGCAAACTCGACTTAGAGTGAATAAACGTTTATTCACACGATACTAATTAAAATAAACTGTATGTAAATAACGTATTATATTAATAAAACTGTATATTTATTTGTATCGCAGTTCCTCCTGACATCCTAGACTACCCCACAAGCACGGATATGGTGGTGAGAGAAGGCACCAACGTCACCTTGAGATGTGCCGCCACCGGGTCACCGCCCCCGACCATCACTTGGAGGCGGGAAGGTGGAGAGAGCATCCCCATGGGAAACGGTCTGGAGAGTAGGTAACTTTATTAAAACTTTCTTTTACCCCGAACCCTTAAAACCATCTAACTTTACTTTCATTCGTAATGTTTTCGATACCTCAAAGATGACGATTTTATTTATTTTATTTATCTATGGTATTTAAAGAGCACTTTCTGAACTGACATTATACCAGCACACGAGAATTTCTATGAGCTAGAGTGAAAAAGCCTGCCAATTCTGCCAGCGACGTTATTTTCACATAATTCCCAGGCTTCTTTTACACACCACACTTAACATGCGGCCGACGGGTCAACTTTTTCTCCGAAGGAGGTTGTGCTACGGATCGTTATAATTAGAGAAAAATACGTCAACCCCGGTTGGGTTTGAACCAAGGTAAATTGGGTCCTGAGGCAAGCCCTTTACCCCAAGACCACCGAGGTTGACGATAATGATTATAATATATTAGTTTGATTCAGACTATGATAAACTTTAAACAAGAGAGATTTTCGTTCGAATTCAGAGAAGGTTTAATTTAAATAGTCCCCACGTGGTATATAGACAGGGGTTGTAAACGTGATTCGGAGATCACTAAAAGTTGTTCTCGTGTTTCTACCACGTTTGTGAAGGTTATTAAATATTTTTCCTAAACTAAATATAAATAACTTTTTTTATCATCGCATCTTACTACCAGTTTGGACTATATAAGCTTACATAATGATTACGGTAATGGTATTAGGGATTAGTGAGGCTGTATTTAGAGGAAGTGTACCCACGTCTGAGTGGAGGGAGAATGGAAAATAGTTTTAGGGGAAACCTACCTCAGTACATACGACTGAGATTCGAACCTTGATATCCCCGTTATTGGCAGTCTAGTCTACTGCGAGAGTAGACCGTTAGACTATTTGGCAACCCAAGCAGGTACAACTGTTACTAATTTATTAGTTACAAGTAATTCATAACATGTGTGTGTACGTTTTTATTTAATAATAAAT
The DNA here is from genome assembly GCA_902151425.1 of Timema shepardi. NCBI lineage: Eukaryota > Metazoa > Arthropoda > Insecta > Phasmatodea > Timematidae > Timema > Timema shepardi. The sequence goes on along the minus strand of CABFVX010000010.1, from coordinate 353,710 downwards.
TAATAATTTATGGATTTAATTTTAATTTCAAGTTTACAATCGCCTTTAAGAGAACAATTAATGTTTTATGCAATTTATTTCTTATCAGGGCAAACTTATTGCGATGGATTAAATAAGACTGCTATTATACATGTTTGGGCCTAAGCAATTAGATAATTAGTAACTTGACAATTAATACTCTAATTAATATAAGATTACTAGCTAAATAAAACCAAAATAAATTTTTATTATTATTTAGCACCGCGTCTTACTACCCGCTCGGGTTATACACTTTAAGTACTAATTACGCTAATGGATTAGGAATTGGGAGGGTTTAATTAGAGGAAGTGAACCCGCATTTGCGTGGAGGGAGAGTGGAAAACCATTTAGGAAAAACAACCCCCAGTTCACCCGACCGAGATTCGAACCTCAATCTCCCCGTCCTCAGCGGCCGAGCTCAACACGACAAGCGCGTTAGCCAACCACGCCACCGAGGCGGGTCCCAAACTAAATACTACACTTTTATTCACTAAGGTGAGTTTCATCAGTCGTCAGATAAACCTCAGCACGTTGTTCATTACTTTCTTCAAGGTGGATCGTATAATTATTTCCTCCCTACCCGTAATTGTTAGAGACGGTTATAGTACCATCGACCCACCTTGGTGGCGTAGTTAGCTAACGCGCTAGTCGTGTTGAGCTAGAGTGCCGAGGACGGGGTGATCGTGCTTTAAACTCACTCGGGTGAACCAAGGGTGGTTTTTTTACTGAATGGTTTACCACTCTCCCTCCACGCAAATGTGGGTTCATTCCCTCTAAATTCAACCTTCTCGATTCCTGATCCATTAGTGTAGTTTGTACTTAGGGGTATAGCCCGAACGGGTGATATATAAATTTTAAAAATTAAAAAATAAATATAGTTGTATCGAAATATAATATTCTTTAAATATGAACCTTGGACACAGGAATCGAAGCCAGGATCTTTGGCTTTTCATGAAAATGATCTTACCAACGATATATACAAAAGTGGTCCAGGGTAATTCTTCACTTACATTTTAAGGCAAAGTCTGGGACAGACGTGTGGAAACTGTCAGCTAAATATAAGCGAATCAATTGAGATTACGAGCTTGGATATTTAATCCTTTAGGCTAAACACATTCATACGATTGTAATTGTACTATTGGCAGAATAAAGACCTACCGAGTTAGAGGTGGCTCCGCTATCTGATCACTCATATGTAGCGGGTGATTTCTACACGTCCATCACAGACTCTGCCTTAAAATATTAGTTAAGAATGACCAATAACACGGGTTGAATCCTGATTAGCTCAGTGGTAAGAGAATTTACTTACAAAGTCAAAGTTACCGGGTTCTATTCCCATATTTAGGTGTCATTTTTCAATTAAAGTAATATAAAATTTATTGCTTTAAAAATAAACTGATATCGTTCATGTTTGTTGTTCACACAGTGTCAAACTGTAATTAGTTAAATATTGTATAGTTAATATTAGTATAATGGCATTTTATATGATCCGTAAAAAGTGACACCTGCAGAAGCTACTATTTAATATGTGATTACCTCCTTCGTTGGTCGCATGGTTCAAGGCGTCAATATTTAATAGACTATACAACCAATGACAGGGAGACCAGGGTTTTAACCCTTGTCGGGTGCATTGGGGTTTTTCTTTCCCGAAATATTTTTCCAGTAAATATCTTAAACGCATTTCTAGTTTCTTATTCTCACCTTGAATGTCCTTCCCACAGCAATGTCTTGTGATGAGTACAGGGTACTCAAACTCATCTTTATGTAATATCCTCCACTCTCAAATATCTTAGTTCCATTTTGGACCAAACATTTCCTAAGCATCTTGATTATGAACACCCTAAACATATTCTCGTCATGTAATGTAGAATAAAATGTGTAATTATATATCTATTAGCACCGCGTCTTACTACCCGTTCGGGTTATACGCACTTACGCTAATGTGTAATGGTAGGGTGATTGTGAGATGAAATGAAGAACCTACAGTTTAACGTGGAATCCGAACCACGGTGGAGGCCTGGCATTCCCCACATTCCCAAGATGTCTTGTCAGAGGTGAAGGAAGGGTTTGGGAATCAGATAAATCTGTGCCGGGACCGAGGATTGAACCCCGGCCGCCAGAACAGAAGTCTGACACCTTACCCCTAGACCACCAGGTCACCAATTATATATCATATTTCGACATAAAAAATAATTCTTTATAATTTAGAATTATTGTGTAGTTACTTGAGTTTTATAATAATCTGCTAGCACGTATATTACATTAAAGATTTGTATCATACACATTAACATAACTCTCAAATATACCTAACTGGAATTCAAACGCAGATCTTCTCATCAAAAGCAACACTAGAGTGACTTGTTAAATTATGCGATACGGGTAATGTGTATTTATATAACACCCCAAATAATAGTAATAATAATAATAATAATAATAATGGGACATTGTAACGTCAGGATTCTTTTAAGTTTTTTCCGGCAAAAAACCTCTCCTCGTTTAATCTGGGTCAACCATATTTTTTTTTGACGGGTTTCCGTTAACAAAGGAAGCGCTCCAGTATTTAATAATAAACGTAGGATTATCTTTGCCCAGCATTTTGGAGCTTGGTATGTACATTACTTTTTTTAATTCTGAATACTATCATCCTAAGTATAAACCTGATGTTTTTTTAAAACATAATACAGGTTAATGAATCTTTCCTTCTTCCCAGTGACTATATTTAGAATTCATATCCAGTTTAATCCAGTTTGTATGATCGAAAATATCACTAGCTACCACAAAATAATATTTCAAAAAATATTCAATAAGTATATATATTATTGATAAATATATCATATAACTTTAGTGGTGTAATAGTATATTTTATACATATAGAAGTTCTCTTATTCATAGAATGGAAAACCACTTCAATAAAATCTAATAAACGTACACTTTCTTAATCAACCGGTTATACTATCAAAATAATGTATACATTTATTAATTTTATAATGTACACTCCATACATTCTTCAGATCACCTATTGATCACTGTTAAAGAAGTATTATTATTATTATTATTATTATTATTAGCGCCGCATATTACTACCCGTTCGGGTTATACGCACTTACGCTAATGTGTAATGGTAGGGTGATTGTGAGATGAAATGAAGGACCTACAGTTTAACGTGGAATCCGAACCACGGTGGAGGCCTGGCATTCCCCACATTCACAAGATGTCTTGTCAGAGGTGAAGGAAGGGTTTGGTAATCAGATAAATCTGTGCC
>CABFVX010000010.1:269749-349832 GCA_902151425.1 Timema shepardi | reverse complement strand
ATATATATATATATATATATATATATATATATATATATATATTTGAAAAAATACCCAGTATAATTTATTAAATTCTGTACATTTATTTAATATTTCCTTGTATGAGTATTAGCTCTGAATGACATAAGATAATCAACTTAATATTTTAGAAAAATGAATATGTAGGTTCCATCTTTTCTTTGTAAAGAGAGAGAGAGAAAAAAGAAGAAGACGGTTACTAAAATGTTTTAAAACTAATCTCGTTAACCTCTTGAACTTAAAAATACCAAGTAAGATTCCATTAGCTAGATAAAAATTGATTCATATTCAATATTATATTACACTTGGGTTTGTAAATAGCTTGGTTCAGGTTAATATTCCATTATATTTGCGTTAGTTAAATTACTTGATTTAGATCATATATTCTATTATGCATAGGTTCATTAAATAACTTGATATAGATTCAATATTATATTATATATGGAATAATTAAATTTCTTTATTTAGATTAAATATTCTATTACATATGGGCTCATTAATTTACTTGATCCAGATTAAATACTCTATAGTACATAAGTTTATAAAAATTCAATTCAATTAACAATAAAACAACTTGAATCCTAAGATGATTTTGACTATTGAGAGTATTTAAGAAAACAGATGAATATTGAGTAGGCTTATGCTCAACATTTAACCCCATTTTATTAATATCATTCAAAATTTTCTAAAAAAATCGAAACATACTTCAAATTTTTTTATGGACTTTCTAAAAGGATTTAAATTGACCGTCATGTTTACTGTACATAAATCAATATGAATTGTAACTGTAGTAGGCTACCTATTTAAAATTTGGTGTATTTTTTATATTATAAAAACAAAAGTGTAAAATAAGGTATAATATTTGTTTTAAATTATGTTAAAATCTTGGAGGGTTGTCATTCATTTGGTTTAGAGAGTCAGAAGAACATAGATTAATATAATGATATCTATTACTGCCTTTATGCTTGATACTGAAATTTAAAATAAAACCTTTTAGAAAGGAATTAATTTATTGATTTATGTCCAATAAGGTATTTCGTTAAAAAAAATTATTTAATAAAACCGGGATATTATTTCATAATGATTCAAATTTTAATAGTAGGTTAAACTTTATTTTATTTTCAAGGATACATGAAATAAATTTTAAATGTCATAATATATAACTATTTATTTATTTTAAAGAACATACTTTAAAACAAGTTTTTTAGCTAAAATAAGCTAGAATAGACACTTTCGATTAAAGAGTCAATTAGTAGAACTTTCTAATTTGTCATTACTAATTAATGGTTATATTGACATACATTTAACCAAAGACTTGAACCTTACGTATCCGTCTTCTTCTTAAGTAAACAAACCAAAAGTTTGATATGATTTCTAACAATCTGGCTTTGGATGTTACTAAGTCCTTCGACTGGCTCAATCTTTCTTCACCATATGGTAGAAATCCCATGTAATAGGGGATTTCAAGAAGTGTAATGAATCCACGGTGCCTCCCACACTAAATATCTAAGAGCGAGCGCAAAAGAGTATACCTACCAATTTTGCTGGAAAGGTATTTTAACATTACCCATATACAGTTAGAGAGGTGTTAACTGACAGATAGAAGTTTATTTATTGAAAACATTGGCTGAAAGAAACTAATGTAACATTTTTTGTAAATAATTAATTTCTTTCTTGGTGATTTGGTGAGAAAGGGGTCAGACTTTTGTGCTGGGGGTCCGGGGTTCAATCCTCGGCTTCGGCACAGATTTATCTGATTGCCAAACCCCGTCTTTCACCTATGACAAGACGTCTATTAATCACAACTTGTGTATGTATGAAATGCCAGGCCTCCATCGTGGTTCGGATCCCACGTTAAACTGTAGGTCCTCCATTTCATCTCGCAATCACCCTACCATTACACATTAGCGTAAGTAAGTATAGCTCGAACTGGTAGTAAGACGCGATGCTAATAATAATTAATAATAATAATATTTTATTAGTAATATATATGGTGTCATACGGATCTTAGACGTGGACGATCAGAAAGAGGTAACAAAGGTAATAGGAGGGTTTATAAATATGGTTGTGGATAAGAGTGGAGAAGGTAAAATGAATAGCCAGGGTGAGGAATGAGTAAGGTTGAGGAGGGTAGGAGAGGAAAAGTTTTTGAGGAGAAAAAGTCCTTGTTGGACCGCACATTACGTAAGAGCTGTTTAATGAAGGGGAATATAGAGGGAAAAAGAGGAAGAAGGTTTGGAATACTAAGAGATATCAGGAAAGGAAGAAGCTATAAAAGGAAGTAAGTAGACGCTAAATATCTAGGAAAGTGGAGGATGACCAGTTGATACCTGTCTCAGGACAGATTCACACAAGAAGAATATACCTACTATTTAACTAAATCATTATTTCCAAATAGATTGCCATTAGTTTATTTCGTCTAATGTTTGCAGTAAAAGATCTTCTGTCAGTTCTCACTTACAAACTCTCTTACCTTAGGTAGGTCTTGTGTACCTTACAAGGTCCTCTACATACTTGTCATGATACCTCACTTCAACTCAGATGGAAGTTGTGCTACAGAATTGTAACAACCAAGAAGGAACAATCAACCTCAGCTAGGTTTAAACCCCCGGGACATTGGGTCCTGAAGCGAGTTCTTTACCCTGAGAAAAGTGATGTCGACACAACTTACTTAATTATTAACAATAAATAAGCCACATATGTAAGCACACACAAAATTATGATAGTTTAACTAAAAACTCTCAACGTTTCAGTTACGGAAATAAGCAGAATATAAATNGGGGCGATTATGTGAAAGGATGTGTTAAAAATTAGTCAAGTTACAGTGTATAAGGTAGGGGGGGGGTGTCATTAAAATGTAGGGTAAAGCAGGATGCACCTACACAGGTGGGTAATTGTGTACGGGATTTTAATGTTGTAATAATATACCCAAGGGTTTGTGTATTGTCATCTGCTACCAAGACAAATCACACGAAACTAGCGAGAATCGGAAAGGGAATGTATGGAAGGTGGGTTTTGGGTTTCTACCTACTACCCCTCCCTCTTCACTCCCTGTTTTGTGATTCTCTACATTCGCTATCTATGCCTTTCTCTAATACCAATTTAATTGTTATTGTCCGTTGCGGAGGAATGGTTCATGAGTGAGAGCTCGCCATTGTTCCTAGGACTGGCAGAGAGGCTTTACCATTGAGGGGTTTTGTCTTTGACGAAAACACATTATCTCCTTACTAATGCCATAATTCCATATTAAGATATTAATGTTAGCTTAGAATTGCAGGTAGATATACCAAAATACAATAAAAATGGGGTTCAATGTTAGTTTATTAACTTTGAAAAATCAAATTTGTCAAAAATTATATCAACTATAATTATTGTCGAACTTCAGTTGTTACATTTGTAAAACTACGCCGGGTTATTGATTCGTTGAGTTTTAGTTTTGGTTTGGTCTTTTAGGGAAGTTTATGATTAAAACCCAGGTTTATTAAATGATAGGATTATAGTGTTTTTTTTTCTGTTTTTGGAGTTAAATCGTTTTCAAGCTTTGTCCTACTTTAATTTCCGTTATAATCTTCAGATACTAACTAATCTGATTCTCGCCTTGCTGGTACAAACATTGTAGTCTGTAGTATACTCGGTACTAAATACTTTATCTTGTTTGTACATACACAGTTCTCTGTAGAATATTCGGTACTAAATACTTGACCTTTTTTTATACATACACAGTAGTCTTTAGAATACTCGGTACTAAATACTTTACCTTGTTTATACATATACAGTAGTCTGTAGTATACTCGGTACTAAATACTTTACCTTGTTTATACATACACAGTTCTCTGTAGAATATTCGGTACTAAATAATTTGACCTTGTTTATACATACACAGTAGTCTGGAGAATACTCGGTACTAAATACTTTACCTTGTTTATACATACACAGTAGTCTGTAGAATACTCGGTACTAAATACTTTACCTTGTTTATACATACGCAGTAGTCCGTTGGACCCAGATGCTAAAACAATGATATATTATTTAAGCATTCATAGTCTAATAAGTCTCTTATTTTCAGGTTTAACAAATTTAACTATATTTACATTTCCATTGAGTGTATAGGTCCTAGGTATTAAAACCCTACCCTAATTAACATTTGATCTGAACGGGTAATAAGACGCGTTGATAAAAAAAACAATCTGGATGGTCAGCATAGTTTACCATTAATATCAATAATCCAATTAATATCAATCATTACGATTTAAAGCTGCCTATCACCTCATAGCTCCAACCCAGCTTCTAATACGGACAAACAAAATTCGAGCCCCGACAGTTTAATACTTAAGAGGCTATCGCTTTAATAATATCGGTCATTACTGGATCTCAAGTTTTAATGTTCTTGTATTAAAACGACTAAAACTCATCAGGGTAAACGACTTTATTTTGTTAGACTGGTCATAACAAAGAGGCTTTTAACTTTAGATGTCTAGAAGATAGTTAATACCATGACTTGACTTAGAAAATAAAATAAACTATATAACGTATTATACGATAAACAAGTCTAAGTAGACAAAACTTTATTTTTCTACCTAAATATCGGGTAGTTTTTTTTAAGTTGGAACAATGCAATATCTTTAAAAATAACGTTCTTAAGAAAAAAAATGTTTTATACAAAGTAGCTTGGTTTTTAGACGATGACAAAATGAAACCTTTTATTTTTCATTTAGTGGATTTCTTCAAAATTATCTCAAGGTCAACCATGGTTTATTCAAATAGGACTTTGTATTTGTGATTTAAGAATCATATTTACGTGTCTAAAAAACCTTTTTTACAAGAGATCTATTTTTTATTGTATATAATATAGTAAATCAATAGACATGACGTTATTGGAAATTTATTAATTTGATATTTATTTGAATTTTAAGGTATTTACAGAAGCGGAAATTTCGTATCTCTACAATTATTTGAGATACTAAATAACACGTAATTGAAAAGTCGTAGTACTATTAATAAAATTTATTTGAAATATACCTTTATAAAACCAATATTTTCTGAGATATTGGAATATATATTAATGCAAATTTGTGAGCTCTAGTTGTACAAAGATACCACTTAAGTTTTAAGGTAATAATTCTCTAATGCCATAGAGTAAGCAAATAAGTTAGTAGCTTAAAAAATTGATATTCTTCTTCCTTTAATCTCTTAGGGATTTATCTCTATCATTTTATAGTTAATACTGAATATCTACCTTTTTTATTGGTATAAATTTATAAATGAATAATTTAATATCAATGCGATAACCATAAGATGTACAACCTCTAACAAAATTCCGAAAATTTTAGCCGGAAGTCAAAATTTTAATACGAATTGTTGACCCTTGTAGAACCAATATCGATCTCTATTTTGTTTGGTCCAAATATACTAATGAGGACTTTAATCCTTTTAAAATTAAATTATAAAATTTAAAGTCTGGAGTCAAAAATGTTTTACGTTAATATAAAGTAATTTTCACTCAGGTTTGATAGTATATATTATTTCGTTTCACATATAATACGAATTTTGAGTAAATGTCTCCATTTTTAAACAATAGAGCGAGAAAGTCCGTGCGGAGTTCAATACCGTTTATTTAATCTATCAATATGCATTCATCTTGAACGCATAATTAGTTAATAGATTTACTCTCGTGACTCCACAGCTTTAGGAAGGTATTTTCAATATGTGACATTCTATAAACGTCGTCAGTTTTAACAGATGTTGGTTACAATTAGTGAGTTGGTCAATTTTTAGCTATTTTATATTTGTTCATAGAAATATTATAAGGGAGGATACACTACGACCGTAAAAAAGTAGGGTTTTTGTAGAAAGAAACTTTCAGAAAATATAATTATATTCTTTGGTGGCCAGCTTTATTATTACTACTTATTTTATGAAACATTCTATCTATTATTATTATTATTATTATTATTATTATTATTAGCATCACGTCTTTACTACCCGTTCGGGTTATACGCACTTACGCTAATGTGTAATGGTAGGGTGATTGTGAGATGAAATGGAGGACCTACAGTTTAACCTAGAATCCGAACCACGGTGGAGGCCTGGCATTCCCAACATTCACAAGATTTCTTGTCATAGGTGAAGGAAGGGTTTGGTAATCAGATAAATCTGTGCCGGGACCGAGGATTGAACCCCGGCCGCCAGATTAGAAGTCTGACACTTTACCCTTAGACCACCAGGTCACCAACATTCTATCAAAGGTGACCACTGAAACCTACATGACTTACGTATGAATATATGAGAGTAGCTCTATTAATTTTTCTAACTGTCAGATTAGATATTTCCTATGAAAATTGTACCATGACTTCTAAACTATCCCAACACTTCTACTTCTCTCAACACTTCCACTTGTAGATTGTCTTTTACTAAACTTTGATGTATTCAATTAACCAGTCACCAGTCCACCATTTAGACAATATTTTGCTTGATATACTAGGCTCATCAAACATTAAGAAATATCATTAATCTTTAATATTATTACTATAATTCACTACCCATCCTAACATAAATCTAAAACATGATATTCTAGGAGGTCTCTCTGGAAAACCACTTCACTGTTCCTTACTAAGCGCATTAATTTCCCCTGGTTTGATGTTTACAACAAATACTAACTTTAGTCATGGGAGTTCAAAAGTAGTCAGTCATATAACTGAGGTCATCTTCGAGTTATCGAGTCTAGTTTTGGCCCATAAGGTGGCGGTTACAACTTTAGAGCCACTCAACCTCTTGATATTCTAAACTACGTGAAATTTGGTAAGGTCTGCAAATTCTGACTTGAGGGCTGATTGTTGACTTAACCTATCTTGACGAACTCTCTCTCATGTTTTGCGTGGATAAATAATCTTACCAGTTGATTCGATGTCTACGTTCAATATCTACGTTAAAATATTTTTTTTATATTAAAAAGGGCTTTATCTTACGGCAAGAAAAGTTACTGGAACTACTTTTTTTGGAGTCATACGTGAGGTAATATTATCTGTAGCAGTATATTTTAAAAGCTACGATCAATACCTATAAAATAAAACTAATACTATAGTAAAGTGTTATTAATATTGTTGAAAAAATGCATTGATTTTATATTTCTTTAGATGTAGGGGAGTTAATAAAATTTATGATAAAATTATGATGACAATATAATCATGTTGACTACTTAGTAAAATGTGAATGATTTCACTCCCAAGGCCACACTTAGGTGAATGTGGAGGTTGTGGTCAAACACAGTTCCAGGTTTAAGGGGGTCCGCACTTTCTCATGTGAGTGAGGAGAAAAAGTAGGTATGAGTGGTGAATTTTTAACTGAGTGCTCGTATAATAAGCAGACCCCCAGCATAGGCCATCTAGAAAATATTGTCAGAATGAAAATATTTTTATTTAGCACCGCTTCTTACTACCCGTTCGGGTTACACGCTTTAAGTACTAATTACGCTAATTGATTGGGAATCGGGAAGGTTTAATTAGAGGAAGTGAACCCGCATTAGCGTGTAGGGAGAGTGGAAAACCATTTAGGAAAAAACCCCTCCCCTCAGTTCACCCGACCGAGATTCGAACCTCGATCCTCCCGTCCGAGATTCGAACCTCGATCCCCCCGTCCTTGGCGGTCGAGATCAACACGACTAGCACGTTAGCCAACTAAGCCACCGAGACAGGTATAATGAAATTACAAATAAGAACATAAACATGTGGCTTGATTTATTGAACACGTGACACGAGGTTTCCATTTTCACTCCAATGATTTTTATTTATCTGTTGTGTCTGTGGTGGACATATCTCACGATGACTTTTTAATGAATTATAATTCAAACATGGTGAAGTCATTATTTTTACCTTCATAACATAATAGTGGTGGGTAGGGCCGCCCTTAGCAGACTAATAGCAAATTGTTTTTGGGGGGGGAGGAAAAGGGTTATATGAGGTTGGAACCAGGGACCCCAAGAACGAAGTCTGCTAAGGGCGGCCCTACCCACCACTATTATGCTATCGATATGGCCAACCAATCTCTCAGCTCAGTGACGTCACTTCTCCTAGCCCGATTCTCCTTAAATCTATAAATTCCCCTTTTTTTGTGCTTAGCCTTTAATGTTTCGGAAATACTAGATTGTAAACAGTACTTGAACAGACTGATACATGTGTTTTAAAAGCTTTTGAATTTCTCTAGGGGTAGCAAGTTTGATAATAGGCTATGATTAAAAATTCATCTACTATTGATGTCTAGCTTTCTTTGCTAGCTAGATTTTTATAATCCTTGATTTTAAACATTATGAGTTTTTGTGTGAGCTGCGCTGTCTTAGGTAAAGATTGTAGTAGGTCAAACAAATACATAAAGAGGTGAATATAAAGTGCAACTTAAATTAAATAAAAATCCACACTGGTGACTATATGGTATAAGGTTTCGAACTATGACCTCAAAGGATTATCAGATTTTCAGAGATGGAAACACTAGGTTTCGTGTTTGATTTAACAAATTTGATTTTCTAATATCCACTTTAAGCTATTTTGTCAGCTCATTACCTTTAAAACTACCCTCTCCATACTATCGTTTAGACTAACTAATTAATAATAATGGTATTAAACCGACCATGAAAAACCAATTCAAACTCTCCTTTTTTATATAATTTTGTTATCAGAGTAAATTTTTTAAGGGATTGTTCATCTTAACTGAAGAATACTTGAAATATGTACGTATTTTCCCCTTACGTTAAATTGTATGTTATATTATTTTATTTGCAGCAGCAATCATGGATGTTCCGATCTTTTACATAACCAGGGTGAAAATACTTCTCATGGGTACAAATCTAAGCATAAAGTCCAATGTTATGTTATATGATTTATGTTGCAGCGGCAAGCGTGGAAGGTCCGTTCTTCAACATTACCAGGGTGAACAGACTTCACATGGGAGCGTATCTGTGCATAGCGTCCAATGGTGTCCCACCAACAGTCAGCAAAAGGATCATGCTTATTGTTCATTGTAAGATATTACTATCGTTAACACATTACAAAGTCTTTCTACGTTACTAATTATTGATTGGTTTCAAATTAAGGTTTGGTAATTGGTTGGTGGTTGTAGCTAAGTAATGATTCACTACTATTTAGTGGTTGATGACAAATAGATGATTGGTTGATATTAATAATGTTTGGTTACTAGTTATTGGTTGTTGATAGTTTACAGTTGGGTACTGATCATTGGTTCATTACTAATTAATGGTTGGTTGTTGATAAATTAATGTTTAATAATAATAGATATTCAATAGTTAACAGTTGGTTACTTATAAATTAATTTTTGGCTATCTATTAATTGGTTGATTACTATTAATAGTTGGTTAATAATTAATAATGTGATACTGATAAATTATGAAATGCTGATTAATGATTGATTACTAATTACTAATTCACTACTGAATAATAGTTGATTAACAAATTAATGGCTAGTCACTAATAATGGCACTATTTTAACCAAAAGAAGGTAGTCTGTCGGTCAATATGGTTTGAATGTGTGTTGAGGCCATAAAGTTATTTTTATGGAGTATTTAATCTAGTAATATTTAATTTATTATAAACAAAAAATTGTTTGACATACGAAATTATTTTTCTTGACTCACAATTCCTTCCATATCATCCTATAATCTCAAAATTCTAATTGCTACGTTAGAAAACCTTATTTAAAAAATATCATATGCAGTATTAGCGTGATAATAAAATGCTATAAAATAAATTCAGGCTGACCAAAAATTAAATGTAAAATAAGATACTAAATGAAGTATACAATTATTAATTAAATAACAAACTTAACCCATAGTATAGTGCACAATGCACATTACTACAAGCCTAGGGGTCCCGGGCTTGATTCCCGGCTGGTAACTTGGGTATTTTTTCCCAAAAGGGGATTCATTCCAACGGTCACCAGGGGTTGGTTAATTAGTAGGCTTAAGATGGTTCCACACCCTCATAGTCTCCATCACCATCATACCATCTCTTCGGGACATAGAAAGAGCCTCCCGGAAAGGATGTAATATTAATATATTTAGGCGTAGGTACGATTAATGTAACCCGGATGCGCAATATTATTTAACAAATTTATAAACATTTATTGGAAATTAAGTAAATGTAACCAATGAGAACCCAAAGTGTTTATTATTCAAGTAACAAGGAATTAAACTTTCATTAGGAGCATCATTAGTGATTTGAAAATATTTCAAGCGATAATACCAATGTTGTTATTGACAATATTTTAATTTTTGTACATCCAAAACAGGATGCTTGGAAATTCATAGCCCAAACTGCACATAAATCTTGTTGTAGCCATAAGTAATAAAAAAATCCTATACATTTACATCCAGAAGATATGCTAATACCATTAAATTTTATTAAACGTTTTAGCGTAACACGGCAGGAGAGCAAATCTGTCAAGCATGCGTGTACTACAAGTTGTATAGGAGTTAGGCGCGTGGAACTTCACATGTAATAATGGCAAGCCCTTTCTGTGATGTAGGATGGTTATGATGACCCATTTCTAGATGGACTGATGTGTTGCTTAAAATAAACTGTGGTATGTTCTGCTGCCGTACTCCAAGATTTTGAGGCGTGCTCCTAACCCATATGCAACCTGTTGTACACGCATGCTTGAATAGCTCTGCTCTCTCGGTGCTGTATGCTGAAATTTTGAACACAATTAAATGTTATTAGCATAATGTTTTGGATTTAAGTGTATAAAGATTTTGTATTACTTTTGGTTTAAACAAACTATATGTGCAGTTTGGAACATGAGTTTCCGAACACCCTGTATATTATTAAGAGACGCACGAATCTCAGGATAAATAGTTGAGAAAATGTTATTGGTCTTCACAAAAAATCCAAAAGGTGCAAACATATAGGACATTTTTTTTATTCAGCAAACAAACGTGTTTTATTTGTTTCCGTATTCAGTTCCTCCCATGATATGGATACAAAATCAGCTGGTTGGTGCTCATGAAGGTCAACAGATGACCTTGGAGTGCCACTCTGAGGCTTACCCTAAGTCAATAAACTACTGGACCAGAGAAAAAGGAGAGATAATTGCTCAAGGTTCGTATAGTGCTATCGAAGTTGAGTCAGTATTTTAACTATATGTTAACACTTTCATTTTACTCAAATAATTCTATGTATCAATATCTAAAAAATGTGTGTGGGAAAACTAATATGAACAGAGTCAGTAATGAATGGGTGCTGAAGGAGTTCGGTTAGAAAGGGATACATCAATGAGAAAGAAGCATCTTACGTTGGTTTATGTATGTTGAGAGGATGAGTGTGGATTGAGTGACGAAGCAAATATATTAAGGTAGAGTGTGTGGATAGATAGGAAGGTGTAGGTCATGTAAGACGTGACAAAATGTTGTGTGAAAAAAAGAAAAATGAAGAGTTCTAAGAATAAAAGAGCATGTATGACTCGGTGTATGGATTATGTTGAAGTGAAGGAAGTATACATGAATAGGAAAGTGTGGTGAAAGTTATTGAGGATGGCTTAAGTACGGATTTATTTTTTGAGCTATGTACAAAATTTCTTGCCTATCCCATAAGGGAACAGCATGATTAGGTATGTATGATTTTTTATTTCTTTTTAATATTGATTACGGTTCAATCCAAAAAAACTATTTTTGTAACTACGCCACCAGGCCGGTGATAAATAATAGTTTGGTTCAATCCCAAATTAGAAAATCTGTAGTTTTTTCTTCCAACATAAAATATAGTTGTATATAATAGTATCTGAATTTATATTTAACTATTCCTAATAAATACAGTACTAAATTGCATTGTCATAGGAAGAATTTATAATTCACAGAAAAGTTACTTAAACAACTTTCACGTTCAACTTCCAAGTCATTAGAACTGCAGCTCTCATCCTTGATCGATATTTTTTTAAATCTATAAAAAGACCAATATTATAATATTAAAATTGTAATAATATGTTCTTACCACAAAACAGTTTTTGTAATTAAATCCTTACTACTAGAATAATAATGCACATCATTTTTATAGTTTAAAACCGAAACAATTGATGAACTGCTATTATCCAGGCCAAAAACACAAAACCAAGGGGCATAATATATAACTGTCACTTACCACTGTGTGTGTTTGTGATTGGGTGTATGTGTGTATGCATGTGTGTGCATGTGCATGTGTGTGCGTGGGTATGTTCATGTGTTTGTGGGTGTGTGGGTGTAGGTGTGTATATGTGAGTGTGAGGGTGTGTGACCGTGTGTGTGAGTGGATGGGCTTATGTGTTTGCGGATGTGTGTTGGTGTGTATGTGCGGGTGTGTATACATGTGTGTGTGCTCATGTGTGTATATATTTGTGTGTGTGTGTTTGAACGTTGAAAGCGCGCAACTTCTCTTATGCAGATGAGAGTTTATCTAAGGCCATACCCTCCCTGGGGGGGGTATCTTGGTAATGGGGAGTAACGGCACGAGATGACTCTGGGATTATGATGGGGTAGCCGACTCGATTACAAGACGTTGCCAAAGATACCAACCACCTCTCTAGCTCAGCTGTGCTAAAAGAGAAAAAAAATGTATTAACATTAACATCCAGAAAGGGAAGATAATATTTCACCTAGCAAAAACTCTATCTCACGTTTGGGAAATATTATTTTAGTTCAAGGTTCCTGCAACCCAAAGTTACATGGTTCAATGAGTCATTCTCAAACTAGACTGGATAGGTGGTGAAAAAGTATATAAGGGTTTGAATCACGGTTGGTTTTTTTTATCACCACCTCTTTTTTTATGCCCGTTCAGATATTTACGAAAATATGATAACAATTATAATGACCCGCTTCAGTGCCCGCGTGGTCTAACGTGCTAATCTAGTGTTGAAATAGACTCACAATGAAGGGTAGATCGGTGTTTGATCCCAGTCGGGTGCGCTGAAGGTAGTTTTTCCTAAATGGTTTTCCACTCTCCCTCCACGCAAAATCGGATGCATTTCCTCTAAATTAAGGCTTACTAGTCCTTAAAACCATTAAAGTAATTGGTACATAGACGTATAGCCCAAATAAGTAGTAATACGTGGTGCTAAGAAAACTACTCTACTGGGGTAGGGATGATAAAGGAAGCATTTTAGTGGTAATCTACCAGCATTTTGTGGAAATAGAGTGAGAAAACATTTAGAAAAAAAATCAACTTAACCAAACTGGGATTCTAACCCCACTCCCCCCACCATCAGTAGGCCAGCCTAACACCAGAGCTATGCCTTAAACCATTAAGTTACTGAAGCAGGTAAGTATATAAGTGTGAGTTTTTTAATTAAATATTTTCCCCCTCTTCCTCACTTAAATGTGGGTACACTTCCTCTAAAATTTAACCTAGCCTATTCCTATTCAATTAGATTAATAATAGTATGCGTTTATCCCAAACTGATGGTAACACTTGGAGGAGGGGTAACGGTAGATATTACACCAATCAAG
This sequence comes from Timema shepardi, assembly GCA_902151425.1. Lineage (NCBI taxonomy): Eukaryota > Metazoa > Arthropoda > Insecta > Phasmatodea > Timematidae > Timema > Timema shepardi. The sequence continues at coordinate 336,337 of CABFVX010000010.1, read as the reverse complement.
AAGAGGGAAAAGGGAAGAATTAAGACGTACAAGCAGTTTTGTCTGAAGGAAAGTGAGAAACTATTTAGTAAAAAATAAGCACACTTGTTTATCTAGCATGGATATTATGACATCTTAACTTCTTATTAAATACGAACCCCGACTAGACGAGCTTGACATTTAAACAACCTGCCCATCAATGAGAATTATTTTCACCTCGCAAAGTTACGAAAAGTAATTATAAAATCTGGGGCGAACTTTTTTTTGTTGCCATATGTGAATAAAAGACATTGAAACCGAATTACGAACGTACATCTCAAATAATTATAAAACATACATGTAGAAAGGAACAAATTGGAAATGCAAATGTTTTGAGAGAGTAACACCTCACTGATAATTAAACAAATTTATTTTGATCCTCTCAATTTCTATCTCCGTTCTTCCCCCATTTTCCATCTCTTTCTTTGTTTGTTCTAAACTTTGTCTCACTAATGGTGTAGATGTTCTGAAAACTCTATTATCTTCTTCTTTATTTACCTTAACTAGTGGATCATTAATCGAGTTTTATCAAAGGGTGTGGGGAAGTTCTAATCATTTCGTCTCTTTCTTTTTCTTTATATTCAACAGGAACAGTTTATACAGTGCAGTGTCCAAGAGAAAATTTTAAGAAGTGGGTTTACATTATTGGTTTTTCCTTTTTCAGTGTTTATGGATATTACCTAAACTTGTAACAAATCAGATTATTTTGTGGGTATTAATAATGGTTTTTCAGGTTACCTGGTTGTCTAGGAGTAAGGTGTTGGACTTCTGTGCTGGGGTACGGGGTTCAATCCTCGGTGCCGGCACAGATTTATCTAATTACCAGACCCTTCCTTCACCTCTGACAAGACATATTGTGAACGTGAGGAATGCCAGGCCTCCACCGTGGTTCGGATCCCACGTTAAACTGTATGTCCTCCTTTTCATCTCACAATCACCCTACCATTACACATGAGCGTAAGTGCGTATAGCCCGAACGGGTAGTAAGACGAGGTGCTGATAATAATAATAATAATAATAATAATAATAATGGTTTGGCGTAAAACAATTGCGTTAGTAAACATAATAATTTTGTTTATTGACGATTATATGAATATGTTGAAAGGATTTAATCAAATATTCTTTATTTATTACTCGTTATAGTGTGTAAACATATAATGTTGTTTTAAGATATTACACAATTGAGGTATATATAATGTTAAAAATATAGTTTGGAGTAAAAAAATAATCGCTGGTTCTTACTTTTACGTAAACAAGTGATGGTCTACTAAATATATAAGGATTAGTTTGTGTTTGTATGTTCCTCTTTAAATCAAAAGACACTAAGATGTTTGCGCTTAAATCTCGCATGACATCCGTTCAACACATGGGCTGTAACTTTACTTTTAAAATACAATAAAATTGTAGTTTTTCAAATATTTTGGCTTAAGCCATGCAATTAATGCTGTATTATCCTATTGAATGTAGAAATAATTTTTTTCTATTTTACTTGATGGCAAAATAACTGAGATCCAATGAGTAATTATTACATATTACATTTTAATTCAAAATTCAAAGATAAACTAAATTTTTCTATGGTTATTTTGTATTAAAATTAGAAGAAAAATCGTGTTTATTTATCATAATATAACTAACATATAGGTAACGTTAAAAATCTTTATTTGTTTAGATATTACATTTATACAATAGATATTTAAACAAATAGATGAATTCTCCAAATAATCTTTTCAAACCTAAATTTTTTATGTTGGTACAAATCATTTTTTTTGTTTTATTTGGATGGAATATTTTTTTAGTTAGTTTTGGAAATTTAATCATTTTAAATCTATCCCTTTTAATAAGCGATTTAGGCATGTCCATTTCAATGGATTCTGCGGATAAGGAGGAGATCAAGGCTCGAATCCCGGTCGAGTGTACTAAGCGTGGATCTTACAAAATAGTTTTCCACTCTCCCTCCACAAAAATTCTGGTACACTTTATATAAATTTAACCTTCTTAATCCTTAAAACCTTTAACGTAATTAGTACATGAGCGTAGGGACCCAAACTGGTATTAAGACGAGATGCAAAAAATAAAACACCCGTTTCTCACTTTCTTAGAAATATAAAAAATAAGTCACGTAAACTGCCCTTCATAACTATTTCGATAACACGATCACGAGATGGCTTTAGCAGTCAAACTAGCACCTCCGTTCCCAAACCAAGAACTGACCTCTCCACCTTACGACCTGTAACACTACTCCACAAAAAAAAAGTAAAACCTCTGTCATGAATATTTCAAACAACATACGACGTTTCGTTGAGAGGAAGGTGTGTGTTCAAACGTATAACACACTCACACACACACACACACATACGAACACACACGGATACAACAGAGTTACAAAAAAAAAAGACACTGATGTAAAATTCATAGATTTATTTTTTTGAGCAATCTGAAAGACGATCAATAAATTTCTTTTTCTACCCTTTCCTTAAATCTCTTTCCACCTTTCCATCTCTTTCTTTCTAGATGTTGCAACACTGTGTGAATAGCCTCCCATTTACAGAATCCCATACCAAATTGCTCAATCAGTAGCATTTTATACGACACGAGCCATCCCCTTTCCAAAACTACACACAACCCTCCTTTCAACTTCATCTTGAGGCAGTTTTTTTTTCTCCTGCCACTTTTTTTTTTTTACTGGTTGGTATTCTCAATAATTCTAGACATTTCTTAGGGGTGGCTCGAGGGTTGTCTTGTACATACGAGCTGTAGAGGAAAGGTTGCAAAAACTAGAAAGGGAAGAGGAGAAGGAATGTTTTTATGGTAAACTGACAGAGGGCGTGAAGAGTATAAAACTTATTTATATTTTATTTAAGGTATTCAGCTTGCACTTTATGTACCAACTGATTATATCAAAACGGCTTATTAAACCAACTTAAATACATAATAAACAAAACACTCAATCCTTCAGGGGTTTATTCATAACTGTGAAAGAGGAAAAAATAATTTCAACAATGGTAGTTTTTGATCGTGCCAGGAACCAAACACGTGACCCTTAGCTTCGTAGGCAACAACGCTATCCCAATAGAGTTAGGGTGGCATAACTCCGAACAGGTTAAGAAATTGATAGACTCTCGAAAATAATTTTAAAATCAGACCATTACCAATTCCTTTAATGGAAAAAAAAACTTTTATTTCTCGCCACGTCCGAATAACCATTCGGGTTATATCCTTGTTTACTATTTATGCTAATGATTTTATTGATCTGGAAGATTATATTATAGAGGAAGTGTACCCTAATTTGCTGAAGGGAGAGTGAAAAACCGTTATACATAAAGCACCCTCAACACACCCAACTGAGATTAAAGCCCCAATCTCTTCGTCTTCGGTAGTCTAGTCTAATGCGAGAATAGCGCGTTAGACGATGCGGCTATCGAAGTTGCTCCATTATATTTTTATTATATTTGGTTGAATGAAACATTGACAACGAAAAAATAATGGATATCTGAACAGGTATAGTAGATGACCAAGGTTCAAAACCCCATTCGGGTTTTATTTTTGTACATTCTAGACAATCACAGAATCGAAGTGTCCTCTTAAAAGCTATGTTTGTTTGAATTTTGTATTGTATTGTTTTTATTTTGTACCACGTCTAACTACCCTTCCGAGTTATAAAATTACTTTATTTATTACCCGTTTGGGTTATTCACAATTATTTAATCGCGCAAATGAGGTATTGACGAAGAAGATAGAGTTTAGTGAAAATATGGACACTCCAATAATTTTCGGGGTGGTAACCATCCTCATTGCATTCGGCCAAGATTCGAACACTAACTTTCCGGCCACCAGCTTACAAGCCTGGCATTCAGATCGCCTGCCCATCGATAATAGTTCTCTGAAATTTTAAACTAGACTAATGGAGGCTGGTAAATTATAAAGGTGGAATTCCGCTATTTACCTATAAATCATGCAGTACGAGATTGATGCTTCTGCCACTATCTCTTATTTATTTTTAAATTAATTTATTTTTTTAAATTAACTATTTTTAAATTAATAAATAAAAATTAATTGATAACAAATGAATAAAGGGTTTAATATTGTATGGGACAATTAGACAATTAGTAACTTGAAAATTAACATTTTAATTGAAAACTAAATATTCAAAAAAATTGATATTAAGATTATTTCTGATTTTTTTATTCCCTTCTCCTTATTTTCGTTTTTTTTAAATAATGAGAACGGAATAAGAAATATAATATAACCTTACTATCAACTATTACTACCCTTACCAAATAAACATGAACATTATTATAAATATTCACTATCTAAATAAAAGCAAGCCACATATTATAGTTTTTCACTTTTGAAGATAATGTCACTCCGTTGAGCTCCACCAAACGTCAGACAAACCCCAGCCCGTTGCTCATAACCTTCCTCAGTATGGACCGTATAACTATTTCTGACCCACCCTATTTTATTGTGATATTAATTATATAAGTCATATGAAAAATGTCACCATATCTATGACTCTTATCATTTATTCATTTTCCTAAACTATCCATTCCAATACTTATAATGTATCTCGGGACCTAATTCTACAACCTCAATTTGGTTAACATCATTTAGCTATGTCCTTTATTTACTATAATATAAGATGTAATATGGCACCTAGCTAATGTCCTTTTATTCCTAATACTGATTCGTAACCCTACTAGTTGGTCCACCTCAGGTATTTTATGCCCCTAGTACCCTTCCCCGCTAAGTGTCTCGCCGTCCTCTGGATTCACAAGTCCTCAGATCGGCGAGTGCCCCAGCGGGGGCGGACATCCCTAAGGAGGTGTCCTACCAGAGATTGCACTCCGCCTACTCCTGACTGATTCCACTGCTTATTAGACCTAAAAAAAAATAACTAAATTAAAACTAACTTGACTTAAATATTTTCTTCAATTGGCATCTGCAGGGCCTCATGAAGTTTTTATATAGTCCTTTCCTACAGCCGAAAGCAGCTGAAGACGGACAAAGAAGACGGACTGGACACGCGACAACTCCAGCCCAGCATCTCACTTGTTCCCAAGTGGACCGGTCTCTTACAGTGGATTTTCAATTTTGAATAAAAATAAGAAATCATTATTTCTATTTTAGTACTAAGAGTGTACCATTTGAACAGATTCATAGGGGGATGCCCTCTCCTTCTTTCCTTCTCTTCTAATAACGACGCCTGTTCGTCTCTGCACCGCATGCTTGTCTTTCTTCTCACCCCCCAATAAATATCTGTTTCCAGAGAGTTCCAAATAGTACCAATATGTATTTATTCTTTTAGGGGGCAAATACGAGCCCATTCTTCTGGACAATGCCTACAAGGTGCACATGAAACTGACAATCCGCTCCGTGGGGCCGTCAGACTTTGGCTCCTACAAATGTGTCTCCAAGAACTCTCTGGGGGATACGGACGGCAGCATCAAGCTCTACGGTAAGTTCTACTTGAAACGTAGAAAATGTTTATTGAATTTTTTTTCCTGGAAGCTCTCAGGATATTTGGGTGCAGGCTGAAAAAAATTATTAGATCTTCGTCATACTCTGGAGAGGATTACTGAGTTTTGCGTTGCTGTTGTTCCCAATATGCTGATAATAATTCCAACATGTTAAACCTGCTCGTAAAGGTCATACTTAGAGGTTTATGGTTGATACCAAGATCACAATATATTAATTATTATTATGATTATAGCACTGTGCCTTACTAGCCTTTTGAGATATATAAAAACATATTAATCACGCAAGTGTATTAAAACTTGTTTACAATCAAACGCGTCCCGCCTCGGTGGCGTAGTTGGCTAACGCGCTAGTCGTTTAGAGCTCGACCGCTGAGGACGGGGAGATCAAGGTTCGAATCTCGATCGGGTGAACTAGGGGTGGTTTTTCCTGAATGGTTTTCCACTCTCCCTCCACCCAAATGCGGGTTCACTTCCTCTAATTCAACCTTCCCAATTTCTAATCCATTAGCGTAATTAGTACTTAAAGCGTATAACCCGAGCGGGTAGTAAGACGCGGTACTAAATAATAATAATATTACAATCAAACGTATTAATCACACAAGTGTATTAAGACTTGTTTACAATCAAACGCACCAGATTATCAGACTTATGGACTGTCTAAAAAAAAAAGCATACGCAAATACAGTCGTATGTAGAAATTGTCGGATCCCATTGTCTGAAGGAGATGAACACTGTCCATCTCTTGCGTTTATGCGATGATGTCTTTTGTTAAGCCAACCAGATAAAAAAAAATAGGTGCATTACTGTATTAAACTAAAAGCATTTATTTATTTGGTAAACATACGTAGTAAATTTTATGTCTTTTATACAACTTTGAAGTAAAAATGTGAGTACAGTTGAAAAAAATTTAATTGACAATTTAAATAAAGAACTTTGAATAAATAAACTTATGACTTTATCTTAGTTACATTAAATAATATTTTTTGAGTGAGATAATTTAGTATATGTAAAATGTGTTTTGCTTTATGAATAATGAGAAATGATTTTGAATAATGTTAATTCTCTATTATCTGAATTTGGTTCCATTTTGGTGTTGAATGAAATTATTTATTCACCATAGTCTAGACTACATCTAATATCATCTCTGATGGAACTGAAGGTTTCTTGGAAAAAAGCATTATCTTCACTCTCTGTCGGTTAATTGTTGCCAAATCTCTTCGACTTCAGTGGTATTGGGGTAATAAGGAGCTATTGTCATCCTCGATTAATCAGAATTCAATTTTTTTTTATATTTAAGGGAGGATTGACCATATGAAAACCAGGACATGACAAAGATGTTTTACAGTTATACACTTCACCTAGAGATGATATCTAATATAGTTTTGATTCCGATGCATCATCATCAGGAATATAAATACTAAAGAAAGGTTTGTTTGTGGAAAAACACAAATATATATTAATGGCCTAATCTAAGGATTAGGAATGAGGAAGTATAATTGCAGAGTAAGTTATTATTCTTCAAAAAAAATATATGATAGGAAATAGGGAAATCATATTTGTTTACTCTTAATACTTGGAACGTAGATTCTTAGCTAAATTTTTCCACCACCAACTATCTAGTTTGTTACGATCTTGAAGCATTAAACCACGTGACAGGCACGCCGTGTCTCCATCATGATAACTATAAAAAAACTAAGGGTTCTCACGAAGACATCCCACAATTTACAAACACAATGCTTCTACTAACGACGTAAGTTCAACATGGCAAAGTTGTGTCAAGGGCCTTGTGTCGCAGAAAACAAAAAACCTTTAAAATATATATGGAGTCTTTTTTTGTGAAATTACATGACGGAACTAATTTTTTTTGCTAATTTAGATTAGCCATATCAAAGGGAACGTATGTATTTCAAGAACCAGACAGACCTTTATTAAACTGTTTCCGTGGGTGTACAGATTTCCTCATATAAAATCGAACCTAAACGTATAGTATTTCAAATTAAATGTTAGAAATATACGGCACCAGCTACTAGTTTATATTTTAAATAAATAAACGTTGGGTAACCTGGCTGTCTAGGGGTAAGGTGTCAGACTTCTGTGCTGAGGGTCCAGGGTTCAATCCTCGGTCCTGGCACAGATTTATCTGATTACCAAACCCTTCCTTCACCTCTGACAAGACATCTTGTGAATTGTGAATGTGGGGAATGCCAGGCCTCCACCGTGGTTCCGATCCCACGTTAAACTGTAGGTCCTCCATTTCATCTCACAGTCACCCTATCATTACACATTAGCATAAGTGCGTATAACCCAAATGGGTAGTAAGACGCAGTGCTAATAATAATAATAATAATAATAATAATAATAATAATAATAATAAATAAACGTTTACTAGGTGACGAGTGGAAACTATGAGTAGTGTCTGGTGTCGTACATTTCAAACACAGATTCTGAAATACTTTGCGCTTGGCTGGGACACCGTGTACAATTCACACCACGGTGGTAAAAAGTGACACAACATTTAAAAAAAACAAGCGATCTTAAGTCAAGGTCACAGGAAGATGCATCAAGGTGGAATCCACTTACAGTAAAAACACACATCTGTGATCCTGAATCAGAAAACAAGAGGGTAGGTGTATCAATAATACTATTTTTGATAATAATAATAATAATAATATTTATCACTGCATCTTACTACCCATTCGGGTTATACGCTTTAAGCAATAATAATAATAATAATAATAATGATTATTATTATCATTAGCACCACGTCTTACTACCCATTCGGGTTACACGCACTTAAGCTAATGTGTAATGGTAGGGTGATTGTGAAATGAAATGTAGGACCTACAGTTTAACGTGGAATCCGAACCACGGCGGAGGCCCGGCATTCCCCACATTCACAAAGTACTAATTACATTAATGGATTAGAATTTGGGAAGGTTGAATTAGAGGAAATGAACCCGCATTTGCGTGGAGGGAGAGTGGAAAACCATTTAGTAAAAACCATCCCCAGTTCACCCGACTGAGATTCAAACCTCGATCTCCCCGTCCTCAGCAGTCGAGCTCTACATGACAAGTGCGTTAGCCAAATACGCCACCAAGACGGGTTACTATTTATTAATCAATTAACAGTGAATACTGTCAAATTAGTTTTGAAATACTATAATCTATGTTTTATGAAGAAGATAAACCGAAAATTTTGATATTATTAAAGTTAAAAGAGTCTTAAATAATAAAACACAAATTAAAATGATCAATAAAAGTGACAAACGTATTACTCAGTCACAAATAAGTAAACACGAATTGATAAGAAAAGTGATTCAACTCAAATAGTTTATTTAAATAAACCTTGTGACATCATCATAATAACAAGAAACGATTGGAGCATCAAGAGTTTTTTTTATAAAAGTATAGTTCACATATCTACGCTAAATATTTTTCTTTGATGCTAAAATACTGTTTTTACTTTACATACAGTTTTTAATTTCTTAATTGTATCCTTTTCCGGAATAGTATCATTTTATGGGCTATGAAACTTTTCCTGCTGGGTTGTCATGTCATCAGAGAAAAGGTTATTGGCTTTGAAATCTCTAAATTTTTTAAACAAACATAACCCATTCTATAATATATAATATATATCTAATATTTATATTATTATTATTATTATTATTAGCACCGCGTCTTACTACCCTTTCGGTTTATACGCACTTACGCTAATGTGTAATGGTATGGGTGATTGTGAGATGAAATGAAGGACCTATAGTTTAACGTGGGATCCGAACCACGGTGGAGGCCTGGCATTCCTCACATTCACAATATGTCTGGTCAGAGGAGAAGGAAGGATTTGGTAATCGGATAAATCTGTGCCTGGACCGAGGATTGAACCCCGGCCGCCAGCATAGAAGTCTGACACCTTACCCCTAGACCGCCAGATCACCTTTAATATTTATAAGAAAATCAATTTTATCACAGACAAATTATTAATTTTCTTTATTTGAAGTCATTATTATTTTAGCTAAGATTTTAAGGAGGGAAACTTTAAATCTTAAGGAACCTAGTTAAATCCCAGTATACACATAAACAAATTATAATTTTTGGGACACAACAGTTAATTTTTTTGACGATAATTATATTGCAATGCAATTTTCACTAAAAAAAAACATATCTGACATAAAGAAAAAGTTAATTTATTTACGTTCACGAAAACATACATCAGGACAAATTATAGTAGTAGTATCTTTCAAACTTGGTAGGTATGGGGTCGATTATTATAGGACGGGTCTAAACTTATATTATTAATCTAGATGACATTTTGATAAACAGGGGACAACATATTATTTTATAATAGGTTTATTCACCAAATTAATCTTACACATTTCCAAATATACTAATTAAATATTAAATATCAATGAAATAACACTAAATATATAATAGAACGTTATAGATTTTGACTAGACTAAATATTTGTGTACTTTATAAATTACACTTCCTTTGAAAATGGTCTATACAACTCCATTTTCATTGCGCTGATTGATATTTATAGCCGTTTAAGAACTGAGAGATGTATATATTATATATACCGCTAAACAAACCAGGTTTTATTGGTTGTAATTAAAATGTAAGATGTTTCTAAAAATTTAGTAAGGTAATTTAAAAATAATCTGTTTATGTTCAATAAAAGGTTGACTAATGACCTTTTTTTTAAGCACTGGATTTTACTACCCATTCGGTTTGTATGAATATCTATTAATTACGCTAATATGTCAAGGCCAAGGAAAGTTTAATTCAGACGTTCTTTATGTGCCCCCATTTGTGTAAAGTGAAAGTTAAGAACCATTAAATAAAATTAAACTTGTTTCATCCAACCGGAATTAAAAACCCATCCTCCCGATCATCAGTAGTTCAGTTTATTGAGAGAATGACGCAATATACCATTCAACCACAAAGTATGTTAAAAATAAATTCTTAATGATAATAACACTTAGTACTGTGTCTTACTACCCGTTTTGGTTATATGCTTATGTACTAATTACTCTAATAGGCTAGGAATTGTGAAGGTTGAATAAAGAAGAAGTGAACCCACATTAGCGTGGAGTGAGAATGGATAGGGGAAAAAACACCTCAGTTCATCCGAGTGAGATTTTTAAACTTTATCTCCCCCATCCTCACTAGTCTAGCTCAACACAAAACTAGCGTAATAGCTTACTACGCAACCGAGGCGGGTAAGAAATTCTTAAAATGTCCAAAACTACTATCATCTCCAGCCGCACTGGTGGCCACTCAGACAAAAATACTACTCTCCTCTAGCTAAGCTATTAATAATATTATTTTAGAAAACATTCTAAGGTAGTTAAAAGTAAGTAGTTATAATAATTAAAGATAAGACTCGGATGGAATATTCTGGAAACAACTATAACAGAATGTAGAAAAATTTAGATTTAATGAATTATACAGTTTCAAGATTGATATATATATATATATATAGTCACATTAATGTTTAAAAATATTTATTACAATTTTTTGCTTCTAATGAACAACAAATTGTCAAAAATTAAAATTTAAATAGATTAGTATAGCATCATTAACATAACTAAAACATAAGTTGATGCCAAGTCTAAAATACAAATATTAGATGTTATAAATGTGTTAAAAAAAAGCTACCATAAATTGAGGACAAGACATAGTTTGAATTTCAATTGTGTTGTAAATAAAAATTATAAAATTATAATTTATAGGTTAGCATCTGTCATTTGAAATTTAAATAACGTTATTATAATTATGTTCTTGTTATTAATATTTTAAAGAATATAATATAGAGTGTAAGGTAAACAATGTTTTAAGTCAAATATGTTAGGCTTAAAATTATTATGAAATTTTAAAATGATGTATAAAATCTAAGCCTTATTTTATTACTCCTTGTGATATTGGCACTCGAAAGATGCTGAGTTTTATTCTTCCGACATGTTTCGGTATTTAGTATACCAATATCATGGACACTGCAAAACAAAAATTAAAGAAAATCATTTTTTTTTAAATTTATATAAAACAAATTCTTGATAATTGCCGTTATATTGATGAATTGTAAAATAAAATTAATAACCACACATGTCATGTCTGGGCTAAATCACTCGTAGCCCAGTAGTGTAAAGATTAGTCAGTAATAATGTACCGTGGGATGCCCGAATGTACTAATCGTACATCCTTTTCGTGGAGGCTCTTGCCATGTCCCGATAAGAAGAGATGATGGTAGTTAATTTAATGTGTTAAAGCTTATGAAAATCTTAAACGTTAATTAATAAACCCCTGGTGACCGTGAGAAGTCTTTTCCTTTGGAAACAGATCCGTCCGCTTCGAAATGGAAATCGAATCCGGGTCCTCTATGTCGGCTACTATGCCCTAGGACCACTATATTATTATGAGGCCAGTTTAATCAAACTTAACATTGAAGTATAGTTCATAGTTTGAATTAGTGCCAAGTGTATATATTATTTTTCCTGAATTGTTTCTCACACGCCTTCCAACTAAATGCTGATACACTTCCCATAAATCTATACCACCATCGTACCTGTATTTCAAGTGTAAATAAAGTCTATAAGGGGTCGTAAAATTAAGGAAACGTAAAAAAACAAATAGTGAGATACCATTTTTTTTCGTATCTTAAGTGTAAACATTTATTAGTGTTTCCCCCGCTTTGGTGGACGCATGGCCTAAGGCACTATGTTGGTAGTAGATTAGACTGCTGATGACGGGGAGATCAAGGTTCGAATCTCGGATGGGTTTACTAAGGTTGATTTTCCCAAATAGGTTTTCCACTCTTCCTTCATACAGATGTGGGAACACATTTTATTAATATAATCTTCCGTATCTCTAAGACCATTAGTGTAATTAGTACATAATCGTATAACCCGAACGGATAGTAATACGTGGTGATAATAATAAAACATTTTCTTAATACGTTCACATCCCAGGTTCTAAGTCAATTATTGATCAAGAAAATAAACCGATTTTATTGTAAATTTAAAAAGCTTATAGCTAATTATGAAAGAACTAGTTAGTGACCTTAAGCATGTTTAAACGAGATTATTAATGTTTTTAACATTTTACGGTTTTTTCCTGGGATACCATTTGTTCCATTATAGATAAGCACTCTTTAGTTTTAGAATAAACGTAGGGACCAACCCTAATAATACTATGTTCATTTAATTAAGGAATGTATTGTGAACTTTCTTAACCGACCAATTATATAATTACGTACTCCTTTTTTTAGCACTGCGTCTTTCTACTCGTTCGTGTTATACGCCTATTTACTAATTACACTAATGGCTTAGGGATTAAGAGGGTTTAATTGAGAGGAAGTGCACTCCTATGTGTATGGAAGGAATGTTTAAATCCATCCTTAGTGCACCCGACTGGGACCGAACCCCGATCTCCTTGTATTCTGCAGTCAAGTATAACACGAGAGTAACGCGTTAGATCCCGTGGCCACCGAAGCGGGTGACCTACGTACTAACTTTAATCTAGCACCAACACAACACCCTAACCCCGACCGTTGATTTATAATTGAGAGAGAAGAGAAACCCACATGTCACCAATGGTATATTTTTCAGCCATTCTGGAAATAGAGCCCGGTACAGGAAAACTTACCAACGACTGGTCTAATATGTTTGACAAATTTTAATTTTTTTAATGAACTGTAATTTTTTATTTAAAAAAATCGTAATATCAGCCCACAAAGAAGACATCTGATCGAGTTGATACCATAAATTATTGAATTATTATTATTATTAGCACCGCGTCTTACTACCCGTTCGAGTTATACGCACTTACGCTAATGTGTAATGGTAGGGTGATTGTGAGATGAAATGGTGGACCTACAGTTTAACGTGGAATCCGAACCACGGTGGAGGCCTGGCACTCCCCACATTCACAAGATGTCTTGTCAGAGGTGAAGGATGGGTTTTGTTAATCAGATAGATCTGTGCCGGGACCGAGGATTGAACCCCGGCCGCCAGCACCAAAGTCTGACACCTTACCCCTAAACCGCCAGGTCACCTATAAATTATTGAAGATAGTGCCAATTTATGTAAAGAGAATGGGCCATGTGGTCAACACAAAGAAATTTCCACCTATTAATCTCAGTTTTCTAGACCAGAGCCACTTCTTTTTTTCATTCAAGTAGCTCCACATTTGTCCTCACGAGGCTGAGTTTACCCCTTTATAAGACCTACCTCTCAGAAAATATGGAAGCGCTTGGGGTCGAGCCAAGAACTTCTGGGTCTGTAGCCAGTAGCTCTGACCACTAAGTGGAAGGTGTGGTCATTATCAGTATTATAAAAAAAACTTAACCCAAGTGGTAGCGACCCTTTCATTCCACCATAAAATTACAAAATGACGACGACACATCCTAATACATATAAAGCAGATGAATAACTTCATCGTAAGACTGTTGTGGTCACATAGATATTTTTTTTCTTCTCCATCGTGCTCCTCATTTGTCTGGGTTTGTCTCGGCCTGTCACCAAACAGGCTCAACCTTCAACCCATGCTTTGGACAGGAGATATCTATCTTCCAGATAAAACTCGAGAAGTACTAGACAGAAATAAAAATCTTCGGGATTGCTGGAAAAAAAAGCCTGACAGTTTTCATTAGAGAAATAAGGCATTTTAGATTTGGAAAATTTGCTTTAATAAATCGGTCGAGAAAATGGTAACATAATAAGATTGTTAGAAAATTGAGTTATGAATGAATTTAATTCATTTTTTTAAACTTTATTTTAATTTTATTATTTACTTCGATCCTTTTTTTTAGACCATGTTTATAATGGTTTCCAAACAAATATGAATAGAGACCACAAGTTATATAAACCTCCCTCTATGTTTTTAATTTTACTACAGTCCTACTTATGAAAAGTAAACCCCAATTCGTGTTATTATATTATCTTTACTACAGTCCTACTTATGAACAGTAAACCCCAATTCATGTTATTATATTATCATTACTACAGTCCTACTTATGAACAGTAAACCCCAATTCGTGTTATTATATTATCATTACTACAGTCTTACTTGTGAACAGTAAACCCCACTCCATGTTATTATCGTTACTACAGTCCTACTTGTGAACAGTAAACCCCACTTCATATTATTATCTTTACTACAGTCCTACTTGTGAATAGTAAACCACACTTCATGTTATTATCTTTACTACAGTCCTACTTGTGAACAGTAAACCACACTTCATGTTATTATCTTTACTACAGTCCTACTTGTGAACAGTAAACCGCACTTCATGTTATTATATTATCTTTACTACAGTTCTACTTGTGAACAGTAAACCGCACTTCATGTTATTATCATTTCTACAGTCTTACTTGTGAACAGTAAACCGCACTTCATGTTATTATCGTTACTAAAGTCTTACTTGTGAACAGTAAACCCCACTTCATGTTATTATCATTTCTACAGTCTTACTTGTGAACAGTAAGCCACACTTCAGGTTATTATCGTTACTACAGTCTTACTTGTGAACAGTAAACCCCACTTCATGTTATTATCGTTACTAAAGTCTTACTTGTGAACAGTAAACCCCACTTCATGTTATTATATTATCTTTACTACAGTCCTACTTGTGAACAGTAAACAACACTTCATGTTATTATCGTTACTACAGTCTTACTTGTGAACAGTAAACCCCACTTCATGTTATTATCCTTTCTACAGTCTTACTTGTGAAAATTAAACCCCACTTCATGTTATTATCCTTTCTACAGTCTTACTTGTGAACAGTAAACCCAACTTCATGTTATTATCGTTACTACAGCCTTACTTGTGAACAGTAAACCCCACTTCGTGTTATTATCATCACTACAGACTTACTTGTGAACAGTAAACCCCAATTCAAGTTATTATCCTTTCTACAGTCTTACTTGTGAACAGTAAACCACACTTCATGTTATTATCATTACTAAAGTCCTACTTGTAAACAGTAAGCCCCACTTCAGGTTATTATCCTTTCTACAGTCTTACTTGTGAACAGTAAACCACACTTGATGTTATTATCATTACTACAGACTTACTTGTGAACAGTAAACCCAACTTCATGTTATTATCGTTACTACAGTCTTACTTGTGAACAGTAAACCCCACTTCATGTTATTATCATCACTACAGACTTACTTGTGAACAGTAAACCCCACTTCATGCTATTATGGTTACTACAGTCTTACCTGTGAACAGTAAACCGCACTTCATGTTATTATCGTTACTACAGTCCTATTAGTATTTTTGTGAACAGTAGACGTCACTTTCTACCCGTTTTTATCGTTTCTACATTCAAAAATACATCCTACCTACAGTATTACAGGTGATAATTGACATCCAGCAGTAGATCCTATATTGCAAAAACTGGATAAAATCGGCTATTTGAATATAGTGGGCTAATTATCTCCTAAGCTTACTATATTATAATTAAATATTTTCAAATACGTTGAAATAATCACTTTAAACAATGTTTGAAATAAATAATCTTCTGTTAGCTGTCACCACCTTTCATACCGTAAATAGTGTAATATTATATTCAAAGAGAATAATTACTGTTGTTCGTGCGTTTTAAATCCAAGAAGCTATGTTCAGATTAAAAAATATATTATATACACAAAATATAACTTAGAATTCAATTTAAAATCACTTGAGATGATCTATTTAAAAAAAAACTTTGATAGACTACCATATTTAAACAAATAACCCCATATTTCTTTCGCATACATCGTTTTACCTTGATTAAAGCCTTACCCTAAAAAAATTACGATGAAATTTAATATTTTTTTATTTTCCCCTGTTGCCGTTACCTCCTCACTTGCCAACAGATACATTGACAAGATGAGGAAGCTTTGGCTGATTTGATATGCGAGTTACAGGTTGTTTTCACAGACTCTTATCCTCGTTGCATGAGCTTAAATAATTAAATGGCTTGGTACCAATGAATTATTTGTACAAGTACACGGTTTGCATTATTTTTAGCCCGACTCAGGATGTCCACCTTGACAGAAGTGTCAAGCTAGGTCACCTGCGAAAGGGCTGTATTGCTTTGCGAGTTACAGGCAGCATACGCTAACCCTTATCCTCATGGAATGAGGGTGAAACAGTGAATTGATGAAATTTATATATCTAATGAGTGATGGATATGATTGATTGTGAGTTTGTGAATGATTATCTTCAAAGAAATACATGTTTGATTAGTAAATACCAGTGATTATAGATTGTGAAGTTATGTTTGAATTTCTCTTCTTTCTATTCCAGCCTTGGGCGTTTGTAAGTCCTTTGTTCATGCTGATCGTAGTCCCCTAGTGCTCTGATAATGGGATTATCGTGATTTCGTGCTTTTTCGTAGAACGTGTTTCTTATTTCCTGGAATATCTCGGCAAGCGTCTTGTTTCGGGTCATTGCGTGTAGTTGGTCAATCCTTGTTCGTATATCTTCGCCAGTTATCGTCCTGAGTACTTGATTTTGAATTGTCAGTAGTTTTTTTAGGTGAGTCATAGCCGCATAACCCCATCCTACACAGGCGTAGAGTAAGATCGGCTGGATTACACTTTTGAAGATCGTGATTTTTGTTCTTTGACTTAGTTGTGTTCCTTTCAGCAGCGGGTAGAGTTGAATAAATACAGCCTTTGCTTTTTTGCTGGTCTCGGTGATATGTTTAGTCCATGTTAATCTCTTGTCAATGTGGATTCCTAGGTATTTGTCGTCAGCCTTAAATGGTATGTCCTCTTCGTATATAGAAAAGTTTTCCTGTGGTACCTGTCTTTTCCTGTCTACGACCAGTGCAGTGGATTTTGTCGCATTTGTTTGATCCTCCACTTTGTCAACCATGTTTCAAACGTCTTTAAGTATCTTTGTACGGCTAGCGACGCATAGTAAATGTTGTTTTCTCTTGTGTAAATCAAGGTATCGTCGGCGAAAAGTCTTATTGCCATGTTTGTCTTGGTCGGGACGTCAGCCACGTAGATGTTGTATAGGAAGAGAGCTAGCACCGACCCTTGTTGTACTCCCGCCTCTGCTTGAATTTTCCCCGATAGTGCGCCCTCAACAGAGACTTGGAATTTTCTATTGCACAGGTAGCTGTAAACTAGTTGAACATCGCCCCTTGGAAAGTTGAAGGTTATCAATTTTTGAATGAGGCCGAGATGCCACACCTTATCAAACGCTTTTTCGATATCCAGAAATATGGCTATTAGATACTGTCGGTTATTAAAACTGTCTGTGGCGTCCTCTATGAAGTTTAGTAGTGGGTGGATGGTCGAGTGGTGGCTTTTGAATCCAAATTGGAGGTCCGGGATTGTCTTGTGCGCTTCTGAATGTAGTTTTAGTCACTTTAGTATAAGTTTTTCGAATAGTTTGCCTGTCGTACTTAGTAGACTTATAGGTCGCCTATTCTGGGGAAATATGCCGTTCTTTCCTGGTTTTGGTATTGATATCACCTTGGCCTCTTTCCAGGTGTTTGGGAAATAGGCGATCTTGAGGGCTGCATTAAATATATGTGTGAGGTGGGCTATTGCTTTATCAGGTATGTTCTTTATCGAGTCGTTTTTAATTCCGTCTAGCCCTGGTGCTTTGTTCAATTACAGGTGCTTTATAGTGGTTTGGAGCTCCTGTTCTGTGATGGGGGTGGGTAAATCTGTTATGGGTCTTTGAATGTAGTCGTTTACAGATCTGGTGACGTCTCTGTTGAAGTTTTGGTCGTGTACGGGATTAGGTTTGAATATTGTCTTCTAGTGTTAGAGCTATTGCATTTGCTTTGTACAGGCTGGAGAAGGCCATGCCCTGTTGCCCATGGATGGCTGGCATGTTTGATTTTTTCGAAGTCCCTTTTAGTACTTTTGTTGTAGTCCAGGTTTCCTGCATGTCGGCGGCTGAGTCGGTGACGAGTGTGTTAAAGTTTGTTCTCCTGATTTGGTTTACGGTTCACCACACATTTGACAGCTCTTCTTCTTTAAGTCAACAATACGAAACCTGTTTTGATGTGATTTCTATCCAACCGGAGTAGGGCATACATTCAGCCCTTTGGCTGGTTAGTGTTTCCTGCACCATCTGGTATGAGTCCCATCTACTAAGGGAGCTCAGGAGACGTGATTCCACATTGCTTACAATATTGAATTTGATGAACAAGTTTGAAAGGCCTAAGAATTTAGCTATAAAGGTTCTTTCTCGTAAACTCCATCGTTCTTTTACATGCCAAAATAAACATGGGACCAACAACTTTACTTCCCATCCGAAGGAAGCTGTGTTAAGAATTTGTGTCCCTAAAGAAAAATCCGCCGACCTTGGCTGGGTTTCGAACTCGCAAACATTAGGTTTCCGAGGTGAGCAATTTAATTTGAGTACACAAGGTCGATATTTTACAGTTATCGTGAGACAAACATCCAAACATACCGTTAAAATGCCAAAAATGCTAAAGTTAAAACAGGACGAAGATACGTTCAGTCAATTAACTACTATACCCTGTCGAGGATTGATCTGAGAACTTACACATTAGCATTCATCCTTTCAAGTCTGAAAGTCTTTTTTTCGGAGCGACCTTGCCTAGAAGTCGCATACGGAGAAGTAATTGCCTTGAAAAGGAAACTGTTGTTTATACTTGACACAAATTAAACCGCTCTTTGACGCGCAAAAGATAAAAGACCTCCGATTCATTTCCTTTGATCTAGTCGTGTTACTAAAGATACCCTTTCATTACACCATTCCCTTGTTTTTGATGGAAACGTACAGTTTAATGATGGCTATGATGCTAGCAATACAGAGTTCCGTGAGTCATAAGCTTAAGAAGATACTCACGAAGTACTAAAAGCTACATATTATATTTCATACACCAGCCACGTAGTGTAGTGTCTCTGGCACACCTGGCTTCGAGACTAGTGGTCCTGGGTTCGATTCACACCTGATACCTTGGGGTATCTTTCGCGAAAGGGGAATCACCCTAACGGTTACCAGGGTTTGGTTGATTAGTATCACATTAGGTTTAAGGGTTTCCACTGGATCCACACCATCATTATCACTATCCCCATCACCTCATCTCTTCGGGACATGGAAAGAGCCTTCACGGAAAGGATGTACGATCAGTACATTCGGGTGTCCCCTGGGCAACGGTAAATTAATACTGGCTAATCTTTACACAAACTGGGCTTGCGAATGATGTAGCTCAGATGCGCAATATTGATATATATTTTTTATTCACCTACTATTAATATTATATATATTTATGTATGTATAATATTAATATTATATATATTTTTAAATATTTATAAATATATATATGTATATGTATTTGTAAATATATATACATATTTATATATATGTATTTGTAAATATATATACATATTTATATATATGTATTTGTAAATATATATACATATTTATATATAATATTATTATTATAAATATGTATGTATGTATTACATTAATATTATACATATATATAGTATTATATATAAATATACTATGGGTGCGTGAAGCTTATAAATTTTGACTTGGCTTGGAAAAAATTCCGGGTTTGAATCTTCGCCAATAAACATATTGACAGCTAAAATACCCAATTTATGTTCATTTACTGTCATTCTTATCTGGTTTGTACATTAAAAATTAATGTTCACATGGAAAACATCTAAATTAGAGGAATGTCATGGTATCTACAGCGTCACTATTGCAATAGACTGAACTGTCGATGATGGGGTTTAAGCAATTCAACTTTTATATTGATTCCCGAGACCAAGGCGTCTGACCCCATCTGAGGGTTTAGCGTCCGGCACTCATGTAAGGATGAGCCAACTCCTCCCGTTGGCCAAGGTGGGTGAGAGGGAGGGGGTATCTTCCCATTTTTTCTGGTGATGACAGGGATCAATGTTTGTGCACGAGGTCATTGATTCCTAAATTTCCCGCTGCGCATGTAAATGTGCATAGCTACTCTCGAAGAACACGGCCATGATGGGTTGGAGGAATCTCATAATACTAGTGGATACCGAAACCTAAACACAGCAGGTGAGCCTCCACTCTGAAAAGTCGCTGACTTATATAGGTCGTCATACAAGTTAGGTGGTGGGCGGTTGTTCTTAATGCCGATGACGAGGATATTGAGTTTCTAAGCCCGATTCTGGTGTACTGAGAATGGTATTTCCTAAATGTTTTTCCACTTGATCTCCACGACTGTGCGGGTACACTTCCTCTAAATTAAGCCTTACTCATCCCTACCTTAATTTAGTAATTAATACACATGAGTATAACTTGAACAGGTAGTAAGACGCATTGGTTAAACAAAAATTTAAAAAATTAGCTATCCATAATAATTGAAATAATTAAACAAAGTACAAGGTTTATTTGTTAAAATTTACTGTACATAGGCATTACAGGTTCATTATACAGCATATTGCTACTTAACTATGTATTCTTGAAAAAAAAAATCTCGATGAAATTGTGTATCTGGAGTTAAAGCAGGATTTAAAATCCTTTCTGCCACGACCAAACTTGGTGCACTCCTTTCTTCTGCAACTCTTTTCAAATTATTTCAACACATCCGGGTGTGATTATCACGTATATATTGTTGGTGAAATGCCATCTCGAATAACAATTAATATTCATATGCGCAGTTAAGTTGATACATTCACTTGTATGTGTCCCTAAATAATTCAAAAGAAAAATATTATCTAATTGTTTTTCTTGGACCATCACAGCTTTCCATATTCTCCCAGGCAAGTATTTATGGCCCGAGGATTTCTATACTTAAATTTCTTGTGGGCTTCAAGGTGAAATTTTTTAAACAAATAACCCTTACTGATTGATTAAACAGCCACGTAATTATATTTGTTAATTACGGTTTAGGAAACATTTAATATAATATTTTCTAGATTGAATAACGACACGGGAATCGAGCCCAGGACCTTTGACGTAGTACGCCAATGTTATCTAATCACTGAGCTACCAATGAGCTATCCCATATCTAACCGTAATAATAACATAATATAGCTCAGTTATATTATTATTATTATTATTATTATTATTATTATTATTATTATTAGCACCGCATCTTACTACCCGTTCGGGTTACACGCACATACGCTAATGTGTAATGGTAGAGTGATTGTGAGATGAAATGAAGGACCTACAGTTTAACGTGGGATCCGAACCACGGTGGAGGCCTTCTGGCATTCCCCACATTCACAAGATGTCTTGTCAGAGGTGAAGGAAGGGTTTGGTAATCAGATAAATCTGTGCCAGGACCGAGGAGTGAACCCCGGACCCCCAGCACAAAAGTCTGACACCTTACCCCTAGACCACCAGGTCACCCTCAGTTATTTAATCCATCATGCTATGTGCATTCGTACAGTTGTAGTTGTACTCCTGACAACACAAAGCACTACCAAGTTGAAGGTGGCTGCGTTATCTGATAGTTTGTGATCTTAATCGAATGATCATATGTGGCTGACAGTTTCCACAGGTCCATAACCGACTAAGATATAACATACCAAAATATAAGCGAAGAATGACTCTGAGAATGGGACTATAATGAGTATTCTATCCTTTGTCATGATTTAAAAAAAATCAAATTATATGATAATATATTAATAACTATGCTAATAGATCCATGATCAACTCATTCGGTCTCTCTCTTTCCGAAACATAAATTTGTTCTAAAAGTAAACGTTTATCAATAATTTTTATTAAAAGTTATTTTTACTAGAATTCTATATTGAATTGGTATTTCTGGGCCTTAGATATTGGTGAAATCCCTTTAGTTATGTCACTTTTAGCATCAATATTATTTGTTGATGAGTGGAAGACTATAATTTGAATACCGGATTTTTTTAATGGCTCTTATCAAGCTATCTTCTTTCATGTTATATGTTTTCTATATGTTAGTGTAAAAAAATCTAACTAAACAGTGGTCGGTGACCTGGTGGTCTAGGGGCAAGGTGTCAGACTTCTGTGCTGGTGGCCGGGGTTCAATCCTTGGTCCGGGCACAGATTTATCTGATTAACAAACCCTTCCTTCACCTCTGACAAGTCATCTTGAGAATGTGAGGAATGCCAGACCTCCACCGTGGTTCGGAATCCACGTTAAACTGTAGGTCCTTCATTTCATGTCACAATCACCCTATCATTACACATTAGCGTGAGTGCGTATAACCCAAACGGGTAGTAAGACGCGGTGATATAAATAATAATAATAATAATAATAATAACTAAACCGTGATATACATGCCTTTCACTCAGGTTGTTATATCTTCCTATTAATACGTTTGAAACTATGGTTATCAATTACACAATATATACGCGTTGGTGGACGCATGGACTATGGCGTTACCCTCATACTATACTGAACTGGCGATGATGGGGTAGACTCAAGGTTCGAATACTGGTCAGGTGTGCTGGGAGTTTTTTTTTCCTGGGTTGTTTTTCCCTCTCTTTCTATGAAAATGAACGTACACTTTCTTTAAAACCTTATGCCTCCTCTTCCTTCACTCACATTGAAGTAGGGCCTAACTAATTTATCTATGTGTGACCAGAAGAAATTGGTGATAAAACAAACTTAACCTAGGCTTTAGGTATTGTGAGGGCAATTTTGAAGAAATGCAGTTTTGTTAGAATTAAGAGAGGGTGAGAGTTTAACATGAAAGATCGTTTTATCGCCTGCGTTAAGCGCACAAATAATATAATTATGAATTATTTTACAAGAGTATTTATTTAATTACCCAGATATTAAACTATCTATATTATAATCTAATGATAAGTGTAAAGGTTAGTTTTTAAGGCCTACATAGTATGTAGGTCCTGTGTTCATATAACATTGTATCAATAAATTTAACGCTAGAAACCATTAACAAAGCACAAAGTAATTAATCATTAATAAGTTTTAAATATGACAAAAGTAAAATAGAGAAAAGATTAGTGTTACCTATATAATACTTTAAGCCATTTAAAAATCGAATGTATGTATTGACGTCACAAAAACTATTTATCAATTTTAATTATCTGTATCATGAATAAAAACATGTATCAATTGTGTAGATATATATATATTTATATATATATATATATATATATATATACAATAACTCTTTGAAATTATTTTTCTCCCTTAAAATCTATTAACCGTGAAAATATAATATAAAGCTACACGGGTACGATAATAGAAAACGATTTTTTTTTCCCTTACGAAAATCGTAACTGAATATAAATGGGAATCCAGACTTATTCAATTTTCATTATTTCCCAAGGACAATGAATCTAAGTTAGACCAAGCGTCGAATGAGAGAAGGGACGCTACATTTAAGCCGCTTGTGACTGTTGGAGTATCTTATTTTTTTATTTTATTTTTTTTTCCTGAAGAGTAGAAGCAATCAGTCAGTGGTGAAACTATTCCCACGGTTTCTCATCCAACAAACTTTTGACTTGGCACTCCGACGCCGCTTAATAAAGAGAAAACCTTAACTCGTATTATTGAATTTAGAAGCTCAATATAATCCAGTTAAGAGTATCTTTAAAGTATAAGATGCATACATTAAATTTTTTCACTGAGTCCTCCTACAAGTATTGTCTATATGCATGTTATTAACATTAACTATCTGTATTGGTGAGTATAAGTAATAAGGGATAAGATTATTTAGTTTGTTTTAATTGTTATCAGCAGTCCAGTGTTTAAAGTATAGCTCGGTTGTTATTTTATAAACATTTTTCCATTCCTATCTCACGCAGATGGGTGTACATTATCCTTATTAGGTGTCATGTTTAGATTTGAAGAATGTGACATTTATATGCAGATATAACCGTAATTAACAGTATAGAAGCTTAATTATTTAATCCATATTAATTTGTGTATATTTAATTGTTTGGCATCATTTATTAAACAGGATTTTTTTAAATAATTTGATTACTAGTTTTCTATATAGTATTAGAAACTAGAAAAATAACTGCCACACTTAAATAGCACGCTACCTATCTTTATCTTGAACTAGTTCTATCTAGTCCACCTAAATACATCCTATCCTTATCTTGAGCAAGCTCTATCCAGTCCACCTAATTACACCATATCCTTATATTGAGCTATTTCTATCCAGTCCACCTCATCACATCCTATCCTTATATTGAGCTAGTTCTATCCAGTCCACCTCATCACATCCTATCCTTATCTTAAGCTAGTTATATCCAGTCCACCTATTACAGCCTATACTTATCTTGAGCTAGTTATATCCAGTCAACCTCACTACACTATATACCTTTCAGGTCTATTCTACTATTATCCTTCCATCTGTCTCTATGTCGTCCACTGGTCTCCTCCAATTGTTGTTTGCCAGTCAATACCCTGAACACGTTCTTAGAATCTCCCATTCGCGCTGCATGTCCTGTCCACCGTAATCTACGAGACTTGATTATCCAAACAATGTATTGTGATAAATACAAGATATGTAACTCCATTTATAGCCTACTCCACTCCCCAGCAGTATTATAATATTGATTTACTTTAAATCATCACCAGGGAGACCTGGTGGTCTAGGGGTAAGGTGTCAGACCTCTGTGCTGGTTGGCCGGGGTTCAATCCTCGGTCCAGGTACAGATTTATCTGATTACCAAACCCTTCCTTCACCTCTTACAAGACATCTTGTGAATGTGTGGAATGCCAGGCCTCCACCGTGGTTTGGATCACACGTTAAACTGTAGGTCCTCCATTTAATCTCACAATCACCCTACCATTACATATTTGCGTAAGTGCGTATAACCCAAACGGGTAGTAAGACGCGGTGCTAATAATAATAATAATGATGATAAATCATCACCAATTTTTGTTAACTAAAACCAAAAAAGTGCTAGAGTACACCACAAAGACCTTATCTTTAATATCAATGTGTGAAACTAATTCCTATTATTTTTTGAAATAACACTCCAAAAAATATCCTAACAATCAACTTTATTCGTCAAGTAGCACCATAAAAAATCTATATACTTGCTTGTGGCTAAGAAACTATTAGTTTTATAAAATTATATTTTAATTAAAATATTTTAATGTTGACTATTTCTACAACTTTAAAAATGAATAGTTATTTCGTATCTCAAATAGTTATAGAGATAATCACATATTTGTAAATTTATCATTAGGTCTATTTCGTATGAAAACGAGAGTTTCAATATTGTTTGTAATGCTAAAAGTATATGGATACAAAATATAATCAAAATTGTTAAAGCAAAATTGGAGAATATCGATTTTCCTCTTTTTTTGAACTACCTTTAATTTAAGCTTTGGATATATAATTTCAAAATTAACTCAGGAAAACTTATGAAAACCAAGTTTCAGCCCAATTTATAAAATGGTTCAGGCTCTATAATGAGATGCAGAAAGACTGACGTCATCATAAGAACAAATGTTTCTGTTTCAGGGGGTCGTGAAACATCGATAAAAATTCGAGTTAATTTTTTTTTGACGATCACAATAATTCTCTTTCCGAGTAACAAGAGAAAGTACAAAGTATGTCTAAAAAAAATAATTCTGACGATCACAATAAAATCTCTTTCCTAGTAACAAGAGAAAGTACAAAGTATGTTTTTTAAAAAAAAATTATTTTGTGTTATAAAAGCTTGTAACGACTCTTTCTATATCCACTCAGATACCGACTGATGAGGAGATAAGCCTCTCTCATGTGAGGCAGCGTTCTTGCTATAGTTCAATACTGAGGTTTTAACCATGTACCTGCCACATTTATCAAGCAGACAACAGAAGCCTTTTGAACTCAACTTTGGCGACGATTCGTCTTTCCTTCTCTGCACTCACTACCCCATTCAATTCACAGAGACTGAGCGAAAGATATATGTTTGTGCACCCTTTAACACTTTCATGGTAACACTTTCTTTAGTATCCCTCGTTTGCTGTTTCGTTCCTTCTCCTCCCTTTCTCGTTTCATCTCAGTTTTATCAAGTGTCCCCCCCTACCTCATACTTAAGTTATTCTCCTCTTGTTTTATCACTAGATTCTCACAGAAGCGAGGGACAGCCTCTCAGCTGTGACGAAAACTTTTTGAGGTGAAATAACTTCTTCCCCCATTTACCTGTTCCTTCATTATAATGTCCTCTTGTATTTCATTTAAGAAATTTCTAGTAATTAAAGGAAGTGAGTTAAAGTTTTCTGTAATGACTTTTGATTAATGAAGCCTCAGATGTTGTGTTTCCTTTCTATTTTGACGATATAGACCAAGTAATACCTACGGTATGTCTTTCTAACTCTAGCCGAAATTACTAGAATTGGGCCTTAATCCTGAAAAATTTGAGAATTATTTTAATACTTGAGTCTTTAAAATGTGTCTGGAATTCATAATTAGGACAATTTTATTGTTTTCAAACTATTTTTCTTAGGTTTTATATAGTACGATTATATTATTTCACGTTTATAAAAAAAAAATCTATCAACAGAATTGTATGTGAAGTTTCTTTAAAAGTTGTAAGACAAAACTTACAATATTTATTTATATTTACCAAACGTGTTTTTTTAATAGTTACCGTTTTAAAAATTCTTTTTTGCCACCTACACAGCTTTAAATATATAGTTATTTAATTTCTAGACCTACTTATTTATAAATAAGAACATAAACATTTGTTTTTAGGCATAAATCAAGGATAACTCTTGAACATTAGGTAAAATAATAATAGTAATAAAGGTTCGGTGTCTAATAGATCTATGGCATCAATTTATGTTAGAATGACCTGCTAATAACGGGGAATTCAAGGTTCAATTCACAGTCAGTTCTACTGAGAGTAGTTTTCCCTAAATAGTTTCCCACATACGTTCCACGCAAATCCGTGTAGAGTACCTATAAAATAAATATATTAAATAAACAGCCTATAATAATTCCTTGCTTATCCCTACACCATTAGAGTAATGATCATGTATATGTATAATGTATATATCCCAAGAAGAAAGTAAGATGTGGTGAAAAAAAAAAGTAAAATAAAATACAAGTCCCTAAAATTTTGCAAGACCTCTAAAAATAAAATTTTGCAATTCATATAAAATATACAAACCTACCCAAATATGGTATTAATGATATAAAAATGTATTATATAAATTGGAATGAGGTGTGATAAATTATTTATTTGAAGAAGTTATTTGCCTCTTTACCAAACAATATTCACACCATTGGTTACACGAACAAAGGCGTCAGTCTTGTCTTGTCCTGTTAAACAATAATTGCGAACGTCCACGTATCTGTTAGAGATAAGCCTAAAACTCATAAAATATAGTGATTTTCTTTATTATTACAGAGATCCCGGCACCTTCTACGGCTTACAGAACCGTTCCAACAACTGAAACTAGTAAACAATCAGTGTTTGGTGAGTATAACTATAGTCTTTTAAAGTATTTTTACCCACTAAAGTGTTCAAGTTTATGCTCCAAATTCATCCTTTACTCTTATAAAATAAATTTTATTAACATTGATTGCTTTAAAAATCCCAACATTTTCCCTTACTCTTCTAGACCACTTTAATTATCAATTACCGCTTTAAAACCAATTTGTTCATCCCTTACCCCTCTAAAATAATTTTCACTATCCCTTACCGTTTTAAAACAATCTTTTTCTTCCCTTACTCTTCTAAAACTACTTTATTTATCACTTACCGCTTTAAAAAATTTGTTCATCCATTACCCCTCTAAAACCACCTTCTTAGTCACCTTCCACCTTTATGAAGCTATTAAAACTTGCTGTAAAGTAAGTAAAACTAAAATAATATAATTATACTTCGTTTGATTGTAAGTAACATCTCTCATTTCAGAGAAGAAAACCAAAACAAGACCAAACGAGGAAGAGGTTGACACAAATAATCAAGAAGTCAACGAGATTATGAACCACTCTGATGCCGAAAAGATGACAAAAGAAAGAGGTATGTATTTTCACAAAACTAAGGAATATTAACTCTATTTTTAAATGGTAATTTAAATATGTTATATTATATTGTAGTGAAATATGAAAATCTCGTTTCCAGCTTAGTTTCACAATAAGTCAAATTAAACCTTTAACCTCAGAGAAATCAAACCGATGAAAATGTTCTACACCCAGATTATTATCAGTCTTTCCGTTTTAAGTGTGCCTTAGCCCACCCTTTCCCTCTCCCCCAAAAAATAATTGAATTTTACATTTATATCTGTACCCCTTCTGTTCTTGGCCAAAGATCTGAAACGGTTTAATGGATTTTGTTTTAGAATTGACATTTAGATGTTATAGGGCAATACCTCAGGTAGAGGTTTTTCTTTTTTTTTATGGTTAATATTTCATTCTAACTCTAGCCCTCAAACTATGCGTTGTTTACTGGTTAGTAATTTTCTTTTTGAATCACAAATTTTTCAAAGAGTGGCCTTTACAATTTTTTTTAAATGGATACCTAGGGAGTTATTGAACTTTCAAATAAAACTCTTTATAGGTTATTTGAAAATATAAATGGCTATAACAATTTTGCTTAAGATATATTTCTGGGAAGTGTTTGATACGACCATTTAAAACTATTCACTTGTTCATTGGAGAAAAGTTATTTTTAAAATATTATAATGATTAATTTTTTGATTGAATATATAAATATATCATAGCTAGAGCTATCTGGTTCAAAATAAAAATGTGTTAAGTTTCTTACATCATAAGTAACCATAAACCATTATATTAATTTTTCTTAAAAATAACATATCAGTTTGCTGATGATTGTTATTTATAATGTTTGATTTATTTTTAGAATAATTATAACGATATTGTTCTAAACTATTATCGGGGAATATTATACATGAGAAATAATAATGTGTGTTAATTTTTCAAAATAAATTTACTAAATGGTAGCTTCTTTGTACACATTATAGAAAATTAAAATTTTTGTTAAATTGGCCTTGAAAAGTGAGTTTAAAATAGGTATCTGGTAATATTTTTTTCATGTTAAATAAGATTATGTTATTAATTTTATAAAGTATAAGATTAGTTTAAAATTAATTATTTGAGAAAATTTGAAAAATTCAAAATTTACAAGTAAAAAAGTATTTATTTTGATTAACAAAATTATATATTTGTTTTAATGAGAAACACTTAAGGTTATTCAATAAAGTGAAAAATGACAGTCTGTGCAGGGGAATCGAACGCGTGTTCTTTAGCTTTGAGCG
The DNA here is from genome assembly GCA_902151425.1 of Timema shepardi. Taxonomy (NCBI): domain Eukaryota; kingdom Metazoa; phylum Arthropoda; class Insecta; order Phasmatodea; family Timematidae; genus Timema; species Timema shepardi. Next base: position 306,676 of record CABFVX010000010.1, on the reverse strand, counting down.
CAAACTGAGCCATCCTGGTTCGTCTCATATGTAGGGCCATCTATCACTAGCTGTTGGTATACTGGCTTAGTGGAGGAGCATTGGCATGCAAAGCTAAAGGACCCGTGTTCAATTTCCGTAACCAGGTTGTCATTTTTAACTTAATTGAATTGGATTCAGCTATCAGGACTGGTCCTTTTGATACCAATCACAAGCTTATAACCCAAACGGGTAGTAAGACGTGGTGCTAAGTATTATTATAACAATCACAATCATATCATTTGGTGATACACATGAATTAATAATTTCTTATGTGTAGTTTACTAAAAACCTATATCTCTTTTTGTAGCAATAATACACAATAGTGACCTGGCGGTCTAGGGGTGAGGTGTCAGACTTCTGTGCTGGCGGCCGGGGTTCAATCCTAGGTCCCGGCAAAGATTTATATGATTACCAAACCCTTCCTTCACCTCTGACAAGACATCTTGCGAATGTGTGGAATGCCAGGTCTCCACCGTGGTACGGATTCCACGTTTAAACTGTAGGTCCTTCATTTCATCTCACAATCACCCTACCATTACACATTAGTGTAAGTGCGTATAACCCGAACGGGTAGTAAGGCGCGGCGCTAATAATAATAATAATAATAATAATAATAATAATAATACACAATAAGATACATTTTGTGCGATTATTTCGTATCATTTATTTTTTATCATTGATAAAACAATTCAAAAAACCAATACCAAACTAAAATTCCCGTATTTATGAATAAGTAATTAGGCCTATGACGGTTGAGCGAAAGCTTTTAGAACCTTGGTTTTGATAAGTTATCACGCATATATTACCAGGTTCGACAAAGCATTAGAGGTGTACTCTCATATCTTAAGTTAGTTTGTAATTCTATTTAATGATATAGCATGCTCGTTAGAGAGTGTTTATTAAATAACATATTAGCCAACTGTAATTCATAAAACCCTGCATCTTGGAGATATGCCATTTAGGTTCTAGTAGATCTCCAACGTAATTCATTGTGGTGAAATTGTAGGGAACGCAAATTTTTCGGTTTTTTATAGCAAAATATTTGTTTGGATAAATTCAATAAAACATTTTTCTAGTAGAAACAGAGTTTAATTTTCTTCACATGTTGATATCCACTGTTGTTGATTATCTGTCATGATTTTGGCCGCATTAAATTACAAACTTTTTTAAATTAAGATATAAAGATGTAATTGAGTTCCAGAACACCCTTGAGGGATATCCAAAAACTGTTGATACCACCATGTGAAGAAAATTAAACTTTATATTTATATTAAAGAAATTATTGATTTATTTTGTCCCGAAAAATAATTTGAAACAAAAACTGTAGAAACACTTCTTATTTCTCACGTCCCCTACCCTCCTAACTTACACATCTATTTTAGATAATATTTATAAGTAGATGTAAAATGGCCTTTTTTTTTACAAGAGGAAGTTTCTATGAACACATAACTAAGTCTCAGGGTTGTAAGGAGAGATTTTAAAACGACAGGAAGTCATTTAAATCCCTTGCGGGATTACCTTTCTGTGATGTTTGTGTACCTCAAAGCGGGTCTGTTACTTCGTTATATTTACGAAAATAAGCCTGTTTGTAAAAAAGATTGCTAAGAGCTATCAACGTTATTTTTCTTTAGGTTTTTTTCCCCCCCTTAGCATCCATTCGTATCACGTAATTTTCATCCGTTAGAGAAAAATAAGATTAAAGAAATAAGCGAAATGGAAGAAGTCCAACAGACCATGAATTTTTCGTTTGGATTGTTTAAGAGATTTTTTTTTTACTAACGTCTTGACCATTTATCCAAGTGCTTATTTTTACATGATCAGGGATATATTTATTTCTACTTTTCATCAAAATTTAATATGAAATAACATTATTAAAGTTAGAACGGTTTAGATAAGAGGTTTGTAAACTTGATAAAAAATAATATATTTTTTGGAGGCAGCAGTTGCTTAATACCTGTTCAGTTTATATGCATAAGTACCAATAACGCTAATTATCTAGTAATAAATAAGGTTGGATTGAGGGGAGGTGTACCAGCATTTGCGTGGAGGCAAAGTTAATAATCATTTAGAAAATACCAACATAATTAAATCTTAAAATTATTCGAAACCCATCTTTCTGTCATCAGCAGTCTAATCTATTTTGATAATGATGCTTTAGAGCTTGTGGCCAACTAAGCAGGTGGTAAACCATTGTTTATCGATAAATCAATGGGTAAACTTTGGGTACTAAATCATTACTGTCTTCTGTATTCTTTCTAAATGTTTATCAGCTAAGTATTATTAGTGTAATATATATATATTTAGTGTAGTACTAAGGGTGTTGAGGGATATTGATAGTAAAAAAATTCATTTGGGAAATACTAGTCCAAAAGTATTAACAAAAATTAAAAAAAATTCTTAGACATTTATTATTTAATCACAAACTACTTGGATTGAAGTTTAAATAGGAATTATATTTAGAAATAACAATTATAAAACTCATAAACATTATATTACTATAATCATCCTCAACAATATATGTAAAAAAAAACATAAGTCAGACCAGCATCGGTGGATATGTGGAATAAGACGCCCAATTTGTCCGTCCTGGTTTGCCAGTGATCAGAAATCGAAAAAATTCAGGGAATTAAGGGTGTTCTTTTCCCCCACAAAACTATTTACCAGTCTACCTCTACGCAAATACGAGTACATTTCCTGTGAATTCTTCAATACTCGTTCCTACCTCAGTATTGTTAATATCTGAAAAGCTCATAGAGCAACAGTTAAAAAGAAACATCCTCATAAGACAGCTAAAAATTTACTAGACTACTTTCACGTATTTATAAGCTAGATATTTTGATCTACAGGTCCGACACATTATCTCAGTCTGTAGCGTGTCTGTCTATTGAGCTAAAGACCCCGAATTCGACTCCTGGCATAACCAACAAAGTTATTATTAGTGAAATATGGGTAAACACTTTAACAGTGATGAATTAACTGCTGGGGGCTAGATAATGTGTCCATTTTAGATTTAAGTAAGTTTATAAGTCGTGTGCTGATATAATAAGTTAGTTAATAAAGTGCACGATAAATATCTTAAATGAATGAGAAAAAAGATCTATAGCGGTTACTTTTGTTATAGATTAGTAATATATATATATATATATATATAAAACTAGCAATCCCACGCGTCGTTGCCATTGACCCACTTTGGTATTGAGTTAGAAATAGCCTAATTAAAAAGCTAGTTAAAAATCCTGCTTTGAGGTGCATTTGGACCCCCTCACGTACATCTATGTTAAAAATTTCAAAACTCTACGTGCCGTAGATTTAGCTGGGCATCGCACACAAACAAACAAACACACAGACAAACACTTTCTTTTCTACACTAATATTATAAAGAGGAAAGATTTGATTTTTTGTTTTTTTGTTTGTAATAAGGGATAAATTAACTTTTCAAAATAAAATATAGCATATATTACTCGCTGATAATGTAGCTTTATATTGGTGAAAGAATTTTTAAAATAGGTCCAGTAGTTTTTGAGTTTTTCCATTAAAAACAAGAAAACAAATCTTTCCTCTTTATAATATCAGTATAGATAGTAATATTAATATTGTAATAAGTAGAGGTGTGTCGATACGGATACCGATGAATCATTATCGGGCGATTATTAGTGCAATGGTAATAAATCGTCATCAGCGATTATTATATCGATTAATCGTTTTTTTAAAATTAGAATTTAAATCAAAATCTTCTTGTTGATAGTTTATTGATCAAAATAGAAGAAGAAGAAAAACTTAGATACACACTGAATCTGGGCTGCGGGCTATGCAAAAATTGCATAACCAGATAAAGAAATATAAGTTCATATCGTTGATACAACAAACAATCTAGTCCCAACTTTTGCCGCTTAGGTATAAAATATATTTTTGTATAAATGGAATTTATTTGTATTAATTACATCAACTTTTATTATTATCTTAAGCATATCCCAACAATTTCCCGATAGTTATTAATAAATTATCAATAATCGGAATTATTCGTTGTATATGATCGTAGCCTGAACAATTATTTTAAACAATTGGTATCGGTAATCAGTTTTACTGAATCTTTACACCTCTAGTAAATAAAGTATCAATGATCACCCCAGAAAAAATATGTTTGAAATTGTGTATGGATTCCTTTCATAGAAAACTAGACTCTAGAAGCATGAAGAACTCGGATCAAATACTTGTGAGGCCATTAACCTGGCTCGAGGCTCTTTAGACGAGTTCTACTTGACGAGCGGTCTTGTTATGTTCGCAGACCTGATGAAGATCAGGGGAAGACAGAGGGAAGGTAGCGCCCTCGAGCTACCGGTAGCAGAAGAACCATCATCGACGTCATCGTCCTCTTCGCTACCCGCTCTTCTTCTGTTGCTCTGTTCTGCCGTCTGCTGGCTTCGAATAGATCTCGTCCCGGCGTTACCAACATTGCCACCGTAGAATTACCACCGTATTTGATAGTCTTATAATGTTGTGGTTGGGAAGAAAGGGGGTGGGGGGATTTTTAGATTTTTTTGGTCAACCTGAACAGTTACTGGAAGACATGAATTGGTTCACTTTATGTGACACCTCGTATTTAGTGGGTGAGATGACATGAATAGTTAAGAAAAAATTAAAAAGATACAATTTATATAAATATTAATAGACGTTATTCAAAACCAAAGAAAGCTTGATTTTCTGTATTTGTAAACACGCTGGCCTCTTACAGTTTAAATAATATTTTAGAGACAAATATTGGAAGGAGGCCAAATTAAACCAAATACTATTCGCTATACCGGTTCTTCAATTAAGAACCCTTCTTATGCCTGACTAACAGGGATATTGGATTTAAGTCTACGTTTGAATCTGAAAAGGTATTTAATTGAAGTTTTATATGTTATCTACTTGACCACCATGAAAATAGGAATAGCTTAGAAGTTTTTTAATTTCCAAATGATATAATTTTTATTTTTTGTTCTATATTTAATATTTTTTTAATATGTCTTCACTGGTCTCATTTATAAAGTATATTTAGAATATTGTAGCACGATACTACTTTTGACTCAATCAGTATTACATATTTCCGTAGAAGGGGATATATTTGACAGATGCTAGAAGCCACTAATGCCAATTAATTCAGAAATAATTATTATTTTCTTAGAAATATAATATTATAAAAAAGGTCCTACCAAAATAGTCTTATACTTTCCTAATATTAACTGTATAATTGGCATTTTCTTAACTTATTGAAATAACAAAATATATTAATAAATCTATTATGTTATTTTTTCGCAGTGTGACAACGAAATATATTATTTTACATGAAATAATAAATTAAAATAAATTATATTAACACTAATATCTTAATATATCTGGCAATCAATTTTTTTTGTATAAGTTAGAGAGATCCCCACTTTTTTCAAAATTAAACTGTTTTTATTTTAAAAAACATTGTATGAACACAATCGACAAGATGGTTTGTATGACGTAGTCCCAGACCTTGTTTCAGACATCTTAATTTCAGAAGAGTACGCCACACTTTAAAATATCTCAAATGAAAAGAATTTTTCAATCAAACCACAGAAAAGAAATATCCAAACATTTATTTTCATAAGATCATGTTCAAATATGGTAAAACCGGTTAATAATAATAAGAAAAATGTTTGTTTGTGACTTTTATCCGCCAAATTTAACAACAAATCCACATACGGTTTTGTAAATCATATGGTTTGTCGAATGGATATGGATATGAAGCCGCAACTGGTTTTTTTCCTTGTAAGCTAGCTTATTGTTTTCTCTTTTCTTTGTTATAAAAATAAATAGTAATATGTAATAAGTCGGATAACAAATTTTGTAGCTATCACATTTTAGAAACACCAACACTACCTATAAAGATCAAATTATTTTTAGGTTATGTTGTCAACATTAATGTAATTTGGGATCGAAAACCAAAATAATAGAATCGGCCACTGTAAAAAGTTGGGATCAACCCATCACTAGTTATTTCTTTAGAAAATATATTATACTACGTCCAATTAAATTAAAATAATTGACACCCTGGAAACGTAGATCCGAACAGGAAGCTTTGGATTGGTACATCAATGCTCTACCAGTGACTCATACTTGTTCGTAAATGGTAGAATATTTGTATCGTTTCAAGATTAGATTTCCGTGCACATGTTGTAATTTTTCACTTAAGGTTACCTTCTCAGTAAACTAGAAATTGCCACTCAGATGTTCTGCTCTAAGGTAGTGTTTAATTATACGAGTTTAAAAAAATAATGGTTCACGTTAAAATAAAGTCGAAATATTCCAACAGGGTACATTTTCCTTAACAACCCAATATTTTGAGTTCTATTAATATAAATGAATGTGTAAAAATGTAATATTGGTTCAAACTTAACGACTTTTTTAAATCTTGTTCACAGAGGCATGAAACAACAGTAGCCCCATGGATTCTTTGATGCTGACTGACAGCCCACAGCTGAGAGCTGACGGCTTTAAAAAAGTTACCAGACCAAATTATGTATCCCTACGCCGAACCACATGCTCTGCAAAACATGTGTTTATCAGCTGTCAATTCTGAAAGTCAGCACCAAAGAAGCCATGGGGCTACTGTATGTTTGATGAAAAAGTCCTTTAGATTAAGCATTCTTCTAACTAATGCGGTGATGTTTTTTATAGGCTTACAGCAGAAAGTTTTAAAATATTTGAGTTCTAACAGTGAGATTTGCCTTATTATAAGATGTTTTATAGTTTTATTTAGTTTTATTTTCCCGCTTTTTTATTGACATGACTAAGCGTTTTTAAAGGGGCAGGTTGAAGAGGTAGAATAAACTTAATCAGAAAGCGATATATACAATTGTATTTTAAATGATTTGCTCTGAACAAGATTGATTATTTCTCGCTGAACGAGGAGACCGCATTAATTGATTATAATTTACCTATCAGTCCTGACACTTTGGCCAGCCATCAAGTATAAGTTATTGATATACATTAATTAATGACATATTATAGCTTATTTGTATTTAATCGACTAGAGTACTGTCAGAAATAATAGGCAACAAGAGCTGTGTAAATACAAATAATAATGATAGTTAAGTTTAGAAAAAAGTAATGAAATGGTTTCATCTTGTTAAAGGAATTATCGCTTCTATATTTTGTGTTTTAAATTTTAAAAACATCATTCGATGAAAAAATTAATAACAACCAATCAAATTACCTGTAAGCTACGATCGATACGTAAGATCAGAAGTTATCGTAGTAAATACAATTTCATTTCAGTTATGAAGTTCGTTGTGAATTTTAAATGTGTATAATCGTAACTTGAATCGCTCGTGATATATTAAATCAAAAGAGCTCAATATGTTTTTGGTTACAATATTTAAAATACTTTAAAAAATCTCTCCCGAATATGATTTACTACCTTAAGGTAATATTTAGAATGATATAAAAAACATTTTGGTACTGCCTTAAAATTTTTCATCCGGGTCAAAGTCAGAGTGGTAAACGCTATGCCAATCATTACAGTCACTCCTTTTCAAATTCTGAATAATACATCCTGAGATAATTATTTCCTGTTATTTAAAAAATATATATATATTATACATAAATATATGTATAATATATATAATACATAAGTATATGTATATATATGTATATTAATGTATAATATATGTATATTAATGTATAATATATGTATATTTATGTATAATATTGTATATATCCATATTTATGTATAGCATATGTATATATATGCATATTTATGTATAGTATATGTATATATATGCATATTTATGTTATAATATATATTATATATATTACAAAATTAAATATTTTAATTCCACACTAAAAGATAGTAATGTGCATATACCCTAGAGGGGTATTAAAATGTGGTGGAATCCCTAAAATTTGTTTTATAAAATGCATGAAGCCTTATTACTTTAATTCGTACAAAATAAATTATTTATTTTAAACACTATATAATTCTAATATGCCTATTAAGAAACCAATTTCTTGTTTTATTTCAAAATCGAACTCTGCGAGTATTCTGCTCAATGTTCAACCTAATGTAAAATCCTAGATTAACCTTACACACTTACAACGACTTACAAATGAAGATAACAATAAATTTAAGCTCATAATTTTATATGAGAACTAAATTACTTAAAAAGTTTGAAATAAACAGCCACATATAGAAAAATTAAATCTTCATATCCGGAGCTAGTTCTACACTGTCCACCTCATTACATTCTATCTCCATCTTGACATAGTTATATCCGATCCACCTCAATACAGCCTATCCCTATCCTAGACTAGTTATATCATGAATCAAATATCCAAAGCAATTATTTATGCTTTTTAGTGAGGATTACTCCATCTAGATATCATATTCTGAAAATTGAAAAATGACACCTGGACACGGGAATCGAACCCGGGTTTGCTTTACCTGATAGCTCGTGATCTTAATAAACAATCACACATTTGTAGCCGACAATTTCCGCACGTCCATCATAGACTCTGCCATAAAATATGAGTGAAGAATAACCCTGGGCACGGGAAGATTCCTGGATAGCTCAGTTGTAAGAGCATTGGCGTACTAAGCTGGGTTCAATTCCCGTGTCCATGTGTTATTTTTCAATTTTCCGAATAGTTAAATCATGTTCAACTCATTGAAACCTATATCTATCTTGAGCTAGTTCTATCAAGTTTACCTCATTAAAACCTATCCCTATCTTGAGCTTAGTTCTATCAAGTTCACCTCATTAAAACCTATCCCTATCTTGAGCTAGTTCTATCAAGTTTACCTCATTAAAACCTATCCCTATCATGAGCTAGTACTATCAAGTCTACCTCATTAAAATCTATCCCTATCATGAGCTAGTACTATCAAGTCTACCTCATTAAAACCTATCCCTATCTTGAGCTAGTTGTATCAAGTTTACCTCATTAAAACCTATCCCTATCTTGAGCTAGTTCTATCAAGTTCACCTCATTAAAACCTATCCCTATCTTGAGCTAGTTCTATCAAGTCTACCTCATTAAAACCTATCCCTATCATGAGCTAGTACTATCAAGTCTACCTCATTAAAACCTATCCCTATCATGAGCTAGTACTATCAAGTCTACCTCATTAAAACCTATCCCTATCATGAGCTAGTACGATTAAGTCTCCTTCATTACAACCCATTCCTATCTTGAGCTACTTCCATCCAGTCCACTTCACTACAGCCTATCCCTATCTTGTGATAGGTATATCCAGTCCACCTTATTACATCCTAACTCTTTCTCATCTTCGTATGGACTATGTGTAAATAGTATAAATAGCTTTTTTGATTAATTTCGAGAATTGTGATAAAATTTAATTTTAATTAATTCAAAATTGGTTTATTAAAATAAAAATAAAGTACAAAATTGTATATTATTTAATATATTACTCTACATTCATTCATGTTTATTGAAGGTAAGAATGATGGATACTATTATAGTTTTAATATATATTGTTTATATTTATGTTAACTAACCTGAATATATCTGAAAAATATCGAGATTCAATTCCAAACCAGTCAATAATATATTAATTAAAAAATAGCTTGACTGTCGTCTCTTTTCAAATAAGTTTTGAAATAAATATTCCATTAACTCTTTTAATCCTGTCCGATTAGATTTATTGGTTCGTTAAGTCGATCAATCCAGCACATTTTTAAAACACTTAATATGTTTTTTGGATAAACCAAAAACCCTAATTTTATCATGATTTAATTTAGCTGGGCCTATTTCTTTTATTGCAATTTGATATTTCGTAAAAAAGATTTATAAGAACAATCGTTTTGTTGTAATTCTTCTACATTCAAAGTATGTTCTTATGATAGATGGCTAACAAATGTTTTGTTTATGGAACGAGAGGTTTAACACTTGTTACAAACTTGTTTGCTGACAAATACGTTTTATGACCGGTGGAACTTTGCGATTTGTAGAAATATATGTAATACAGACGGAAAGTATTCAATTGCATATTATTATTATTATTATTATTATTACTTTTTTATAATCTAGAATTTAAACATTCCAATTATGTATGGGTAAATATATTGTAATTTTAATCATATGATTTTTTCCCAACATAGTTATTTAGTGTTATTATTTTTAGTATATATATATATAAACATTTTTATGAAATATAAATTATATTTTTGGACCATATAAGGTCATTTAAGATAGTATTTATATGTAAATATATATATATATATTTACATATAAATACTATCTTAAATGACCTTATATGGTCCAAAAATATAATTTATATTTCATAAAAATGTTTTTTCTCTTTTAATATTAAAAAAAAATATATAATTTTTTTCCCTTTGATAAAATATTTTGTGTTTATGTATAAATAAATATGCGAATGGTGTTTATATAATATTTTGTTAAAGTAAGAAATAACTACAATTTAATAAGGTTGACAAAAGCTATTTATACATAAAATTCTGTGCCATTAAAGTGCTATTGTTGTTCCTAAATAAATAATAAAATGTAAATATGTCTTCACGACTTCATACAATACCTAAAATAAGTAAAAAAAGATACGTTTGTTATTATAGTGGTTGTAAATATTGTATATATCAAATCTATGAATTGTATACTAGTTCTAATGAAAACAAGAGACATTACAATTTGTAAATAAATGAAAAACATGATAACAATAGAAACAATTTTCCGTTGGGTAAACTTAAATTAAATAAAGTTTAAATACATAATGTAAAATAGTAATTTATAACATCAGTTATTATTCATCCAAGGGTGGTTTAATATACTATTAAATTTACCAGCCAAGCAAATAACTTGTTTTTCTCCTGTGAATTAGCTAATACTATTTCTGTATCAAAGTAACCTTCGTTTACTCATAGTTGATGAGTATAATCGTAATTTAAATAGTACATTTAGTAAACTAATGATATTAATGTATTAGCTTTGTTTGCACTCTTAAAATTGTTTCCCAGTTAAAACGAAAAACCATTGAATACATATAGTGTTGAAGAGTTTCCAAATATCACTTATTTCCACGGTTACTTCCTTAGGTCCTTGAAAAACTATATCAAAGAAAAATGCACCTTATGCTAAATTACAATTGTGAAATATTGATAGCTATGTTAGTGTAGTTAAATTAGCGCTTTAATTATAATAATATTTTTTTAAGTTTTGATGTTTTTGTTGATTTTAGTAAACTATATTTCAAACTAGTAATAAAAAAAATACGTTGTAGTTTAATTTATTTGATTAAATTGATCATATCAGTTATTTTTAGCAATTTTTTTCGATCAAACATATTTTGTATTAATATTATTTTAAAACTAAGATCGCAATAGTTTAAAAATATATTATCGTTTTTATTGGTTTAAGTTAGTCTAAATGTGCACTGTTTTGTGATAAAGATTATTATAAATATATAAATTTATAGGTTTTTTAAAAAATAAATCAAACAACGAAAATTGTATCTACTGATAGATAAATTAATAGTTTTGTACTACGATATAAAAAAATAGTTACGAAACTCTTTATTTTATTTAAATAGAATGGTTTGGAATTATTTAGTTATAGCCTAAGTTCACTTTTAAGAAGTTACTAAACAAAATAGGAATATATTTAGACAAAACTATAAGACTGTGACACAAATATTAATATTTTTTTTATGCATTATATTTAATACCCTAGTCAGTATTAAATTTGTATACTCTTATTTGAGGCTATGGAAAAGACTGACGCGAAAAATGTAAAAAAGAAATGTGTATTTAAAGTTTGTTTTATTTAGTACATAATAAGTTAAGATTGTTTTAAAATTCCCTTTAGAAAAAGGGAAATGATATTACTATGATATTTTTATTTGTAAAGTGTAAATAAATCTGCTAACTAAATATTATCTTGAATTATTCTCCCTCTGTACCATGTTTAAACAAAAGATGGTATATATTTTATACATAAAAGCATATTCTATGAATACAAGTTTTAATAAAATAGGAGACCTAGCGGTCTAAGGGTGAGATGTCATACTTATGTGTAGGGGCTCAAACCCCAGTCCCAGTCACAGATTTATCTCATGACAAAGCCCTTCCTACACCCATGTCGACGTGTGAACTCTCACGCCTTGTGAATGTGTGGAATGCCAGGCCCCCACCGTGGTTCGGAGCCCACGCTAAACTGTAGGTCTCCTCTCCTTTCCACCATCCTTATTCTGATGTATAATCCTATAATCTGGGGTTAGTGGAATTCCCCTTAATGGTGTCCCTACCTCAGAAATGAATCCCTACATAAGCCAGGAGAGCAGAGGAAAGATAAGCTCAAATGGATAAGAGCTAGAGCATTAGCCCCCCCAATCCCCCCCCCAATCCCCCCTCCCAGTTTTAATCTGTTTATTAAAATTATTCTGGTTGGTAAATTACATAACAATTTAAGACGTAGATTTCTTAAAAATGAAAATTTTATATTACTAATACCAACATATGTGGATGTGTTTGATTTTTATGGATCACAAATAGTTTATAAATCGTGGTATTTGAAAGTTCTGTGTTCGAACCCATGTTCGAGTACTAAAGTAAAAATAAATCGGGCTGAAAATTATCAGAGCCCCGCTTCGGTGGTAACATGGTCTGAGATGTTACTCATGCATTACACTGCACTGCTGACGAAGGGGAGCTCAAGGGTTGAATCCCGGTTTGGTGAAATGAAAGGGGGGGGGGCTACCCCTGTAGGGTATTCCACTATCCATTCCCGCAAATGCGGGTATACATGGTCTAAATTACACCTTCCTCGCCCCTCGCAAATTAGTGTAGTTATTACTTAAATATTTTCCTTGAACGGGTTATAATAAATATTTAATTTATATTAATAATTAAAAATATGAACAAATTTTCGAAGTCATGAAAAAGTGGTTATGGTCTCTTAGATAAAAGATCTTGAACTGTTGATTTATACAAAGATCACAAAAAAAGGCTAAACTTGCACTGGTATTTTATACAAAGCTGTTGAACAAGCTAGAAAATTTGACTCAAGAGATTTTTAACCCCTTAATGCGACTACTTGGAATCCGACACTTTAGCTCAGTCGGTGGTGTAGCTGTATTCTCAGATAGCGGTTCTAGGGTTTGATTCCTGGTGTGGCCAAAATATTTATAATTGATAAAATGTGAGTGTCCCTTTACACAGTGATGAATTAATGGCCGGGGGATGGGTTTTGTGTCTGATATAAGTTAGTTCATAAGCCGTGTGCTAGTATAGTCATTCGGTTTAGGAAGTGCACATTATATACCTAAAAAAAATAGAGTAAAAATGAATTATCGGTGTTTATTATTGGAAACCGTAAACTCTTCTAGTAACCAGTTTTGGATCTAGTTCTAATGCTAAGTCAAAAAATTGTTTTCTGTCTGTTTTCTTATTTCTGTACAAAGCGCGTACTTTTATACCCAAATAAAGTTCAAAGTCTAAAATTAAAAAAGTAAAAGTTTTAGATAGCTAAGATGGTCATTAAAAATCACAGTAAAGATATTTTTGTTTGTTTGACGTATGGGTGACCTGGCGGTCTAGGGGTAAGGTGTCAGACTTCTGTGCTGGCTACCAGGGTTCAATCCTCGGTCCGATCACAGATTTATCTGATTACCAAACCCTTCCTTCACCTCTGACAAGACATCTTGTTTATGTGGGGGAATGCCAGGCCTCCACCGTGGTTCGGATTCCACGTTAAACTGTAGGTCCTCCATTTTCATCTCACAATCACCCTACCATTACATATTAGCGTAAGTGCGTATAACCCGAACGGGTAGTAAGACGCAGTGCTAATAATAATAATTATTATTATTTGACATATGATTTAATTCCGTGTGACAGTTACACTTTGTTGGAATCTGCTATAATATCATATGTGGGTCGTACCCCATAGGCCACGTACAGCTTCCAACATCCTCTGACTAACTACCTTAAACCTAGTAATAACACCCAACCACCAAACTGTTGGTTCAACACTATGAAAGGAGAAACCATCATTTAACTTAACTTCCTACTCAATGCCAATAGGGACTTTATATAGTTCATTACCCACCTCGGTGGCGTAGTTGGCTAACGCGCTAGTCGTGTTAAGCTCAACCGCTGAGGACGGGGAGATCGTGGTTCGAATCTCGGTCGGGTGAACTGGGGGTGGTTTTCCTAAACTGTTTTCCACTCTCGCTCCACGCAAATGCGTGCTACCTTCCTCTAATTTGACCTTCCCAATTCCTAATCCCTTAGCGTAATTAGTACTTAAAGCGTATAACCCGAACGGGTAGTAAGACTCAGTGCTAAATAATAATAATAATAATATATAGTTCATTCCCTCACTTACAAATGTACGCCATCCATCAATATTGAGCTAGTTCTATCCCATACACCTCATTACAACCAATCCCTGTATTGAACTAATTCAATGAAATCCATCTCAGTACACCCTATCTATTTAAGATCCATTATAATACTATCCTCACATCTGCATCTTGGTTTTCCCAACGGTATCTTCCCATTGGGTTTACCAGTCAATACCTTGAACATGGCTTTAGGTTCTCACATTCACGCTGCATGTCTTTCCCTACGTAGTCTGTGATATTTTATTATCTTAACAATGTATTGTGAGGAGTACAGGGTATGTACCTCATCATTATGTAACCTCACCCACACCCTAGTAACCTCATCCTTTTTTGGACCAAAGCTATTTCTAAGCAGCTTGCTTTTGACATACTATTTATTTTCATTTAGGGTAATAGACCACGTTTTAATCCCATAAATAACAACCAGCAATATTATTGCATTGTATATTCTCAGATTTACATTCCTAGACAGTAGGTGAAATGGTTAACAACTTATTGACTTAATAATAGCATGCCTTTCCTGAATGTATTATTTTCCTAGTTTTCAATTTAAAATCGTTATTGTTAGTTAAAATCTTGTTCCTTAGTTATTTAAACTCTTTAACCTTGTTAAATGATACGTTGTTCGAAGTAACATATAAATGATCGTCCTCAATATGTGTTCTCTGTGTGATCAACTGATCATATACTTGAATATATTCAGCGTTCACCTCTAAAGTTTTTTTCCTAATAGCCTCTAGCTATATTAATGCATTTATTGCAACACATTCCTTATTGTTCTCAACAAATATATATTATATATTTTTATATATATAATATATATAAAATATTTATAATATATATATTTATTTTAATATACTATTATATTATAATATAATATATATTTTAATATACTATTATATTATAATATAATATATATTTTAATATATATTATATTATAATGTAATATATATTTTAATATACTATTATATTATAATATATTATAATATAATATAAATAATATATATATATATTATATATATCTATATCCTAGTAGCTACGTCGTACTGTTAAATGTCATCCCTTCCATACTCACCTATATTAGCTTACAAGCATACTATAAATAGGGTGATTTACACGATGCTGCTTTCGATATTATTCTCTGGATTCTTTTGACTCCACCTTGACGCTTTCTCCGAGCGAATATCTGGCTCCAAGATTCACTACACTGGATATCATCTCTGAGGGAACTGCGTGGTTACTATTGGCAAATAGCGTTGTCATTCTATTGTTTTTGTGTGGTCAATCTCCCCTCAAATATATGACGGTCTCGAATTTTTGGTTATTCGAGGTTGTCAATAGCTCCTTTTTAAACCAGCACACAACCTTCAGATATATCTGAGAGCGAGAAGATTTGGCAACAGTTAACTGAGAGAGAGCGAAGATAAAACTTTTCTCACTAAGTCTTGAAGTTACCTCAGCGATGATATTGGGTATAGCTGATCAACGTTTACCAAATGCTTCTAATAAGTGGAAAGTCACCCGCGTTTCATCAATCCTGAGTGTCATGAAGTCAAAATAACTCAACTCGCGCATGCGTCTCAACCAAGGTTTGTAGCTAGCTGCCCGTCTCGCACGTGCGTCACAAACAAGGTTTGTAGCTAGCTGCCCGTCTCGCACGTGCGTCACAAACAAGGTTTGTAGCTAGCTGCCCGTCTCGCACGTGCATCATAAACAAGGTTTGTAGCTAGCTGCCCATCTCGCACATGCGTCTCAAACAAGGTTTCTAGCTAGCTGCCCATCTCGCACATGCTTCTCAAACAAGGTTTGTAGCTATCTGCCCATCTCGCGCGTGCGTCCCAACCAAGGTTTGTAGCTAGCTGCCCAAATCGTACTTGCGTCCCATCCAAGTTTTGTAGCTAGCTGCCCATCTCACTCGTGCGTCTCAAAAAAGTTTTGTAGCTAAATGCCGATTTCGCACATGCTTCTCAAAACAAGGTTTGTAGCTAGCTGCCCATCTCGCACGTGCGTCCCAACCAAAGTTTGTAGCTAGCTGCCCATCTCGCACGTGCGTCCCAACCAAGTTTTGTAGCTATCTGCCCATGTCGCATTCGTGTCTCAACCAAGGCTTGTAGCTAGCTGCCCATCTCACTCATGCGTCTCAACCAAGGTTTGTATCAAGCTGCCCATCTCGTACGTGCGTCTCAAACAAGGTTTGTAGCTAGCTGCCCATCTCGCACGTGCGTCCCAACCAAGTTTTGTAGCTAGCTGCCCATCTCGCACGTGCGTCCCAACCAAAGTTTGTAGCTAACTGCCCATCTCGCACGTGCGTCCCAATAAAATTTGTACTAGCTGCCCATCTCGACCGTGCGTCCCAACCAAGTTTTGTAGCTAACTGCCCATCTTCACACGAGCGTCTCAAAAAAGGTTTGTAGCTAGCTGCCTGTCTAGCACGAGCGTCTCAAACAAGGTTTGTAGCTAGCTGCCCGTCTTGCACGTGCATCACAAACAATGTTTCTAGCTAGCTGCCCGTCTCGCAAGTGCGTCTCAACCAAGGTTTGTAGCTAGCTGCCCATCTCGCACATTCGTCTCAATCAAGTTTTGTATCTAGCTACCCTTCTAGCAAATGCGTCCCAACCAAGGTTTGTAGCTAGCTGCCCGTCTCGCAGATGCGTCTCAAATAAGGTTTGTAGCTAGCTGCCCATCTCGCACATGCGTCTTAAACAAATTTTTGTATGTAGTTACCTGTCTCGCGCATGCGTCCCAACCAAGGTTTGTATCTAGCTGCCCATCTCGCACGTGTGTCCCAACCAAGTTTCGTAGCTAGCTTCCCATTTCACACGTGCGTCCATATAAAGTTTTGTACTAGCTGCCCATATCGCACGTGCTTCCCACCCAAGTTTTGTAGCTAGCTGCCTAAATCGTACTTGCGTCCCAACCAAGTTTTGTAGCTAGCTGCCCATCTCTCTCGTGCTTCTCAAATAGGTTTTGTAGCTAAATGCCCATCTCGCACATGCTTCTCAAACAAGGTTTGTAGCTAGCTGCCCATCTCGCACGTGCGTCCCAACCAAGGTTTGTAGCTTGCTTCCCATCTCGCACGTGTGTCCGAAACAAGTTTTGTAGCTAACTCCCCATCTCGCACGTGCGTCTCAAATAAGGTTTGTAGCTAGCTGCCCATCTCGCACATGCTTTTCAAATAAAGTTTGTAGCTAGCGGCCCATCTCGCACGTGCGTCCCAACCAAGGTTTATAGCTAACTGCCCATCTCGCACGTGAGTCCCAACCAAGTTTTGTAGCTAGCAGACCATCTTGCACGTGCGTCTCAAATAAGGTTTGTAGCTAGCTGCCCGTCTCGCACGTGCGTCCAAACCAAGTTTTGTAGCTAGCTGCCCATGTCGCGCGTGCATCTCAAACAAGGTTTGTAGCTAGCTGCCCATCTCGCACGTGCGTCCCAACCCAGTTTTGTAGCTACCTTCCCATCTCGCACGTATGTCCCAACTAAGTTTTGTAGCTAGCTTCCCATCTCGCACGTGCGTCCCATTCAAGTTTTGAACTAGCTGCCCATCTCGCACATGCTTCTCAAACAAGGTTTGTAGCTAGCTGCCCGTCTCGCACGTGCGTCCAAACCAAGGTTTGTAGCTAGCTGCCCTTCTCGCACGTGCGTCCCAACCAAGTTTTTTAGCTAGCTCCCTGTCTCGCACGTGCGTACCAACCATGTTTTGTAGCTAGGTGACCATCTCGCCCGTGCGTCTCAAATAAGGTTTGTAGCTAGCTGCCCATCTCGCTCGTGCGTCCCAACCAAGTTTTGTAGCTAGCTGCCCATCTCGCACGTGCGTCCCAACCAAGTGTTGTAGCTAGCTGCCCGTCTCAAAGATGCGTCTCAAATATAGTTTGTAGCTAGCTGCCCTTCACGCACGTGCGTCCCAACCAAGTGTTGTAGCTAGCTGCCCGTCTCAAAGATGCGTCTCAAATATGGTTTGTAGCTAGCTGCCCTTCACGCACGTGCGTCCCAACCAAGTTTTGTAGCTAGCTGCCCATCTCGCACGTGCATCCCAATCAATTTTTTTACTAGCTGCCCATCTCGCACGTGCTTCCCAAACAAATTTTGTAGCTAGCTGCCCGTCTCGCACGTGCGTCCCAAACAAGTTTTGTAGCTAGCTGCCCATCTCACACGTGCGTCTCAAATAAGGTTTGTAGCTATCTGCCCTTCACGCACGTGCGTCCCAACCAAGTTTTGTAGCTAGCTGCCCATCTCGCACGTGCGTCCAAACCAAGGTTTGTAGCTAGCTGCCCATCTCGCACGTGCGTCTCAAACAAGGTTTGTAGCCAGCTACCCGTCTCGCACGTGCGTCTCAAATAAGGTTTGTAGCTAGCTGCCCATCTCGCACGGGCGTCTCAAATAAGGTTTGTAACTAGCTTCCCGTCTCGCACGTGCGCCCCAACCAAGTTTTGTAGCTAGCTGCCCATCTCGCACGTGCGTCCCAACCAAGTGTTGTAGCTAGCTGCCCGTCTCAAAGATGCGTCCCAACCAAGGTTTGTAGCTAGCTGCCCATCTCGCACGTGTGTCCCAACCAAGTTTTGTAGCTAACTGCCCATCTCGCACGTGCGTCTCAAATAAGGTTTTTAGCTAGCTGCCCATCTCGCACATTCTTTTCAAACAAGGTTTGTAGCTAGCTGCCCATCTCGCACTAGCGTCTCAAACAAGGTTTGTAGCTAGCTGCCCATCTCGCACGTGCGTCCCAACCCAGTTTTGTAGCTAGCTTCCCATCTCGCACGTGCGTCCCATTCAAGTTTTGAACTAGCTACCCATCTCGCACATGCTTCCCAACCAAGTTTTGTAGCTAGCTGCCCATCTCGCACATTCTTTTCAAACAAGGTTTGTAGCTAGCTTGCCCATCTCGCACGTGCGTCTCAAACAAGGTTTGTAGCCAGCTACCCGTCTCGCACGTGCGTCTCAAATAAGGTTTGTAGCTAGCTAAGCATCTCACACGGGCGTCTCAAATAAGGTTTGTAACTAGCTTCCCGTCTCGCACGTGCGTCCCAAACAAGTTTTGTAGCTAGCTGCCCATCTCGCACGTGCGTCTCAAATAAGGTTTGTAGCTAGCTGCCCATCTTGCACGGGCGTCTCAAATAAGGTTTGTAACTAGCTTCCCGTCTCGAACGTGCGCCCCAACCAAGTTTTGTAGCTAGCTGCTTATCTCGCACGTGCGTCACAAACAAGGTTTGTGACTAGCTACCCGTCTCGCACGTGCGTCTCAAATAAGGTTTTGTAGCTAGCTGCCCATCTCGCACGGGCGTCTCAAATAAGGTTTGTAACTAGCTTCCCGTCTCGCACGTGCGCCCCAACCAAGTTTTGTAGCTAGTGCCCATCTCGCACGTGCGTCTCAAACATGGTTTGTAGCTAGCTGCCCATCTCGCTCTGGCGTCCCAACCAAGTTTTGTAGCTAGCTGCCCATCTCGCACGTTTGTCCTAACCAAGTGTTGTAGCTATCTGCCCGTCTCAAAGATGCGTCTCAAATATGGTTTGTAGCTAGATGCCCATCTCGCACATGCGTCTTAAACAAATTTTTGTATGTAGCTACCTGTCTCGCGCATTCGTCCGAACCAAGGTTTGTGGCTAGCGGCTCGTCTCGCAGATGCGTCTCAAATAATGTTTGTAGCTAGCTGCCCGTCTCGCAGATGGGTCTCAACTAAGGTTAGTAACTATCTACCCATCTCGCACATTCGTCTCAATCAAATTTTGTATCTAGCTACCCGTCTCGCACATGCATCCCAACCAAGATTTGTAGCTAGCTGCCCGTCTCGCACGTACGTCCCAACCAAGGTTTGTAGCTAGCTGCCCATCTCGTTAATGCGTCTCAAACAAAGTTAGTAGCCAGCTGCCCATCTCGCACGTACGTCCCAACCCAGTTTTGTAGCTAGCTGCCCATCTCACACGTGCGTCCCAATAAAGTTTTGTACTAGCTGCCCATCACACACGAGCGTCTCAAAAAAGGTTTGTAGCTAGCTGCCTGTCTAGCACGAGCGTCTCAAACAAGGTTTGTAGCTAGCTGCCCATCTCACACATGCGTCTTAAACAAATTTTTGTATGTAGCTACCTGTCTCGCACATGCATCCCAACCAAGTTTTGTAGCTAGCTGCCCATCTCGCACGTGCGTCTCAAATAAGGTTTGTAGCTAGCTGCTCATCTCGCACGGGCGTCTCAAATAAGGTTTGTAATTAGCTTCCCGTCTCGCACGTGCGCCCCAACCAAGTTTTGTAGCTAGCTGCCCATCTCGCACGTGCGTCCCAACCAAGTTTTGTAGCTAGCTTCCCATCTCACACGAGCGTCTCAAAAAAGGTTTGTAGCTAGCTGCCTGTCTAGCACGAGCGTCTCAAACAAGGTTTGTAGCTAGCTGCCCGTCTCGCACGTGCATCACAAACAATGTTTGTAGCTAGCTGCCCGTCTCGCAAGTGCGTCTCAACCAAGGTTTGTAGCTAGCTGCCCATCTCGTACATTCGTCTCAATCAAGTTTTGGATATATCTACCCGTCTAGCACATGCGTCCCAACCAAGGTTTGTAGCTAGCTGCCCGTCTATCAGATGCGTCTCAAATAAGGTTTGTAGCTAGCTGCCCATCTCACACATGCGTCTTAAACAAATTTTTGTATGTAGCTACCTGTCTCGCGCATGCGTCCCAACCAAGTTTTGTAGCTAGCTACCCATCTCGCACGTGTGTCCCAACCAAGTTTTGTGGCTAGTTTCCCATCTCGCACGTGCGTCCATATACAGTTTTGTTCTAGCTGCCCATCTCGCACGTGCGTCCCAACCAAGTTTTGTAGCTAGCTGCCCAAATCGCACTTGCGTCCCAACCAAGTTTTGTAGCTAGCTGCCAATCTCACTCGTGCTTCTCAAATAAGTTTTGTAGCTAAATGCCCATCACGCACATGCTTCTCAAACAAGGTTTGTAGCTAGCTGCCCATCTCGCACGTGCGTCCCAACTAAGGTTTGTAGCTAGCTGCCCATCTCGCACGTGTGTCCCAACCAAGTTTTGTAGCTAACTGCCCATCTCGCAAGTGCGTCTCAAATAAGGTTTGTAGCTAGCTGCCCATCTCGCACATTCTTTTCAAACAAGGTTTGTAGCTAGCTGCCCGTCTCGCACGTGCGTCCAAACCAAGTTTTGTAGCTAGCTGCCCATCTCGCACGTGCGTCTCAAACAAGGTTTGTAGCTAGCTGCCCATCTCACACGTGCGTCCCAACCCAGTTTTGTAGCTAGCTTCCTATCTCGCACGTGCGTCCCATTCAAGTTTTGAACTAGCTGCCCATCTCGCACATGCTTCCCAACCAAGTTTTGTAGATAGCAGCCCGTCTCGCACGTGCGTCCCAACCAAGTTTTGTAGCTAGCTTCCCATCTCGAACGTGCGTCTCAAATAAGGTTTGTAGCTAGCTGCCCATCTCGCACATTCTTTTCAAACAAGGTTTGTAGCTAGCTGCCCGTCTCGAACGTGCGTCCAAACCAAGTTTTGTAGCTAGCTGCCCATCTCGCCCGTGCGTCTCAAATAGGTTTTGTATCTAGCTGCCCTTCTCGCACGTGCCTCACAATCAAGTTATGTAGCTAGTTCCCTGTCTCGCACGTGCGTCCCAACCAAGTTTTGTAGCTAGCTGCCCATCTCGCACGTATGTCCCAACCACGTTTTGTAGCTAGCTGCCCATCTCGCACGTGAGTCCTAATCAAGATTTGTACAAGCTGCCCATCTCGCACGTGCTTCCCAACCAAGTTTTGTAGCTAGCTGCCCGTCTCGCACGTGCGTCCCAAACAAGTTTTGTAGCTAGCTGCCCATCTCGCACGTGCGTCTCAAATAAAGCTTGTAGCTAGCTGCCCTTCTCGCACGTGCGTCCCAACCAAGTTTTGTAGCTAGCTGCTTATCTCGCATGTGCGTCTCAAACAAGGTTTGTAGCTAGCTACCCGTCTCGCACGTGCGTCTCAAATAAGGTTTTGTAGCTAGCTGCCCATCTCGCACGGGCGTCTCAAATAAGGTTTGTAACTAGCTTCCCGTCTCGCACGTGCGCCCCAACCAAGTTTAGTAGCTAGCTGCCCATCTCGCACGTGCGTCTCAAACAAGGTTTGTAGCTAGCTGCCCATCTCGCTCGTGCATCCCAACCAAGTTTTGTAGCTACCTGCCCATCTCGCACGTGCGTCCCAACCAAGTGTTGTAGCTAGCTGCCCGTCTCGAAGATGCGTCTTCAAATAAGGTTTGTAGCTAGATGCCCATCTCGCACATGCGTCTTAAACAAATTTTTGTATGTAGCTACCTGTCTCGCGCATGCGTCTCAACCAAGGTTTGTGGCTAACTGCCAGTCTCGCAGATGCGTATCAAATAATGTTTGTAGCTAGCTGCCCATCTCGCACGTGCGTCCCAACCAAGTTTTGTAGCTAGCTGCCCGTCTCGCAGATGCGTCTCAACTAAGGTTAGTAACTATCTGCCCATCTCGCACATTCGTCTCAATCAAGTTTTGTATCTAGCTACCCGTCTCGCACATGCGTCCCAACCAAGGTTTGTAGCTAGCTGCCCGTCTCGTAGATGCGTCTCAAATAAGGTTTGTAGCTAGCTGCTCATCTCGCACGTGCGTCCCAACCAAGTTTTGTAGCTAGCTGCCCGTCTCGCTGATGCGTCTCAAACAAGGTTTGTAGCTAGCTGCTCATCTCGCACGTGCGTCCCAACCAAGGTTTGTAGCTAATTGCCCGTCTCGCTGATGCGTCTAAACTAAGGTTAGTAACTATCTGCCCATCTCGCAATTCGTCCCAACCAAGGTTTGTAGCTAGCTGCCCATCTCTCACGTGCATCCCAACCATGGTTTGTAGCTAGCTGCCCGTCTCGCACATGCGTCCCAACCAAGGTTTGTAGCTAGCTGCCCATCTCGAACATGCGTCCCAACCAAGGTTTTTAGCTAGCTGCCCGTCTCGCACATGCGTCCCAACATAGGTTTGTAGCTAGCATCCCGTCTCGCAGATGCGTCCCAACCAAGGTTTGTAGCTAGCTACCCGTCTTGCTCATGAGTCCCAACCAAAGTTTGTAGCTAGCTACCGTCTTGCTCATGCATCTCAACCAAGGTTTGTAGCTAACTACCCGTCTTGGTCATGCATCTCAACCAAGGTTTGTAGCTAACTACCCGTCTTGGTCATGCATCTAAACCAAGGTTTGTAGCTAACTACCCGTCTTGCTCATGTGTCTCAATCAAGGTTTGTAGCTAACTACCCGTCTTGGTCATGTGTCCCAACCAAGGTTTGTAGCTAATTACCCGTCTTGCTCATGCATCTCAACCAAGGTTTGTAGCTAACTACCCGTCTTGGTCATGTGTCTCAATCAAGGTTTGTAGCTAGCTACCCGTCTTGCTCATGCGTCTCAATCAAGGTTTGTAGCTAACTACCCGTCTTGCTCATGCATCTCAACCAAGGTTTGTAGCTAACTACCCGTCTTGCTCATGCATCTCAACCAAGGTTTGTAGCTAACTACCCGTCTCCGTCATGTGTGTCAATCAAGGTTTGTAGCTAGCTACCCGTCTTGCTCATGCGTCTCAACCAAGGTTTTAAGCTAGCTACCCGTCTTGCTCATGTGTCTCAATCAAGGTTTGTAGCTAGCTACCCGTCTTGCTCATGCGTCTCAACCAAGGTTTTTAGCTAACTACCCGTCTCGCAGATGCGTCTCAAATAAGGTTTGTAGCTAGATGCCCATCTCGCACATGCGTCTTAAACAAATTTTTGTATGTAGCTACCTGTCTCGCGCATGCGTCCCAACCAGGGTTTGTGGCTAGCTGCCAGTCTCACAGATGCGTATCAAATAATGTTTGTAGCTAGCTGCCCATCTCTCACGTATGTCCCAACCAAGGTTTTTAGCTAGCTACCCGTCTTGCTGATGTGTCTCAACCAAGGTTTTTAGCTAACTACCCGTCTTGCTCATGCGTCTCAACCAAGGTTTGTAGCTAACTACCCGTCTTGGTCATGTGTCTCAATCAAGGTTTGTAGCTAGCTACCCGTCTTGCTCATGTGTCTCAACCAAGGTTTGTAGCTAGCTGCCCGTCTCGCAGATGCGTCTCAAATAAGGTTTGTAGCTAGCTGCCCATCTCGCACATGCTTTTCAAACAAGGTTTGTAGCTAGCTGCCCATCTCCCACATGCGCACTAAGATATAGTAACATTCGCTGGTTGCTCTTAAAACTTCTGACACGCCGCTCACTTTGAAGCTGCTGCTTAAAGCAGCTAGTTGTTCTCTTCGCGAGAGTGTTAAATTTCGACCATACTCAACTTGTCAGCTATCGTCTTTTAATCTCTGCGTCTTCAAAATTATAATGCTAGAGAATAAAAGAAGCCGCGTCTTTAGAATCATTTACAAGCTATTTCGCCAGCTTATAAAACAGCTTGTTCAAAGCTAATAAAATCAACTCTATGTAAATCACCCTGAAAGCTAGATTAAACAGTAATGGGAAGAGTGCATCTTCTTGTTTCGACTCGTTGTGTGTTTCGAAATCATCTGATAACTGATCATGAATTCCGACATTATATCAACTCCATTTTGTGAACCTTGACTAGAATCGAACTCAAGAACTTTAGCTTGGTGGTGAAATCACGTATGTGGCTGAGATAGGAATTTGGACATGACAAGGACTGTGATGAAGTGAGGAGATCAAATAAAGAGGCTGGAATAATTTATTTTTGTAGCACCGCGTCTTACTATTATTATTATTAGCACCGCGTCTTACTACCCGTTCGAGTTATACGCACTTACGCTAATGTGTAATGGTAGGGTGATTGTGAGATGAAATGGAGGACCTACAGTTTAACGTGGAATCCGAACCACGGTGGAGGCCTGGCATTCCCCACATTCACAAGATGTCTTGTCAGAGGTGAAGGAAGGGTTTGGTAATCAGATAAATTTATGCCGGGACCGAGGATTGAACCCCGGCCGCCAGCATAGAAGTCTGACACTTTACCCCTAGACCACCAGGTCACCCGCGTCTTACTAAACGCCTGTGTTATACGCTTAAGTAAGTTACTAATTACGTTAATGGATTAGGAATTAGTAAGGTTGAATTTAGAGGAAGTGAACCCGCATTCAATTGAGGTAGATTGGAAAACCATTTGGGGGAAAACCAGCCCATGTTCACCCGACCGAGATTCGAACCTCGATCTCCCCGTTCTCGGCAGTCTGGCTCTACTCGATACAAGCCCATTAGCTAACTACGCCACCGAAGTGGGTGAAAACAGTTGTTAAGAACCACCAATCCATGATTTTATTCTTTGGACCTGGCTCTTTCTATATTTACACTAGTCAGGTAAGTACGAGGAAGATATAATTTAAAGGAAACATACCCACTTTTTCTTAGAGTTGAGGTATGAACATAAAATTTTACTTAACATCCATTACTGTTTCCACCCTGTTACCTAGGTCGGTTTGATAGGCCTACCAAAGATTCATATATCTTATAATAAAACTTCACAGACTTATCTGATTACCAAACCCTTCCTTCGCCTCTAACAAAGCATCTTGTGAATGTGGGGAATGCCAGGCCTCCACCGTGGTTCGGATTCCATGTTAAACTGTAGGTCCTCCACTTCATCTCACCATCACCCTACCATTACACAATAGCGTAAGTGCGTATAACCCGAACGGGTAGTAAGATGCGGTGCTAATAATAACAATAATAATAATAATAATATATAATAAAACTTAACACTATGAAAAGCACAACATCTGGTCCCCGGCCATCAATTTATCAATGTGAAAGGGAAATTCCACATTTCACCTTTTATTAATTTTTAGTCTATTCCGGGAATAGAACCCGGGACCCTGATTTCGGTAGACAGACACGCTAACAAATAAGCTTAGGTGTTTACAAGTAGGAACCTATTTTGGAATAAACACCTTAGGTACATCCAGTAGGAATTCAATACACCAATCCTATCATTACCATATTTTTTTTAGAGAGAATAACGCCTTAGACATCGGGAACACCAATGTTTGGGCTAACCGTGTTGTTATTATGTATGCTATTTTACACTTTATACTACTTTGAAATCCTATTTTTCTTTAATAAAACTTCATATATGAAAGCCAATTTATCTTTCAAACGGAAAGTTGTTAAGCAGGAAGCTCTAGAAAAATTTGTGGAATAAATTCGTTTCCCATCCACACCAGTGGACACGTAGACAAAAACGTCACTTTGAACTAGGTCAGGAAGATCAGAGTTTGAATTCAGGCATTGAATATTGAAAATTGTTTTTTAATTTACTGTGTATGCGTTACTCCTGCATATTCGTTAAATGTTAACTATGTTCATCCTACGCTATTATTATTATTATTATTATTATAATTATTAGCACCGTGTCTTACTACCCGTTCGGGTTATACGCACTTACGCCAATGTGTAATAGAAGGGTGATTGTGAGATGAAATGAAGGACCTACAGTTTAACATGGAATCCGAACCACGGTGGAGGCCTTGCATTCTACACATTCTTCATCCTACTCTATTTGTGTAAATATGTGTATATACTAGATGGATAGAAGATATTGGTGGAACGCCAAAATAAAACCATTAATCCGTCCAGGTTATCTTTCTTCAGATATGAGCGAGCAACTGCAGAAGTGATTAAATGACTTCAATAACTCGTTGAGGCTATTTCCAAAGCTATTTTCCTGTTATATTTAAGATTAAAATTGAAAATATAACCTCTAAGCTCTAATATAAACTTGAAAACCTATTCCAGAAACTTTATTTGAAATCGTGCTAATTAAGTTGCTCTTCTCTCAGACCTGTTTTTTCCAAGTGTTTTTCTAAAGCAGTTTTTAATATATTGGCAAATTGTTAGCATACTGTTTGCGAACAGTTTTTCATGTTTCCTTTTCGTTTCTCAGAAAGAAAACTATGTTTACTGTCGCTCATTTAAAATGGTTTACAAGAAATAAATTATTATTATTATTATTATTATTAGCACCGCGTCTTACTAACCGATCGGGTTATACGCACATACGCTAATGTGTAATGGTAGGGTGATTGTGAGATGAAATGAAGGACCTACAGTTTAACGTGGAATCCGAACCACGGTGGAGGCCTGGCATTCCCCACATTCACAAGATGTCTTGTCAGAGGTGAAGGAGGGGTTTGGTAATCAGATAAATCTGTGCCGGGACCGAGGATTGAACCCCGGCCGCCAGCATAGAAGTCTGAAACCTTAACTCTATACCTATTTTTATCTAAATCTATATAAAATTATATTTCTTATTAAGAGATTTATATTGGGTAAAATGTTTATACAGCCTATTCAATAGACTTTAATTCAAATCAAACCATTTAATATCGTATAATAATGATTACATATATTCTTCTGTGATTGATTTATGTGTTTTTTTATAAATTAAAATTAACAAATTTTAAATTTAAATAAGGGAGAAAATAATTAAAATAACACATTTACAAACTGGCATTGGTTTTTAGTTTATTGAGGAGTTGGTTTAGCTACAAAATTACAACTAATTATTTTCTTAAATGAGCTAGGATAGGTTGAAAGAATGACTAAGCTTTACACTTTTCTTATTTTACAATAATGAAGCAATAGTTTAGATTCATTATAATTATTCCAGTATATTATCAAACTTATTTTAATCACTTTACTATATGTTTCGTAAAATAATATAAATCTCGGTTCAATTTAATTCATATTTAAAGAATTCTATTATTAGTAGAAAATTGGTGTATATTTTATCTTTGCTATATGTATAATTTAAAAAAATATGTTATTTTATTTCAAAAGCAGATTTTAGCTAGGTATATTGCTAGAGACAAACTTATTAGAATTGAATAAAGGGTTATATTTATCACTAATACTTGTGCTTAACTTATCTATTTAACCATATAGATCAGATACAAATGAATTATATAATTATACTAAAGTTACCTTGAATCGATTTATTTGATCACTGCCTATTAATTACGATCCGAGCTATATTTAATGTACTAACTACGTTAATGTTTTAGAGATTATGATACTGAGTTCAGAAAAAGTGTATTACTTTTTCGTGGAGTGAAATTGGAAAACAATTATGATAAACCCCCCTCAGTACGGGGGATTATATCCCCAATATTCCTACTATCGTCAGTCCAATCTAATGTGAGAGTCACTCGGGCATTTAAGAGCTCTGAATTTTAAACCAATCATTTTTACATCCACTACCTTTTCCAGTCTATGGCCTGGGTGAGTTTTTTTTTATTCAATTAATATGTTTTTCCATTACATACTTGCTAGGTTTGTCGTAGAATCACATGACCTATAATCCATCCTAAGACTAGGACAGGCGCAACATCCAGTCCTCGGCAGTTAATCTATCAATGCAAAGAGTAAACCCATATTTTCATCAATAATACATTTTTGGCCATTCTGGCAATCGAACCCGGGCGCATTAGCTCACGAGGCAGACTCGCTACCAACTTAGTGCAAATCAAATCTAGATTGCTATGGGCAAAGCTAAGTTTTGCGCACAGCTACAATATGGATATACAAAAAGTGTTTTAAATAAATATTTTCAGGTATTTACCTAGACCTCTGTGTCAAAAAAAAAAAACTCAACTACTCAAAATTTAGGATTTGGTTAGTAATCTTTAACATTAATCAAATTTAAAATAAAACAATTTTTTAAGTTTTATTATTTTCACTATATTATTATAATTGTCAAAATGAATGTGATTTATCACATGAAATAAAATTACTATTGCTTAGTCATTCTAACAATCTATAAGTAATTCTATATCAATACAGATAATACAGATTCACCATTAACGCATTATACTATTATTATAGAATCAGTTCACAGCAGTCTTGTCAATAATAGTTAAAAAACTAGCTAAGATTCTTGGCTTCATCTCCAAAACAACCCTTAATTTACATTGGATATTATCTCAAATATTTTATATATTAGTAAGAAAACCTATTCAAATGCATAATACACTACTTAAATAAACATTTCTAATTTTAAAATAAGCATATTATTTATTTTAAGATTTTAATATATAAAGTTAAACCATTTATGTGTTTTAGCAACTCATAATCAATGATTAGCTAAGCTCACTGTTCGTGTAATATTATTAAATATAGGAATTTAAACAATATATTTCCATACATTATAGTCAAACCATTAAAATTAACTATACTTTCACTCTTTCAAATCATCCATCTTCTAAATTTTCTTCAATAAATATATCTACCAAATATATTTTTTTTACACATTATTTATGTACAACTATATTCACATGTACCGTTATTTAAAATGTTCAACTAAATATTCCTGTAGTATACATGATATGATTGATTTATTTTCAGTTAATCTTTACTAGACTGAAACTGATAAAACACTTTTATCAAATAAATATATTATTTTATATATAAATTATATTACTTTTTATTTAAATAAGTGAATAGTCATCTATAAAATACACCCTTTGATACATACTCAGTAAAATAATCACAACTTATTACATTTCAATGGTCATTGTTTATTAAACATTTTTTTGAAAGGAAATTGTGAAAATAAAATTACATAAAAAACCTCCTTAATTATTTACAAGAACTTCTTGTCCACAGTCTTACATAGTATCGAGATAGTATTTATAAACAAATAATTTAATAATTTACAATTATGATATACCTAAGGAATTATATATTTAAATAGTAATCAAATTAAAATTTGGGTACATCTATGTAATATTAGGTGTATTTTGGCTATAAATATGTCTAGAGTTAAAGCATTCTACACTTTAATAATTGTTTACTTATATATAACTCTCAGTGGGAACCAGTATTTAGGTTGGTACAAGGTATACAATTGCTTGTCTTTCAACACAAAATGATATCACAAATATTATGAAATTTAATAATTGCATCAACATAGCATTTCACAAATCACAAGCACACAAATAATTTCTTCGAGTCTGTTTGATTATTAATTTACCAAATACAATAAGAAATATATTGAATTTGATCGAGAAAATATTTTAACTTCCCTGAGTTAAAAATAGTTTTTATAGCTCTAAAATAATGATGACTTTATAAAATAAAATCGTTCAAAATTAAATGTAAACATTGTCACATCTTTTAAAGCACTGAAAGATAGCGTCTTTATATATTCCACACCTATCTTCATCTCTATGACATTTCTATTTAGGCAAATATTGTATAAGCTCTTTAGCTCAAAATTTGAAGAAAAATAGATTTTCAATATTGTTTGTGTGGTTTTTTTTTTTCAAAACAAATATAAATTGTAACTATCATTGCACTTGCAGGTTAAATTATGGCAAAATAATGTGTATGGAATTATTAATACAGTTTAAAATACCATAACTGAATATCCATAATTAGTAATATTCTTAAGTGACTAGGACACCGAAGAGAGAAGCACTAATCTTAGTAGCAGAATGAAAGCCACGGTGATGACGTAGCAAGAGGATTTGAAACTGGAGGAAAGTGATCTACCGTCGATTAAGTCTAGAGAGTTATCATTCAGTCTTCCTCTAAGTTTCAGATCTGAAAATAAAGAAGAAAACAATATTGCATGTTGAATGACCGACCATCTTGAGATATATATAGACATTTCTATAATAGCAGGCTTATAGATGATTTAGTTAGGATGGCCTAGGAGACCGAAAGTTCGATGTTGCTAATTGTTGGAAAATATTGGTATCAATTTCCACCCTATTATTCTATAGTTAAAAGGCTTGTGTCAGATATATTCCTAAATAATAAAATAAAAACAAAACTATTATTGAATATCAAATTAATGTGCGTAATAAAATATTTACTAAGAAAATATTATGAGCCAATTTACATATTATAAGCAAATTTATGAGAAAGAAATAAACTAGAACTGTGTTCAGGACTGACTTTAAGAACCCAAGGTAAAAGATAGTTAGGAATACCTAGACGCAGATGGGAGGATAATATTAAAATGGACCTGAAAGAGATAGGGTGTAATGAGATGGACTGGATAGAACTAGCACAAGATAGATATAGGATGTAATGAGGTGGACTGGATATAACTAGCTCAAGATAGATATAGGATGTAATGAGGTGGACTGAATATAACTAGCTCAAGATAGGGATAGGGTGTAATGAGGTGGACTGAATATAACTAGCTCAAGATAGGGATAGGGTGTAATGAGGTGGACTGAATAGAACTATATCAAGCTAGGGATAGTGTGTAATGAGGTGAACTGGATATACTAGCTCAAGATTAGATATAGGGTGTAATGAGGTAGACTGGATTTAACTATATCAAGCAAGGGAGAGTGTGTAATTAGTTGGTTTGAATAGTACTAACTTAAGATGGGGATATAGTTTGTACTGGAAAATATTCTTCATGACTGGGATAGATGGCGTACTTTAGTATTTGTGGCAATGAACTTTCAATTTCTTAATGTTATAAATTAAGTAGATCTGTAAATTTGTTGAACTTATCAAAGCGAGCATTTTAAAAATCACTAGAAAATAAATGTATTAATAAATACTACATTGTGTGTGAGGAATGATAAAACATAGATCACATAGTATTTATTTAAATCAAAATAAAGCTTAAAATAATTCTAGATCACTAAATCTACTTCGAGGTGATTGTTATAGAAATGTATTTGGTATTGTTTTGAATTTTGATATTTATTCTGATATGAAAGTAGGACTATATTAGGTTATACTGTGTATTTAATGGTTGGTGCCGTAGCACTTAAATATGAACCTTTTTATTTAATAACTATTTCTGTAACATAATTACTCGCCTTTGTGTTTGGAAACTTGTTGAGGATCTGAAAGGTCCATTATTTCATTAGGGTTCTGATTGTCATCAAACTCGGAGTCCGCTTTCCCTGAAACAAAAACAAAAAAAGCAAATCCATTAGATTAATAGAACTATATTTACTGTCCTGACCCACAAAGTAACTTCTGGAAAGCTTGCTCCCAACTGAATTGTAGCGTAGCTGTTGACATTTTTTTTATCTGGATACAATCGAACATTCATAAAGATAACTTTATTTGATTTTTAGAAAATAATTACTAAGATTAGCTTTCACTTATCCACACAACTCATTTGATCTTTTTCCGGTTATCAATTTCTATGGATATAAATAATATCCATGAAATAACATAAATAATATAGTAAAATTACTTTTTTTGTAAAATGTTTATTATTTTATATGTTTCTTAGAGCACGTATATGTTGATAATATATTATAGCTACAAAACCAGTTGTCCAAGGTTCGAACCCCGGCGCATCCAGATTTCCACGAACAAATGTGTTTAGCACGGGGTCAACTCAGCCTCGTGATGGCCAATAAGAATCCGCTTGAATGAAGAAAATAAACAGTAGCAGCTCTGGTCTAGAAAACTAAGATAATCGGTTGGAAGTTACGTTATTCTGAATACATAACACCTATATTCAGAATTTGGCACTATCTTCGTCACGGACAGTGGCTATTCGGTTGATATTGCAAGAAGATTCCACGGAGTTTTAATTTATGTTTTTTTTTTAAATGAAAACTGGAATAATACACACAATGGGCATCGTTAAGCTTCGCTTCTGTGCTCACACTATGGAGATATTTTTAACAACCAATAACCATGATAATGAGTGTTTGTCTAGGATCAATAATTTAGATACGTATATGTAATCCAGCTTCAGGAGAGTTCAGACAATATTCCAGTTAACTAAAATAACTCTTTATTTGATTAACTGAGAAATGGGTTGACACTGGACACTGGACTATGAATACAAGTAACTTTAAAAAAATTGTTTGTAATAGCATCTAAGATAGGTTGTTAAAATATGTCTTAAAAAAAGGAATATCCAAAGGGAGAGGGTAAGTAGTAGTTTTATTTTGTCGTGGAGATATTCCAGGAAAAGCAGAAAACATTTTGGTCAGATACCAGCGTATATACAATCATATCTGAGAGGTATGTAGAGAACGGCCTATGAATGATTGGTCCAATATAGGACCAAGAGGGCCAGAACGCATCACAAATAAAGTTTTAACGAGATTTTCTTTCTTACCATGTCAACACTACGCGCCAAGTCATTAACAAATGGGGATGTTTAAACCACAACCCCGAACCACCCAAACAGACTAATTTTAGAAGAGCAAAACCTTGACACAATAAATGTAAAAGCTACGTAATGTTGTTTTTTTAAATTTATTTATTTTCTTACCTCAACTCGTTTTAAGTTGATTAGCAGCGTAGAGTTAACAATATTGTGTCTTAGAAGACAAACTCACGTATGTTTGGAACAAAAGAGTAGGCACACCAAGTAGATCATATTGGTTTGAGGCATTCTGATAAATACTTTTCAAATTGTTATTTTTTTTTATTTTCTCTCGACACGTCGGAGAGAAAATATTGTATTCATAAAAAAAATCGAACTTAAAATTTGTGATAAATGTCGACGTTTCATGACACACTGAAACCGATAAAAGTGATTCTCGTATTGCCATCTGTCTGTACTTCAGTCTACAGCCGAAACTATTTTACGAATTACCCGCCTCGGTGGCATAGTTAGCTAACGCGCTTGTCGTGTTGAGCTCTACTGCTGAGGACGGGGAGATCGAGGTTCGAATCTCGGTCGGGTGAACTGGGAGTGCTTTTTCCTAAGTGGTTTTCCTCTCTACATCCACGCAAATGCGGGTTCACTTACTCTGATTAAACCTTCCCGATTCCTAATCCATTAGTATAATTAGTACTTAAAGCGTATAACCAGAACGGGTAGTAAGACGTGGTGCTTAATATTATTATTATTATTATATTTTACAAATTGGGATAAAACGTGGTATCAGGGGCTTTCATAAGGTCCTCCCCGTGGGATTGTTAGATATCTAACCCTAAAATTAAGGGTTGTTTACTGACAGGCAAAAAAGAGAAAAAGATCACTTTTACTAAAATTTGCTTAAACGATTTTAATTTAATTTTATATCTAGACACTGTTTATTATAATAGAAAATATGGCATTTCTAATTTTATTAATGAGAATGACCTTGAGGGTACTAAACATACCGTATATACGGAGTAGTTAATGATAAAATATCGCAAATTTCGATTTTTCTAGAAGAAGATTTCGTCATGTCCCAAACACAATTACGAATTTTACTATTCTACTTTGATTATTGTAATGACGTCATAAAAAAACTTAGCAAGCAAAGTAAAAGTTTGTCCTTCATTAAAGCTCTTCATCACTACATGTGGCAGTTTTAGTCCTTAGACAAACACACAAATCACTTTATTATTATTATTATTTTAGTTTTTTGTAGCAGTGTGTTTGGTTCTGAAACACTGGTAGCCCTTCCTACACCCCTACAGAACTTCCCCTTCCTCCAACCCACATCCTACCCCCACCCTTTGAACAAGAAGTCATGTCGGACTGACGGATGTTAAGGCTGAAAGTTGATATTAATGAACGATACGTGTGACTAACTTTACTGCGGCTCGTTTTTTTTTTGTATTATTTCTGGGCTATATTTTCCCTTTGTCGGTCTCTCTACTAGCTTTCCGGTTTATCTTTGTCTTTCTACCTCTATCTACTTTGTTTATCAAACACTCTATTTGAATATTATTTTATTTTTGTTTTGATGTATTCTTTATACTCGCTATATACATCTATTTTAGCTTACGTATAAAACCTATAGCTGGATTTTCTTACTAATAACCGAATATAGAAGGCCTTTTTTCTTACATAATCTCAATTCAGGGGGAAAGATGTGACCAGCTAACCCTCAGGGGATTAGATGCAACACTCATCACATCTTACGAGGATGGAAGCTATAAATTATTTAATTTAATATCTAGGTTTCTACTGGAGAAATATTTGATTTATCTTGTCCATAAAACTTGATTTATATGATAAGCACAAGATCACTAGAAGTTTTGTCACTTATCCTGTAATACCAACTTAAGAAAGTTAAAAATGATGCTAGGAGTTGATCCAAATTTTTAAGAGTGCAACGAGACGCCTTTTAACGGAACGAGACTTTTCTTTTTTTTTCCTTTGCGTCTTACTACCCGTTCTGATTGTATGCATATATACTTACTATTTTAATAAAATCAGGATGAGGAAAATTGAATTTAGAAAGGAATGAAACCACATTTATGTGGAGGTAGGGTGAAAACCTATTTATGAAAAACCACTCTCAGTACATCCAACCGGGATTTGAACCACGATATCTCCATCAGAAGCAGGCCAGTATATCACCTTAGACCGTGTGACCACTGAGGTGGGTGTATCACTTAATGTCTACTTAATGTAGTCTTGAGTTTGGACATATGTTTCAGATCTTTACGGATACAGAGTAAATAGAAGGAAGTTTAAATCTACCAGCCTCATAAAATGAGTTTTATTTAATTAAATATTAAAATAAAACTATCAGTGTTTAAATATAGGAAAGGAATAACCAGTATAAGATAAACCATCTTATTTGGAAAGGTTAAACTGAACCACTTTGGTGGCTGCTGGTCTAAGGTGTTATTCTTGCAGTAGACTATACTTCCGATGACAGGGAGATCGAGGTGGGAATCTTGATCGGATGCACTGAGGGCTGTTTTTACAAAATTTATTCCCACTCTCCCTCCACGCAAATGCGGGTACAATTCTTATAAATATAACCTTCCTAATCCATAAAACCATTAGCGTAATTATTATTATTATTATTATTATTAGCACCGCGTCTTACTACCCGTTCGGGTTATACGCACTTACGCTAATGCGTAATGGTAGAGTTACATTCACAAGATGTCTTGTCAGAGGTGAAGGAAGGGTTTGGCAATCAGATAAATCTTTGCCGGGACCGAGAATTGAACCCCGGACCCCCAGTACAGAAGTCCGACACCTTACCCCTAGACCACCAGGTCACCCAAGCGTAATTATTACATAAGCATATAACCCTAATGGATAGTAAGACGCGGTGTTTAATAGAAAAAAGAGTAGTAAATGTTAAAGAAGGGGAAGATGGAATGTTTACCCTCAGATAAGCATAGAAGATTATCTTGCGAGCTCTTATAACATGTAACACCTATCACCCACGCTGTTATCATTCATTACTTCCACCCTGGTGGCCGGTAAGGGCAATCTATCTACACAAGACAGACAAGTGTTCCTACCGGACATTATTTACAGACCTCTATCCCCCCCACTACACCCCACCATCCACTTCACTACTCCCCCCCCCCTCCCACAGCTTCTCTTTCCCCTCCACTCACTCACCTACGTCTGAGACGAAGATTAATATTGAGCACGTGTTACTTCATGTCTTGCATGTTGGCACGAAACATCATATCTTCTAGAAATGTATATACATATATATATGATTTTGTTGAAGGGGGTGGATCTATGGAGCTTTCTTCTTCTATTCATTTACTTTTAGACTCATACGAGATTAATTTTTTTTTTCGACCCTGCCTCCCACCCCTCTTAACCTCTCTTGTTTGATTAAGGTTTTGTTTGAGTAGTTTGAGATAACCCATTCATCAGTAGAG
The DNA here is from genome assembly GCA_902151425.1 of Timema shepardi. Lineage (NCBI taxonomy): Eukaryota > Metazoa > Arthropoda > Insecta > Phasmatodea > Timematidae > Timema > Timema shepardi. Next base: position 269,759 of record CABFVX010000010.1, on the reverse strand, counting down.
GATACAAGGG